>JANAVB010006598.1:3701842-4026869 GCA_029216955.1 Iris pallida | reverse complement strand
CCGACCCCGCCCCCCCCCCGCGTGGTGGTTCGCCGCCGTCGCCCGGCCTGGGGTCGCTGGGCCCGACCCCGCTCACCCGACCCCCCCCCCCCCTGGGGGGGTCCCCCGCCGGTGCTGCCCGACCCCCCCCCCCCCCCCGCCTGGGGGGTCCCCCAGTGCCATCCCACCCCCCCCCCCCCGTGGGGGGGCCGTCCTCCCCCCCCTAAGTCCTCCCAGCCGAGGGCCCCCTCCCCGCGAGCGGATCGGGGGGTCGAGGGAGGAAAGGACAACTTCTCCGAAACCCTAGTCAAGGGATCGGTCGCCCGAGCGTTCGCTATCGTTTTTTTTATATATTATATATATATATATTATATATATATATATATATATATATATATATATATATCTTGAGCATAAGGTAGGTTACAGGGATCGACAGCTGGAAACAAGATACTGGTACAGGCAATACTAGTACATGTGCAGCTATGTTGCACGAATATGGACATGGATAAGAACATGACACAGATACGGACTATTCCTATGAGTATTGGTATCGGCGATATCGGTAGTATCGGCGGTTTCGGATCGGAGTATCGGATTTTTTGGTATCAGAAAACAAATAATCATTAATAAATTATTTATATTTAAAAACATATATTTTATACATTTAGGCATAATTTTAAGTATTTTCAATGTTATTTCTTTGTAGTTTTGAAATTAAATGAAATAGTACTCACCCTTAGTGATTGGTTTACATACAATAGATTGATTTTCTTCTTTTACATGATTTTACAACCTTATTATGCTTTAAACCCTTGCTGATTTGTCTTTTTCGTTTAATTTTCTTTGTCGACTAGACCGGAAAAGAGACCCCCAATGTCGGTATCAGTCAGTATCGAAAATCGGTCAGTATCGGATCGGGACATGCCAAACCGTATCAGTATCAGCCGTATCGGATCGGTATCAGTAGATACTTTAAACCATGCGGGAAATATTTTCAGATAGATAATATTCAGTTATCTATATTGCATGAACGAACACGGATACGGGTATGGATATGGACACCATTTTCTAGGGATGATACTAGGCTAAGGCCGACCCAATGGCTTGCGAAGTGGCCCCAAAAATAGCCCGACTCGACCCTAACATGATTCTAAAAGGGGCAAAGCTCAATTTTGGCCCACTATATTTTTGGGTCGGGTTTGGACAGTAACCAGCCTGACCAGAACCTAGTCTGAAACCCAAACCATTATAGGCTCTTATCTAATTATATACAAAATGATGGATTTGCTTTGAAAAATATATTAGAAAAGATAGGTGACAATGTTCAAGATATCGGATATTCGTTTCATATTGGTTTGGATTTTCAGATATCATATCTCGAACATTGAGATATCGGGTTTGGATATTGGACATCTATTGAAATATCTGATATCTATCAAATTCAAATTTCAAGATATACAAATTGTCTAAATGTCCTAAAAGGCTGAAACTAAATAACTAAGAAAGAAAGAAAAAATCCAACATAACATCATAATTATACATGATAAAAAAATATAAAATTATAAGTAAAAATCAAAAAACTAGTAATATTAAGATTATTGTATCAATATAAGAACCTACTAACCCAAACCAAAAACACTTATTTACCTCAAATATCTCATTTTCATACAACGGAAGATATATGTTGATGTGATATCGGCCGATATATTGAATTTCAACCGATATTCCAATTGATTTTTCTCAAAACGGTATATACGATATATATGGCCGATGTATGTCGGTTTAGGCCTCAAATCGATATATCGACCGACATCACCGAAATATATCACACTAATAGGGGTACTATCTACTATCTTAAAAATAAATTTCCTATCATTGAAGTCGACTCCCCTTCAACCTCTTCACTAAGCATCGTCATCAAGAAGTTCCTGACTCTTCAAAAAAGACGACCGACACATTTTTATCATATTGGTCAATTTTATTTATCATATTTTATTGGTTGAATAGTGTAAATAGTTTGTGCTCGTATAAAAGAACTTTTAACATAGTTGAGTCACCCCAAAAAGACCACAGGCTACCCCGAAACTCGAAGGGTCGAATTAGGGCTTAGGTTTTGTGAAGCTAGGGTTGGGTCGGGCCAAATTCTTTGGTCCAAAATATTTTGGGTCGGGTCTGGATATTGTCCAGTCTGACCTGACCCGGCCCATTACATCTCTACAATCTTCAAGTGTCCTTGCAACATAGATGTGCAATCAGAGAACATGTAGAGGTCGAGTTTGGATAATACCCAGCCTGACCCAACCCGACCCATTACATCTCTACAATCTTCTCGTGTCGTTGCAATATAGATGTGCAATCAAAGAATCATGTAGAGGACGAAAATCTACGAAAGACTCTCAAGTTGATTAGTCCTGATGCCCACGAGCTAGAGCTTCCGAGGATCATCTATGTCCTTCATATGATAGGGAAAGATTCTACATTGAGATGCTTCGAGCCTACCATGAAACATTTCTACCACCTACTATGATACTATCATTACCTATCATAAACCGTTTCACCAACTACCATTATAGGCTTTGTCGCACAACTATCATCGCATTCCTCAAAGATATCCTCTACAGCTCTACTAGCATGATATATTTGTTATTTTTAGGAAAAACATGTCATTGTTCTAGGAGTTCTCGATGTGTGGGGTTTGATGTGCTATCAAGAGTCATTTCCACCTACCACCACCGTCATCATAGGATCATCTGAGCCAACGTCTTTATTTCTGTTGTGATGTCATTTGTCAATCTCCATGAGGCTTAGTGTTGCTTCCTCCACTGCAAGTATCACTACCATCATGGAGGGTTCCAGCAAACTGAAGAGAAGCTCGACTTAAATGCGCTCGTAAATTATCATCGTCTTCATTAACCATTTGGCATTTGGTGAACCTTTCAAGCTAGGGATAGTTGATGGAGATCGAAGCTCGTTGCACATTTACTGTCTAAGAGAATAGAGTTTGAGGTCATCATATTTGATACGGATTTAATAATTTAGACTTGGGGTTTATTTTGGGCTATGTCGGATGGACACCCACAACAAAATGGTGTATGTATTCGTATTTGTAGTGTGTCCGTACCCGTGTTTGTATTCGTACTTGTGCAACATAGGTAACTACTTACGTACTCATTTGAAAATGGTTGTATCTCGTATTTGTATCGTGTCTGTATTCGTACGCGTTGACTGTATTCGTGCAACATATATTTTGGATAACCTTTGGGTGCACACTTAATGGTGTGCATGGTTTTCAATTATTCA
Source organism: Iris pallida (assembly GCA_029216955.1). Lineage (NCBI taxonomy): Eukaryota > Viridiplantae > Streptophyta > Magnoliopsida > Asparagales > Iridaceae > Iris > Iris pallida. The sequence continues at coordinate 4,023,587 of JANAVB010006598.1, read as the reverse complement.
AATGGGGCACAAGATTTTTATTATGCACAAGGGTCTACATGGTTGGTTTTTAGGATTATTATACTTATTAGAAATAAAGAAATTGGTTATATTTGGTATTTAGGATTAGTGTTATTCCAACAACTTATTTTATATTGCAATTATGGTCAAGGTTTGATTACATATATAAAATTATGCGCTCTCTAATCTTTATTCATTGAAGAGTGAAGAGATTTATTTGAGTTACTTTCTTCTTATTAGTATTCCTCTTATATAAATCCTAACCCCAAATCTTATTACCTTCTACCATATCCCAAAGTCTGAGTTTCCTCTACATTGCATAAAAGTTGATCTACAAATCCCACGACAAAAACGTAGCACGGACGCGTGGATTCATCATCTACGTGTAGCTATGCGGTTTTATTGAATTGTGCAACTTTGTGGTCCTCTGGTAAATCAATCCATAATGCACAATTTGATTGATTGCTTCAAGATTTTTTAGGATTTTTGGGTGGATTTTTGTCAAACTTCAATTGACAATTATATTCCGTTAATCTCGGTTTGTTAAATCATTGCATAATCCCATATAGATCATATTTGTCTTGTCATGCGTCACTAGAATATGGATACACCAATAAACATGGTAGGAGGCTACGAAAAGGATATTTTAGTTGCTAAAGGTGATACCGAGATAGACCTCGATAGAGCTGATTAGAAGAAAATGTTTTATGTAGCCACTGAAAAAATTGTCATCAAAGATTCGCTTTTCTTTTTGTTGTAGTTCTTATTGCAATATGAAATTGATTAAAAAAATATGAAGTTAATATATTATATATATAAACTGACAGAATCAAATAAGCGACGAATTACTACATTCAACATAGGCAGAAGATTCCCACAGAAAATGTGGTAATACGCACTTAATATTTGTCAATTACAATGTTCCCTTTTAATGGTAAAATATGCAAATTGGTCTTTGTTATTTGCAATGCTCCCTATTAAAGCTTTAATGGCCAACCAACACCCAACCTTTTGAAACCTGCCTAACAACTTCTAAATGAGTTCCGTAAGTAAACAAGTTGAAAAGATCAAATTATGCATCAGGAGAACTTGTTACATGTTTCACATAGCAACGACAAGTTATTATCGAATAATAGGTAAAAGTAGGTGACCGGACTCACTGTATCATTTCTAAAATCATACTCCTCAAGCATAGGATAATTCAAGGCATTTGGTAAGCACCTTTGCTTCACATTCTCAACCTGTAAAAAGAAAAATACATCAAATCAAACAATGAAGTTCTGGTAGCTTTGTAATAGTTGGACTGTTGTGTAAACTACATAACACCTGAGAAGGATCAATTTCAAACGCATGAGTTTCTTTGTCTTCAGCTGCAGCAGCCAACTCAGCTCCATCTAACAACTCATCATGACCACCTTCTATTTCTCCTGTACTTTTACTAACTGTAAATGCTTCGCCCCCATGAGATTCCTAAAGAATGATGGAATTTTTTAATTGGGGGAGAGGGAGCGGGAACAAAAGTTCTGTAATAGAAAGGGAAGAACTACCATCATAAGTCCCAAGCATCATTCTTATTTTACAAGATTTTCAAACGAAATCCAACGAGTGTTCAATTAAATATTCCTTGTGGAAAAAAAAAAAGTTTACATGTCTTTTTTTACTGCCATAACAGGGAAGAACAAGTGTTACTTCTAAATTAAAAAAAGTAGCATACTTCAAATACAAACATACACTCAACTTAAGTATTTCGTATTTAGCATATTTATATCTATAAAGATGTACATAATCAGCCATGTCTCAGATTGGTCTTCAGATCAGTAATTCCTCTTGTAAAGAATATGATCTAGAAACATCCCCGTTCTCTATTGGAACCTCAGTTATGAGAAAAGGGTAACAGAAGAAACTGATCTTGAGACCAATCAAATAATGATTAGCATTTGCATGTTCATCAACAGAATTTACTCAAACAAATACAATAATACAGTATTGCATGAAGGTCTTTAACGACGAGTGCACCACAATGGTCCAGTTAGGATTTATTATAGAGCCAAAGTTGACGACCACAAAAAAAACCCAAAATTGGGTGTCACTATAAGCACAATTTTACCATTATGTAGCTAAAGAAATACCTCTGAAGAAATTCTTGCACGAGATATAACATCATCCCTAAGCAATTCCTTCAGCACCTGCATTCCAATATCATAATCCTCCTCAATCAACCAACACGAACTTACTTAGGCCAATTAGATACCTAATATATGAACCAAAAAACAACTTCACAATTTCTCGATGATTACCTCCGGGAATGGTGACTCAACAAGGTATCTGTTCTTCTTCAGAACCAACTTCACTTTGCCATAATTGGCAGTGGAAGCATGGATGAAATCAATCATTTCCTGGGGCAATTTAGTCTTCGACAGCTTGTTTAGGACACTAATGATGGTTTCGGTCTCAAGACCAACAGAAACAGCGGCATAGAGCGAGTGAGGGGTCAAGTTGTACTCGTGCATAGACTCAGGCCTACATCAAAAGTGATCAAGTCACAAGGTTACAGTTTGGCAATTTCTTCCTGCAGACTAAAATTCTATATGCAGCTCATATATGAAGTTACAAAACAGTGAAAGCAAATAACCAGATCTCTCTCTCTCGTTTTGGAAAGCCAAAAAATAACTGAATTATTAAAGTCTAATACGCATAGGCAAAGCTTTATGTACTGCTGGTTGTGTTTCGTGTGAATGGAATAAATATCCAAATATCCATAAATAATTCACCAACAATAGACAATTATTTATTTCACTTGCTTTTAGATGGTAGTTTTTAAACATAATAATATTAAGAAGGACAAATGTTGTGAATAATATAGATACAGAACTACGACAAATGGTTAGGTTGCAATGTCTCAGTAAAGGAGACCTTCAGCACAACCAAATCATTGTTTAGTCGATATTTTCTTATATTTCTTGTGTTTTTGTCTTTGCTGATTGACTAGAAAGGAGAGCCTCTATGTTGGCATTACCAAGTACCGACCGGGGTCTATGCATTCCAAGAGAGAGATGATACAGTAGACATATCAGTCATGGTCGATATGCAAAACATATATGACCAAAATAAGGTTATACTATCAGTTTACAGAACAGTATAACTACAGGTTTTTGTGTGTATTTCCATGACTGTTGAGCATGAAGTCAAGGATGCAAGTAAGGCTGAAGTTGGGCACAAATCTATAGAAGATCAGGCTAGGGGACCCATCAGCAAATGACTTACTGTACATGGGAATGGGTTTTACATCGCCCAAAAGGTGAGTGCCAACATGTGGGGCTCGGGTTGGACATCGATAAGGATAATGGCATGGTGGTCTGACGAGTTGAGAAAGTAGGCATTGACGAATGTGTGAGATTGCTTCCAGTTTCAGGGATGAGGTTGCCGTGAAAGAGAAACTATTCTGGCTTCATGGAGTCAGTTGATCATGGCTCGGGTTGGACATCAATAAGGTTAATGGCATGGTGGTCTGGCGAGTTGGGAAAGTAGGCATTGACGAATGTGTGAGATTGCTTCCAGTTTCAGGGATGAGGTTGTCGTGAAAGAGCAACTATTCTGGTTACATGGAGTCAGTTGGTCATGGCTAGATGCAAGCTGTGTGATATCTAGTTGTTTGTTGTTGACTAGGCAAGAGTGGTCAAATCAACATGGTGTTTGATCGAGTAATGGTTTGCAGTGTTCTAAATGGCGGTCGATACGGCCGCCTAGACGGCACCTAGGCGCTATGCAGCCGTTATTCGCCCCGCTTTTGTCATTAGCGGTGGAGTAGGCAGTCGACGGAGATCTGACAGCGTAGACTTAGGTGAGGCAGCATAGACGGACGCCTAGGCGAAGCAATGCTTGACTAGATGTTTTGACAAAACAGTTATGCAAGCATTATGGACCTACGGTCCACTTTTACAATACTGAAACTTCATAAATCTTTGTTCTACAACTTAGTTTTGCATAAAACACCCTTAAAATAAGTATATTATGCAAAAAAAAGGTGAAAAAACTTTTTAAATACCCAAAATGTATAAAGCGCCTAGACGGCCTAGGCAGACCCTCTCCGCCGCACACCCGCCTACTGCCATTTAGAACCTTGATGGTTTGGCAACAAAGAAAAAATATTAATATTGGGACTTCAGATAACGACGTTCCAAGTTGTCCGGATCTAAAGGTAATTGGTTTGGATGGTAGACCTACCATTTTATGGAATCCATCGGTTAATCAATTCAGTGAGAAGTGTAAATTATCATCATTGTATGGACAGACAAGGGAGACCGAGGTAGATAGTCTACAAAGGTCCATAAGATCATATATTGCATATGGCCTTCTCCATGGTACTATTAGGCAAGAGGGCCAAGCACGATGAACTGAGAGACGACATCAAATAACAATATGTTTGACTAATCTCATAATATGATTTCATGGGATCAATAAGTATCACACCAATAGGGAACCAAATCACTCATTGGGCATGATCATGGGTCTACTTGTTAGTTCCTAAATACTCTTGCATAGTGTAGGTCCATTAAAGCAGAAGCATCTCTCAAGGAAGGAAAAAAATCGAAGGAAAAAAATCGAGAGAAAAAAGTTGACTCCGACTTGTACAGCTTAGATGGGGGAATCTAGTTGAGACAAGATCGAGGCTCGCCATTAAACCATTCATGTTGTTATATTAGATTCTTTAAACTAGTGGGTCTTCGTTTGTTAATTAGCATTAATGAAACAAAAGAAACCAAAGAAACCGCAGTATATTTTCATGAGAGAGACTTTAAACTAATTAAAAGCAAAGGGAACATGTTTTCCTTCTGTGTTTTTGTTGGGAACACGGTCAGTCTTTTGACTGTCCCTGCTCTCCAATTCGAACCAGGATCTCCCCTCTCTTGTACCAAAGGCCTCAAGATCTTGGTTGCCAACCTTTGGGCACTACAAGAATCAGCGCCTTGTCTATCATGCCGTATGGGACACTTGTTGACACCACACAAACGCTCCAAACATACAATAGAACAGTCCAAAATCAATACATTTGTCCGTGTCGCCCCGCATTCGTGTACACGCGGAACACAGCAATAATACTCAAAACAACGGATACCGATCCCAAAAGTGAGTTGGAGTTCGACGACGTTACCTACAGACCGGCTCAGCGATCGCGATGAGGAAATCGTAGGCCTGCTTGTACAGCGGAGAGAACGTCTCCAGAAAGATCCGGCCATCGGCACAGGCCCACAGCGGCCGGTTCACGTGGTCTGGCTTCAGCTCCAGCTTCGTAAAGTCGATCTTTTTCGCATCTCCCTCCCCTTCACCAATCCGAACACCCAAAAAATAAAAATAAAAATAAAAATAAACCGAAAAAATGCAGGAAAAAAAGGAGGTTTCGATGTACCTCTCCGGCGATCGTCGTCGGAGTCGTTGTCGAGGGCGAAATCCTCCTCCTCGACGTACTTGGGGGCCTGAAACTGGAAGGAGTTAGGGGAAAAATCAAACGAGCAAAATTAGGGTTAGGTTTTTGAATTTGGGACTTTTTCGAACCTTGGATGAGTGCTTCGGTCTCTTGTATGGACGACCCCGATGATCACCGTCCCCGGCCATTACTCGCTATAGATATCGATGGAGAATTATCTTATGGACAAAAAGAGAAATTACCGCAATTGTTATGTTTTTTTTTATTAAATTAAGGCACAGTGTTTACAAAAGAAGAACAATCAGCTTCTAAAAGCTGGTAGAGACACTCCGGAGAAGTGGTGAACTCCTCGTCACGTTTACTGCTCAAAGCCAATCGAGCGAGTGAATGAGCTACTTTATTTCCAAACCTTCGGACAAATAGGTTCATGTTATGCTATTGCCACTCGCATGCTAGTATGGTCATAGTATGTCGGTAACAATTGTACCCGTTTGTAGACCCGATAGTTCTAGGACTCTCAATACCCAAACATGAACCTAATTAAGTCGGCGACATAGAACAGAAACGACCGAACCCAACTGGACATAAAAAAAAAAAAAAAAAAAAAATTCTTTGAAAAAAAATCGGTTTTGATTTTAAAAATATTAAATATAATAAAATAATTATTATTATTTGTATTATTTTGACAAATATAATATTGGCATTTATACTTTTTCTGTTGGCCAACTTTAACATTTATAAAAAACAAAAAAAAGGTAAAATTAAAAAATTAAAATGATAATAAAAAAACAACAAATAAATTTTAACTTTTTAAAATTATATATATATATATATATATATATATATATATATATATATATATATATATATATATATATATATATATATATATATATATATATATATATAACAAAACAAACAAATTAATTAATTAAAGTTAAAACTAAAAGTTAAAAAAATATCATAAGAATAACAATAAGAATAAGTTTTATTTATTTATTATTACATTATATGGTAAATCAAACATTTGAATGCAAATGATATTACATTATATGGTTTGATTACATATTTCAACCAAACATGGTAAAGTAATTATAATTCAATTACATTAATATTACCGAACTCGAGTAACTCTTGTGGTTACTGAGGAGAGGTATAAGACTCTGGCTGGGTGGCGGAAGATCAGTGGATCGAGCCACGGGAGCGTACTATTCCTTCCATTTATAATAATGGTAGGAGTTGGGGGCAGTGAGCCCAAAAGACATACAATGCAGCGTGCGCAAAGTCATGTGCGTATCGTCGGACATCTAAAAAAAACCTTGTGGTGACCTTCTTTTGTTACTTTTTCCTTGGCTTAGTGACTTGATTTGTGCTAAGAAGCATTTGTGGTATATATGATATGAAATACGAGATACGAATTCTTTTTAAATTTTTTAAAATACTAATACATCAAAAATATGTACCAAAGAATACATACCTATCTAGGTTACCCTTCTACTAGTTGTTTGGCATACATCAAGGGAACAAAATAGATAAAATTTTGATCGCATGACTACTTTCGGTTAGAGGCTTTAACACAATATTGAGAATGATGAGAAGTCTGTGTTACCAAGTTGAGTAAGAACGATTCAAACAAGGTTGTGTGTAATGTGTTAAGTTTGTACCCTTTTATAGTTTATTAATAATACTTTTACCTTCCCCAACCCTAAAATGGATAGTGGCAACGGTGAGAGTGATCAAGGATTAGTAGCTCTCAATCAACCTATTGATGGCAAGGGAGGTGGTCTAGAGGATCTGTAAGCCCCTGTTTTTCAAATTTTAGTTAAATTAGTGTTAATTAGTTTTTAATGTCATTTATAGCCTTAAAATAATTATTAGGATTTTTAGGAATTTTTCTAGAATTTTTAAATAATATTTTAATGAGTTTTAATACTAAAAATATCAATTTGTAATTTTCTAAAAATGTTTTAATATCAATTTATAATTATTAGAATTGTTTTAATGCAGTTTTGTAATTATTTAAATTGTTTTTATAGTAGTTTGCAATTATTAAATTGTTTTAATATGTGGAATGCAAATTATTATTTGCATTGTTTAACTGTTAAAGCCTGTATGCAAATTCCTAAAACTAGGGGGGGCAAACTGTAAACCCTAACCTACCCCCCCCCCCCCACGACCACTCTCTCTCTTCCCTCACCTGCTCCGCTGACCGACGACCGCCCCGACGCTGCCCCCGCCATTTTCGGCCAGCGCACAGCCCCCCGACCGCCCTAACTAGCCTATTTAAACCCCCCTCTCTCCCCCGACCAGACCCTAACCCTAAATTCTCCCCACGACCACCACAACCGCCCCATCTTCCACTCTCACCCCACCGGAACCCTAGCTCCGACGAACTCCTCGTCCAGCCCCCACGCCGAGTGCCACAACCCCCAACCACCCTCATCCGACTCGCCGCGCTGAGCCGCGTCCAGCGCCACCGGAGCGCCGCCTCGCCGACGCCTCCTCCGACCGCCAGCACGTCCAAAATTCCCCCCGATCGACCGGACACGTGAGTAGCAAGGCTCACTTCGTGTCGTCCGTGTCCCGAATCCACGTATGTGGTTCGTCAGGACACGGGGACACTAGTCCAGTGTGTGGACACGAGTTTTAGGATCTGTACGTGTCGTGCGTAGCACGGACACGTAGAAATCCTGTGTCCCTAACTGTCCGGACACAGGATCGATTAATTATTTTTTTATATATATAAACTAACCTAAACTAAATAAATAAAACGAAAACCTAAACCCTAACACAACTGATGGGCTGACCCCCTGGCCAGCCCATCCTAACCTAAACCCCCCCCACCCCTGCGCAGGCTCGGGTTCGAGCCCCCTTCTTCTTTTTCTCTTTCTTTTTTCTTTTTCTTTTCTTTTTGTTTTCTATATATATTTATGTATATATGTATATATATATATTTTTTTATATATATATATATGTATATATATATATTAGTATATATATGTACATACTGTATTTTGTACAGTATTTTATATATGTATATAATTTTATAGTTAGTAAACTTTTACATATATATTTGTGTTTATATACATATATGTATATATGTATATATTTCCATATGTATACGTATTATTATATATATACTTTATAAATAAGTGTTTTCCTTATATATATATATATATATATATATATATATATATATATATATATATATATATATATATATATATATATATAAATTAAGTATTTCCTTATACATAGATATGTGTACTTTTTACATATGTATGTATGTATTCACTATGCATAATTTTTGCCTTATTAAAATATTAATATTTATTTTGCATTCTTACCAATTTGTATTTTAGTGTATTTAAATTACTGCAACCATTTGGTGTCCAAGCCTAGCATGGGTTTTTGGGCCCAAATGTGTTTTCACACATTCAAGACCTGTACAAGTCATATTGGACTTGATTCATGGCCTTGGGTCCTGTATTTGAACTTTGGTTCAAATTATATACATGGACAAAAATACGCAGATAATTAATTAATTAATTTCAATTGTGTGCAATGTTGTTTTTGGATTTCTGAAAATACTTAGAGTACTGTTAAAATTCTGGAAAAATAGTATTTAGATACTATGTTACTTTAGCTAATTTAGTATAATTTTTGTAATATTTAATTTACTGTTTTGCCACTAGTTTGGCATATGAAACCAAAACTCATTTTCTGTATACTTAGGAAAAACTAATTTTTATAAAATATTTGTACTGGTTAATAAATTCCAGAAAAATTATAATAAATTTCTATGATTAACAAGGATCACTTTAATACTTTACTTTAAGTAAAACTAGGCTTTTTGTCTATCTCTAAAATTGTTGGAACACAATGGTCTTTTGATTTATTTATTGATTAATTACGACTTGTAGCTTTTTGTGTTATTTTGAGTTTTAGCCGTGTTGAACCCCACCCCTCACTAGTGTAAAGACCCTAGAAAGTTAGTTAAAGTAGTGTGTCACCCCACATTGGTCTCATATGCCAAAGTTATCATTTTGGCTAGGTGCCCAGTCACAAGTCGTGTTTCACCAATTAGTGTCCTAGTGTTTTAGCTTAGTGTAAAATTAAGTTATTGTATTTATTTCTACAGTGACGAGTTACCGGACATCCATAGCACTTTTATCGCAGCTTGTTTTGCTTTGCTTTGCTAGAGGCAAGTACTTTTTACAAACTTTACATACTGTTACATAATGAACTGCGATTTACCAACCATGTTAAATGCTGATCCTTGGGGTAGCAAGTTAAAATATCACATGTTGTACTTTCCATTTCTACCATGCTTAGAACAGTCTTTATGCATCTCTCACATGATTAGGATATGGGTTATGGGGAAACTAATGGTAGAGTACGTGATCATGACCCCCCTATAGTAGCGAGCGAGGTCGCATTTTATATGCATACCTTGCCGTAGGCCATTATCCCGCATTTCTGTACGGATGTACACCTATGCCTGTTGACTTGTACGTATGTATATTTTATTTACATGTACCACAGTACATTGTACATCTATTGACCGATCACGTACTTGCTACAGTTTTAAACACTACATGTACATTTGTCTCTATGACATATGTATCCTTGCCATGATAGATTGTGTGATGCCATGTTTTCAGTTATTCTCTCTTATGTTCATTTACATGTTTCATATGCTAGTTTGCTAGATTCAGTACTTGCTCCCGTCCTGACAGGATAACGTTGTAGGTGTCCTTACTGAGGAGAAGTTACTCTGCGATACATATTATGGGGATACTGCCGAGGACCCGGCTTTGCCATACGAGGATGTTCCTGCGGGGAGACTCGTCTAGTTTGCTTAGCTGTTTGGGATATCTAGTGTAGTCATGTATTAGGCTGCATATTTTGTAACTGGACATGTATCCAGTTTTACATTTTTAGTTCACTTGTACTTGGACATTTTACTGTATACGACGACTTTTGTGTTTGGAGCATTTATGATTCTTCTTCACTTATAGAACTGTTAGCACATTTAGTCTTATCCTGTTGTCTTTAGAACAGCTTACTACGTTTTATCTCAACGTAGGCTTGGCATGACTCGGCCTGGCCCAACAATTTGGGTAGCGGGTCGTGACATGTTTTTAGTGGTGGCCCATGCAGGTCCTGACTAAACTGTTTGGTTACGTTATTGTACCAAGCATGCCTGCAATTTGAAACTTAAGGTAATTAGACAATATTAGGAATGACGCTTAGAACACCTAGAGGAATGCTAGGATTGCAACATAGGAAATACATCACATATTTGCTATTATAATTAGATTTCCTTGCATATGATTACTTACCTTAAATAAGTCCTTATAGGTCATTTTTATTTGTAATTTAGATGGTGCTTACTCGTTCGTCCCAGTATGTTACCCCCGAGAATGGGGCCCTCCTTATCCAGTCAGCTGACCAGTCGACTGATACACCTCCACCTACCACATTTTCCCACTCCACAGATCCACAAACCCAGATACCACAACCACCTTCCACATCACAGGCCCAGCAGGACCCGATACTTCCACCACCCCCTATCACTATATCCACCCAGGCTTCCGTCACACTCGACGGGAACCAGCTGCTCACTCTGATTCAGGGGTTCCTAACAACCCATCAGGAGCAGACTACCCTACTCCGCCAGAGCATGGAGCGTTCTGAGGGACGTCCCGTGGTCCCACCATATGTAGAGCCACGACAGAGAGCGGGGACGATCAAGGACTTCATGGGTCTGAATCCCAAGGAGTTCTCAGGGACTGAGGGCATAGTAGTAGCTGATGACTGGCTAGATTCGGTAGAGAGGAAGCTTCTGGGAGTTAGGATGTCGGATGACCTCCAGGTCGAGGCAACGGGATTTCTGCTGATAGACTTAGCAGGAGTCTGGTTCCGGAATGAGCCGTTGTTTGCGAGAGGTAGAGCCACTTGGGATCAGTTCAAGACCCAGTTCAAGAAGAAATTCTTCTCGACCACTGCTAGAGTAGCCATGGGGCTACGATTCCAGAACATCCAGCAAGGGAACCGTTCTGTTGATGACTATGCGGCAGAGTTTAGTCGCCTGAGCCGTTTTGCTCCTAGTCTGGTTGCAGATCCAGAGGAGATGACCCGTAGGTTTTGCCATGGTCTAGTTCCAGACATTGGCATTCTTATAGTGGCGAACGGTACGACTGACTACTACCAGAGCCTAGAGTTGGCCCGGAGCATCGAGGAGCGTCTTCTGTCATGCAAGAGGCCGGCTTCTGTACATCATGAGGGTCCGTCCAAGCGTCAGGCTTTCCAGCAGAGAGCACCGACGCCGCCCCAGCAGACTTACCGTCCTCCTAGATCACATCACCCGACCCCGCCAGTTAGAGCCCCGGGACCCCGACAGCAGCCGAAGGGAGGTTTTTGTGCATTCTGCAAGTGGGTAGGCCACGACGCTTCTGTAGGATCGTTGAGCACCTCTAGAGGGGGGGTGAATAGAGTGCGTGTGTGCAGCGGAAATAAAATCACCAATTAAAAAATTAAACTATGGCAATGATGTAAGAGCAGTAAATAAAGATAGGAGATTCAAACTCAGTAACACAGCGATGTATACTGGTATCCCTCTGAGAGGACTAATCCAGTCTCGAGTACTCTTGCTCGATGTTAATCCACTAAAGGCACAAGCTTTAACTGAGTGCTTGCAACTCTTACACCACCGTGCTTGTTGACGAGTGCACGACCAACTCCAACATACACCGTGCTTGGTGACGAGCGCACGACCAGCTCCACAACGAGAACTTGTTGTTGAAACTTGACGACCTCTTTACAACTCTGAATAACCAAAAGACTTCTAAATCAATCTGATAGTACTGGCTTTTGGCTAAGAGAAGTATAGGTGAGATTTGAAACTTTTAGATCACTAGAAAACACTTGAATGAATAGAGAAGAGAATGAAGAATGAATTGATTGATTTGAAGTGAGAAATTCTTCTCTATTTATAGGTGTTTTTACCAACCGAACTCGGGCATAACTCGGATAGAGTTCGGATGCAAATATCTCGCAAAATAGACGTTGCTCGCAGATTTGGAGGCAACTAAAGTTTGAATACAAACTGACCGAACTCGGTCAGAGTTCGGACCGAACTCGGGCCGAACTCGGCTTTGAGTTCTGTCAGGAGATATTTAAAATTCTTTTGTAAAAACAGTTTTCAAACATGTTTTTGGTTATTTGTAAAATCATTTGAAAAGGAATATTTTCGAAATACATTTTTGAAATATTTGTAATCGAAAATATGAAGGGTAAAAATAGGTTTAGAGAAGGAGAATAATTTTAACCCTAAGCCAGTAATACCATACTTGATTTTACAAGGAAATTCCTAGACTCAATAAAGTGTAAAAATACAGAATAAAAGTAGAAAAGAGTCTTCAGAAATTTTGATGACTTTGACGCTTGGATTTATGCAGTACATCGTCCGTTGAATAAGATTTCATGCATCCTGAAATGGTTAGCAGCATTTTCTATATTTTGTGTATGGACTAAAGTATAAGTTGATTATCGAAATCGGGTGTGACCATGGAATGGGCCAACAATCTCCCCCATTTTGATAATTGACAAACTTGAGTCTATACCAAAATATATTTATATTAAAATAGAACAAAATATTAAAATATCTAAAAAAATTTTGTTGGTTCTGAAAATGTGTTGTATATGCGCTTTGCGATATTTTTGTGGGGTATACTCTTTTTTTTTTTTTTTCTCTCCCCCTTTGTCAAGTAGCAAAATGAATAGGCTCCCCCGTAAATCATGAAGCCAACAATATAATAGACAAGACAAAGTGAAGTAAAAGAAGTAATCACAGCATAGACAACAAGAATGAAATGAACTATCATAAAAAGTTTTCCACTAGAAAGCCAAATAGTACAACTGATAAATGTCTAACTAAAGTAGTTTAGACATAAAAAGAATAAAAAGTACTACATAAACTGCATCAAACTAAACAAACTAAATCCACTATCCCATGGCTGAATCCACATCACATCGCCGCGTCGTCCGCACCGGGAGGATCATGAGGGAAATAAGCAGTGGTCGGGTCGAAGTACTGAAAAGTAACCTCATCAGTAAAACGAGGACCAGGGAAAGCAGGGTGTGGAAGGATAGTGAGTGGATGGACTGGATCCTGAACCAGGCTGTAATGGAGATCGGCAATACTGTTTCTCAGCACCTGGGCCTGAGAAATATGCCGGAACTCGGAATCCTGATGACGTTGCGTGGAGACTGCAACGAAATCATCAAACCGCTGGTAGAAAGCTGGATCGAATCCTGGGGCAGGGGCCGGAGCAGGAGGAGCATCTGCTGGAGGGGCCTCAGCATCAGCAGCTAGGACAGCAGGAGCAGCACCAGGAGGTTGAGGAAACCGGCGAGAGCGGGTCAACTCAACAGGTGGAGAAGAAATGGCACACGTTTCAAGATCAATCTCGAAACGTCGAAATATACTAGCAAGGTGCATAGGAAAGACGAGGTTCCTACCTGCATTCTTGCAGTTGAGCATCCAAGACATCATGGTTTTTGGAACGGAGAAAGGAATTCCAAAATGAATGTGATAAAGAGCAGAGAGTTCCAAAAATGTAACTTCATCGGTAGAGCCTTTCTTCGGAAGAAGGGCCGAGAAAATCATACGATGAAGCTCGTAAAAAATTTGGTTTAGATGTCTAAAAAAGATTCTCCGGGGAGGAGGAGTAGGGTGACAAATCAATTCCCTAAAAGAAGCTAAAGTGACATCGGCAGGGAACTGAACATGGTGGATGTCAACAAGTGCATCACCAAGATCAGGAACGTGAAAATATTCACTGATATCGGTGGCGCTAAATTCTAGTTCCTGCCCAGCAATGCAGGAATAGAAGTTTCCGTTTTGTTTTACTTGCAAATTACAGTAAAACATACGGACTGCATTGTCGTAAATGCTATCTTGGACCTCGAAAAAGTCGCGAAATCCAAGTTGTTCAAAAGTAGGAGCATATTCAAAGAGGGTTGTAAAATTGACAAAGGCTCCAGCACAAATACGACGTAAGGAGAAAGAATCAAACCAGAGATCGGAGAAGTCTTTGTTGGGAAACAAAGTGCCGTCAAATTCCTCGGGATCTCTAGGTTTGGCTGGACTGAAGAGACTTGCCGGTGTGTAGTCGGATGAGGAGGAAGCACCTTGAGAAGAATTTCCTCGCTGACGCTTCGGAGCCATGAGGAGATGGAGGAAGATCGTCAATGCCTTGCAAAGAAGGAGGAGAAAAGTCTTCTGGAAGGAGGTGGAACTATTTCACGTTTTGGTGTGGAGAAATAGTGGAAGAAAAGATGGAATTTATAGGTGCTAGGGCCGGCTGTTCGGTTCTGGAGCCATCACAGCGCCGACCGAACTCGGTCCGAATTCGGTCCGAACTCGGTCAGAGTTCGGGCCGAGTTCGGCCACTTGCATTCCCGAGACAGTTAAAGCAGTCAGGTAAATAAAGATTTGTAGTTAATGATGTTTGACTGGTTTATTAACTAACTGCTGTTTATTTTCGGGTTAACTGTAGGGGTTGTCCCAGCTAACGGTGGTTCACCGGGGAACTCTTAAGTACCGCTTCGCTTCGACCGTAGCCGTGGTGACAGACATACCCTTTGTAAGTTTGTCCCCAAAAATAATTTTCATTAGATAATAAATTATCAAGTCATAAATACAGTATTTAATTACCATATGTTTTAAGAATCCGAGAATTCAAGAATGCCGAGCTCACGCCTCAAGATGTTAAAACGGTCTTCAGCCAATGGTTTAGTGAAAATATCTGCTAGTTGATGTACAGTATCAATAAATTCTAAGCAAATATCCCCGTGTTGTTGATGATCACGTAAAAAATGATGTCTAACTTCTATGTGCTTTGTGCGTGAATGACAGATAGGGTTCTTAGTCAAATTAATTGCACTAGTGTTATCACAATATATTGGAACATTTAAATAGTGCAGATTGTAGTCCTCTAAGGTTTGCTTCATCCATAAAATTTGAGCACAACAACGTCCTGCGGCGATATACTCAGCCTCAGTTGTTGATAATGCTACTGAATTTTGTTTCTTGCTAAACCAAGAGACTAAGGCCTTTCCCAAGAAATGACATGTACCACTGGTACTTTTACGGTCCACTTTGCATCCAGCAAAATCCGCATCCGAGTAACCTATAAGGTCAAAGGATTTGGTTTTGGGATACCATAAGCCAACTGTAGAAGTTCCTTTAAGGTATCGGAAGATACGCTTAACGGCACTAAGATGTGATTCCTTAGGATCTGCCTGATATCGTGCACATATGCAAACACTAAACATAATATCAGGACGACTAGCAGTTAAATATAATAAACTACCAATCATACCTCGATACTTACGCTGATCAACAGGTTTGCCGCTTTCATCAGCATCAAGCTTTGTAGATGTAGCCATAGGAGTCCCAATTGGCTTCACATTCTCGAAATCATACTTCTTCAGTATATCCTTCGTGTACTTGGCTTGGTTGATGAATGTTCCGTTCGAGTGTTGTTTGATTTGCAATCCTAGGAAGAAGTTCAGCTCTCCCATCATGCTCATTTCAAATTCACTCTGCATACACTTGGCAAATTCTTGACAGAGTTGTTCATTAGTAGAACCAAAGATGATGTCATCTACATAAATTTGCACTAAAAGAATATCATTATTCATAGATTTAATAAAAAGAGTGGTATCAATCTTGCCCTTTGAAAATCCATTATCAAGTAAGAAGGCGCTTAGGCGTTCATACCAAGCACGAGGTACTTGTTTGAGTCCATAAAGTGCTTTCTTAAGCTTGAAGACGTGATCAGGTTTTTGAAAATCTTCAAAACCAGGGGGTTGTTTCACAAAAACTTCTTCTTTCAAAAATCTATTTAAAAATGCGCTTTTCACGTCCATTTGAAAAAGTTTGAAATCATTAAAACAAGCAAAAGCGCAAAACATGCGGATGGCTTCTAGTCTAGCAACAGGAGCATAGGTCTCATCATAATCAATTCCTTCTTCTTGATTATAACCTTGTGCCACTAGACGTGCTTTGTTGCGTAGAACTTGACCATCTTCACTAAGTTTATTTCGGAACACCCATTTGGTACCAATTATCGATTGACCAATAGATTTAGGAACGAGTTCCCAAACTTGGTTTCTCTCAAATTGATTAAGTTCCTCTTGCATGGCAGAAATTCAAAATTCATCAGAAAAAGCCTCATCAACATTCTTAGGTTCTATTTGAGAAATAAATGCTACATTAGCTGCTACTTCAGAATCTCTAAGAGATGAACGAGTACTTACACCTTTGGATACATCACCTATTATGAGAGTTTCTGGATGATCCGGTTTGAATCTTAATGATTCGAATCTTTGGGCCATACCTTTCACAAGGCTCTTCTCAGTTCCTGCATCTTCGGAACTTTTATCAGTTCTTGCCTCTTGGGTAGGATCTTTTTCAGAACTCTTCTTTGTCTTTATAGGTGCATCTTCATCATCACTGTCGCTAGATCTATGACTATTTAACTCATCAAAGGTAACATTAATGCTTTCTTCAACAATCAAAGATCTTTTATTAAAAATTCTATATCCTTTACTCTTAGCAGCATATCCGAGAAATATCCCGTCATCTGCTTTCGAGTCGAACTTACCCAAGTTATCCTTGGTGTTCAGGATGAAACAGCGACAACCAAAAACTTTAAAATAAGAAATGTTTGGAATTCTTCCAAACCAAAGCTCATATGGTGTTTTCTTCGAGATTGGTCGAATCAACACCCTATTTAAAATATGACAGGCTGTACTAACAGCTTCTGCCCAAAAATATTTAGGAAGATTATACTGATTAAGCATGACTCTAGCCATTTCGCTTAGAGTACGATTCTTCCGCTCCACAACACCATTCTGTTGGGGAGTTCTAGGATAAGAAAATTCGTGGTAATATCCACTATCATCACAAAACTTTTTGAAATCAGAATTTTCGAATTCGCCGCCATGATCACTTCGGATACGAGTAATCATGAAGCCTTTTTCGTTTTGTACCTTTTTACAAAATATCTGAAATTCAAAAATAGCATCACTTTTGTTTGATAAAAAGTAAACCCATGTAAAACGAGAGAAATCATCAACAATGACAAAAGCATAGAGTTTACCGCCAAGACTAGCGACTCTACTAGGACCAAATAAATCCATATGAATCAACTGCAAAGGTCTTGAAGTACTTACAGCGTTGATGGATTTAAAAGAAGACCTATGTGCTTTGTTCTTTTCACAGTCAGCACATACCATGTCTCTCTTGAATGGAATTTCTGGGAGTCCTTTTACCAACTTCTTTGTGTTCAGACGTGAGATAGTGTCCATGTTAGCATGTCCTAGTCTCATGTGCCATAGCCAGCTTTCATCTTGATTGGCTACTAGGCACCTTCCTGCATTATCAGTATTCTCCAAAAAGAAAACATAAATATTGTCTTCTCTAATCCCTTTATATATGGGATCACCAGATGACATATCATATATAGTACATTTATCTTTCACAAAATTGATACCATAACCATTATCTGCCAAGTGACTTATACTTAATAGGTTATGTTTCAATTCAGTTACTAGACAAACATCCTTTATTATTGGGTAAGGAGAAATACCTACAGTACCATTACCTATAATATTACCTCTCAAGTTATTTCCGAAGGAGACGTATCCTTCTTTCTTCATCGATAGCGTAGCGAATAAAGATGCATCACCAGTCATGTGTCGCGAACATCCGCTATCGAGAATCCACTTGCTTCTAGCATGAGAGGGTTGAGGGTCCACCTACAAAACAAGTAGATGAATCCTTTGGTACCCATTTTCTGAAGGGTCCACTCAGATTAGCTTTAGGTTTCCAAACTAGAGTATGGTTATCAACAAGCTTTCTTGCCATACAGTATTGTGATATATGACCGTGTGTACCACAATATGTGCAAGTCAGTTTAGTGGAATAAACTGTGTTTGGAGACTTGTTCTGTTTGGAAAACCTATAAGTGAAAGCATAATTGTGTTCGTGTTTCCTCTGTGCTTTCTTGTTTTTAGTCCTCTTTGGTGTATGCTTTGCATTAGGACTAATCTTGGGCTGTGTCACAGGTATTGCCTGTTTGCCCAACTTGATTTCTAATTTTTTAGAAATCGCTACAGACTCTTCGTATCTTGCAGTCATATCAAGGAGTCTTTGTTCAGTTACTAGGTGCAACTTCTTCTCTATGTCATAAAGTTTGTGTATTTTGACATAGTCCTCTTCTTTCTTCTCAATGTTGAGGATAGCCTCATGATAGTCTACTTTAAGTTTGGCTATCTCTTCCGTGTTACCGGTAGTAGATGTCTCTTTAATGTCTTCAAGTAGATTAGACAATCTAGCTATCTCGGCTGTGTGTGCCTTAATCTCTTTTCGAGATTGCTTATACTTGTCGAGCACAGTTTTGTGATCTTCAAGTAAATCGCTAAAGGCAGTCTCTAGTTCATCAAAAGTAAAATCATCAAACAGAGGATTAGATGATACCTTTTCGAATGCCATAAGACAAACATTTGCATTGCTGCAGGATCTGTCTTCTTCTTCTGAGTCACTGGCATCATTCTCGTGCCAGATGCTTGTGTTGGCATACTTTCGGCCAGATGTGGATCTTCTGTTTGATCTTGACCGATCATATGGACTGCTCTTCTTGGTAGCTGGACAGTCCTTCTTCATGTGCCCTGATTTCTTACATCCGAAGCATATAGTCTCGTCTTCATTGCTTTCTTGGATGTCTTTCTTCTTTCTGCTTGTGAACTTTAGATATTTCTTGAAGTTCTTCACAAGTAAGGCACGTTCATCACCACTTGATGATTCTTCATCTGAGTCGTTGCATGTTGATTTTCTTGCTTGAGCTTTGAAGGCGATAGTCTTTTCTTTTGGAGTGGCCTCTTCAAAGTCTTGCAAGTCGAGCTCATGAGTCATCAATTTGCCCATCAGTGTTTCTAGAGTCATCGTGGTGAGATCGTTTCCTTCAATGATTGCTGTGGCTTTTGGATTCCAGTTCTTTGTTAGAGCCCGCAGCACTTTCCTGATTTTCTCATGGTTGCTGTAATCTTTACCAAGAGATTGAAGGGGATTAGTTATATCAAGGAAACGAGTAAACATCTGTGTAATTGACTCACCAGGTTTCATTTTAAAAGATTCATATTCCTGAGTCAGTCTACTGATTTTGGATTCCTTGACTTGGGAAGTCCCTTCATGGGTTACCTCAAGGAGTTTCCAAATTTCATGAGACGTCTTACAGGTAGAAACTCTATTGAACTCGGTTTTGTCAATTGCACAGAATAGTGCATTGATGGCTCGAGCATCAAGACTAGCCTTTGCTTTTTCAGCATCGGTGTACTTGTCATGCGGCTTTTCCATAAGAATACCTTCAACCACAGTAGGTGGTGGTTTCTTATACCCATCAATGACTATTGACCATAAATCAAAATCTAGAGACTTTAGAAAGAAAGTCATACGTGTTTTCCAGTATGTATAATTTGTTCCATCAAATAGGGGAGGTCTATTTGTGGATTGCCCTTCACCGTTGAATATAGATTTCACGGCTGCCATATATATACTCTCTAGGGTATGTTATATAAGAATATAACCTGCTCTGATACCAATTGTAGGATCGTTGAGCACCTCTAGAGGGGGGGTGAATAGAGTGCGTGTGTGCAGCGAAAATAAAATCACCAATTAAAAAATTAAACTATGGCAATGATGTAAGAGCAGTAAATAAAGATAGGAGATTCAAACTCAGTAACACAGCGATGTATACTGGTATCCCTCTGAGAGGACTAATCCAGTCTCGAGTACTCTTGCTCGATGTTAATCCACTAAAGGCACAAGCTTTAACTGAGTGCTTGCAACTCTTACACCACCGTGCTTGTTGACGAGTGCACGACCAACTCCAACATACACCGTGCTTGGTGACGAGCGTACGACCAGCTCCACAACGAGAACTTGTTGTTGAAACTTGACGACCTCTTTACAACTCTGAATAACCAAAAGACTTCTAAATCAATCTGATAGTACTGGCTTTTGGCTAAGAGAAGTATAGGTGAGATTTGAAACTTTTAGATCACTAGAAAACACTTGAATGAATAGAGAAGAGAATGAAGAATGAATTGATTGATTTGAAGTGAGAAATTCTTCTCTATTTATAGGTGTTTTTACCAACCGAACTCGGGCAGAACTCGGACAGAGTTCGGATGCAAATATCTCGCAAAATAGACGTTGCTCGCAGATTTGGAGGCAACTAAAGTTTGAATACAAACTGACCGAACTCGGTCAGAGTTCGGACCGAACTCGGGCCGAACTCGGCTTTGAGTTCTGTCAGGAGATATTTAAAATTCTTTTGTAAAAATAGTTTTCAAACATGTTTTTGGTTATTTGTAAAATCATTTGAAAAGGAATATTTTCGAAATACATTTTTGAAATATTTGTAATCGAAAATATGAAGGGTAAAAATAGGTTTAGAGAAGGAGAATAATTTTAACCCTAAGCCAGTAATACCATACTTGATTTTACAAGGAAATTCCTAGACTCAATAAAGTGTAAAAATACAGAATAAAAGTAGAAAAAAGTCTTCAGAAATTTTGATGACTTTGACGCTTGGATTTATGCAGTACATCGTCCGTTGAATAAGATTTCATGCATCCTGAAATGGTTAGCAGCATTTTCTATATTTTGTGTATGGACTAAAGTATAAGTTGATTATCGAAATCGGGTGTGACCATGGAATGGGCCAACAGCTTCCATCTGCAGGAAGAAGTTGGGGCAGTGTTTGGCTTGTGGGTCTGCCACCCATCAACTTCGAGAGTGTCCAGTAGCGAAGACTAGAGGACCACTCCCGACTCAGCAGCAGAGGTTTGGGCAGCATCTGCAGCAGCAGAAGGGACCTCAGGGGAGGGTTTATAGCCTAGCCCTTGAGCCGGAGCCAGAGCAGGTTTCAGAGCCCGATTACTTAGCTGACGTCATCACAGGTCATATTTATTTGCATACTTTTCTAGCTCTATGCTTGTTTGATTCTGGTGCATCTCATAGCTTCCTGTCATTAGAGTTTATGCATGAACATCACTTAGTATCTACACCTACTGCGGAGATTAGTAGGGTAATGACGGGAGGAGGACCAGTGCCTATTAGAGCTAGCTATAGATGCTCTATTATGATAGCCGGAAGAGAGTTCGAGGGGCGATTCTTTGTGATGCCACTCCCCGGTTATGATATCATATTGGGGATGGACTTGCTTAGCTATGCCCATGCATCTATAGATTGTCATGAGGGTAGTATTTTGTTCAGTCCCCCAGACACAGCACCATTCAGTGTCATGAGGACAGGGCCGGAGATCAGCCTAAAGCCGAACTGTTGTGCGACAGTTGGGGACGTAGCACCGCCACACCCTATCATTAGGGAGTTTATGGATGTATTCCCAGAGGATCTTCCAGGACTTCCGCCTGACAGAGATGTGGAGTTCACTATAGATTTAGTGCCGGGTTCATCACCAGTATCCCGGGCTTGCTATAGAGTGAATCCCAAGGAGGCCATAGAGATGAAAGAGCAGATTGATGACCTGTTGAAAAAGGGTTTCATTCGATCCAGTGCTTCTCCATGGGGAGCGCCAGTGCTCTTTGTGCCTAAGAAGGATGGTACAGTCTGGTTGTGCATTGACTACCGGACCTTGAATGCCATCACCATCAAGAACAAATATCCTCTGCCCAGGATAGATGATTTGTTCGACCAGTTAAGCGGGGCGAAGGTATTTTCCAGGATAGACTTGAGATCCGGGTACCACCAGGTGAAGGTTAGGCCAGCAGACATCCAGAAGACGGCGTTTAACACGAAGTACGGGCAGTACGAGTTTCTGGTGATGCCATTTGGTCTCACAAATGCGCCAACTGTCTTTATGAACTTGATGAATAAGACATTTCACCAGTATATGGATAAGTTCGTCATAGTGTTTATCGACGACATCCTGATATACTCGAAGACGCCAGAGGAGCATGCAGAGCACTTGCGGATAGTTTTGGGGATTCTGAGGCAGGAGAGATTGTTTGCCAAATTGCCGAAGTGCGAGTTCTTTTTAGACCGAGTGGAGTTTCTCGGCCATGTAGTCACTGGAGATGGAATCTCGGTGGATCCCAAGAAGATTGCTGCAGTTGAGACGTGGAAGGCTCCGACGTCAGTTTCAGAGATCAGGAGCTTTCTGGGTTTAGCAGGCTATTATAGAAAGTTCGTCCAGGACTTTGTTAGGATAGCTGAACCCATGACGAAGCTGACACGGAAGGACGCAGAGTACATTTGGTCAGAGGACTGCCAGACAGCATTTGAGGAGCTGAAGAGGAGGCTGACGACCGCTCCAGTTCTGACTTTACCTTCAGGTTCTGGAGGTTTCACCATATACAGCGATGCTTCTGGGAAGGGGCTAGGATGTGTCCTACAGCAGCATGGGAAAGTGATTGCTTATGCATCTAGGCAATTACGGACTCATGGGCAGAATTATCCTACCCATGACCTCGAGTTAGCTGCGGTGATCTTTGCACTCAAGTTATAAAAACATTACTTATACGGAGAGCGTGTGAAAATCTTTACTGACCACAAAAGCTTGAAGTATGTGTTCACGCAGAAAGAGCTGAACATGAGGCAAAGACGATGGTTGGAGTTGATGAAGGACTTCGACATCGATTTACAGTATCACCCCGGGAAGGCAAATGTGGTGGCGGATGCGCTGAGCAGGCATCCGATGGCATGGTACCTGATGATTGATCGGCATTTGCGGGAGGATCTAGAGAAGCTCGGTATCGAGCTAGTTCGGCCAGGATCAGTGGTACAGATGATGGCACTTGACATTCAGTCAGGTTTGATGGAGCAGATCCGGGAGGCACAGTCTACAGATGAGAGCCTTCGCAGACTTCGACCCCAGGCTTTAGCGGGATTGCTAGATGACTTCACTATAGCGGAGGATGGATCCTTGAGGCATGGCAGCCGATTGTGCGTGCCGAAGGGAGAGCTGGTAGAGGCAGTCTTGCAGGAGGCGCACCGATCGAGATATTCTATTCACCCTGGTGCTAACAAGATGTACCGTGACTTGCAGGAACATCTTTGGTGGCATGGGATGAAGAGGGATGTATCGCATTTTATCTCGAGATGCCTAGTTTGCCAGCAGGTCGAGGCGGAGCGCCAGAGGCCAGCTGGTTTGTTGCAGCCGTTACCCATTCCCGAGTGGAAGTGGGAACATATTACGATGGACTTTGTCTCAGGGCTTCCTCGTTCCCAAGGAGGAAAGGATGCCGTTTGGGTCATCGTAGACAGGCTAACGAAGTGTGCGCACTTCATACCCTTCAAGGTGGGGCTTTCCACCGAGAAGTT
This sequence comes from Iris pallida, assembly GCA_029216955.1. NCBI lineage: Eukaryota > Viridiplantae > Streptophyta > Magnoliopsida > Asparagales > Iridaceae > Iris > Iris pallida. The sequence goes on along the minus strand of JANAVB010006598.1, from coordinate 3,999,741 downwards.
GGCAGAGCTATACATGCAGCAGATAGTTTGCCTATACGGAGTGCCGGTGAGCATCGTGTTGGACAGAGACAGCAGATTTACATCCCACTACTGGAGGAGCTTGCAGGAGGAGTTGGGCAGTAGGCTCAAGTTCAGTACGGCGTACCACCCGCAGACAGATGGGCAGTCCGAGAGGACGATACAGACACTGGAGGATATGCTGAGGACCTGCGTGCTGGACTTCGGAGGATCATGGGAGAGCCATCTGCACTTGGTAGAGTTTTATACAACAACAGCTACCAGGCCAGTATTGATATGTCTCCTTTCGAGGCGCTTTATGGACGACGATGCCGCACACCGCTCTTTTGGGATGATGTTGGAGACAGAGTTATGCTTGGGCCAGAGATGATCACGGATGCAGCAGAGAAAGTCGGGATGATCAGAGACAGGCTTAGAGTAGCTCAGGATAGGCAGAAACACTGGGCTGATGCTAGTCGTAGGCCGATGGAGTTCGCAGACGGTGATATGGTGCTAGTAAAGATATCACCTACTAGAGGGACGATCCGGATGAGGAGGAAAGCTGAGCCCCAGATACATCGGGCCGTTCGAGATACTCGGCAGGATCGGAGAGGTAGCTTACAGGGTTGCACTTTCACCCAACCTAGCAGGAGTTCACGACGTCTTTCACGTATCTCAGCTGAGGAGATATGTTCCAGACCCCAGTTATGTGCTAGATCATTCAGAGTTGGAGGTCGGACCGAGCCTTACAGTTTCTGAGCAGCCAGTGGAGATATTAGACAGGAGAGAAAAGAGGCTGAGGAACAAGGTTATACCCCTAGTACGAGTAGCTTGGAGCCGTCACTCCCCAGGTGAATCTACTTGGGAGAGTGAGTCGGACATGAGGGAGAGATACCCTTACTTATTCGATCCAACCGCTGCGAGGGAACCACCCGTTCCCGCTTGATACCTTAGAGGTTAGTTTCGATCGCAGCCTTAGTTATTTTGTTGCATTGCTTGCTATGTTAGAATATTGTCGGGTCTTCAATCCTTGTGAATTTCGAGGACGAAATTTTTTCAAGGAGGAAAGACTTGTAAGCCCATATTTTTCAAATTTTAGTTAAATTAGTGTTAATTAGTTTTTAATGTCATTTATAGCCTTAAAATAATTATTAGGATTTTTAGGAATTTTTTTAGAATTTTTAAATAATATTTTAATGAGTTTTAATACTAAAAATATCAATTTATAATTTTCTAAAAATGTTTTAATATCAATTTGCAATTATTAGAATTGTTTTAATGCAGTTTTGTAATTATTTAAATTGTTTTTATAGCAGTTTGCAATTATTAAATTGTTTTAATATGTGGAATGTAAATTATTATTTGCATTGTTTAACTGTTAAAGCCTGTATGCAAATTCCTAAAACTAGGGGGGCCAAACTGTAAACCCTAACCTACCCCTCCCACGACCACTCTCTCTCTTCCCTCACCTGCTCCGCTGACCGACGACCGCCCCGACGCTGCCCCCGCCATTTCCGGCCAGCGCACAGCCCCCCGACCGCCCTAACTAGCCTATTTAAACCCTCCCTCTCTCCCCCGACCAGACCCTAACCCTAAATTCTCCCCACGACCACCACAACCGCCCCATCTTCCACTCTCATCCCACCGGAACCCTAGCTCCGACGAACTCCTCGTCCAGCCCCCACGCCGAGTGCCACAACCCCCAACCACCCTCATCCGACTCGCCGCGCTGAGCCGCGCCTAGCGCCACCGGAGCACCACCTCGCCGACGCCTCCTCCGACCGCCAGCACGTCCGAAATCCCCCCCGATCGACCGGACACGTGAGTAGCAAGGCTCACTTCGTGTCGTCCGTATCCCGAATCCACGTATGTGGTTCGTCAGGACACGGGGACACTAGTCCAGTGTGTGGACACGAGTTTTAGGATCTGTACGTGTCGTGCGTAGCACGGACACGTAGAAATCCTGTGTCCCTAACTGTCCGGACACATGATCGATTAATTATTTTTTTATATATATAAACTAACCTTCACTAAATAAATAAAACGAAAACCTAAACCCTAACACAACTGATGGGCTGACCCCCTGGCCAGCCCGTCCTAACCTAAACCACCACCCCCCCCCCCCCCCCGCGCAGGCTCGGGTTCGAGCCCCCTTCTTCTGTTTCTGTTTCTTTTTCTCTTTCTTTTTTCTTTTTCTTTTCTTTTTGTTTTCTATATATATTTATATATATATGTATATATATATATATATATATATATATATATATATATATATATATATATATATATATATATTTTATATATATATATATATATATATATATATATATATATATATATATATATATATATATTAGTATATATATATGTATATACTGTATTTTGTACAGTATTTTATATATGTATATAATTTTATAGTTAGTAAACTTTTACATATATATTTGTGTTTATATACATATATGTATATATGTATATATTTCCATATGTATACGTATTATTATATATATACTTTATAAATAAGTGTTTTCCTTATATATATATATTTGTAAACTTTTACATATATATTTGTGTTTATATACATATATGTATATATGTATATATTTCCATATGTATACGTATTATTATATATATACTTTATAAATAAGTGTTTTCCTTATATATATATTTGTATATATATATATATATATATATATATATATATATATATATATATATATATATATATATATATATATATATATATATATATATATAAATATATATATATAAATATATATATATATATATATATATATATATATATATATATATATATATATATATATATATATATATATATATATATATATATATATATATATATATATATATATATATATATATATATATATATATATACTTTATAAATTAAGTATTTCCTTATACATAGATATGTGTACTTTTTACATATGTATGTATGTATTCACTATGCATAATTTTTGCCTTATTAAAATATTAATATTTATTTTGCATTCTTATCAATTTGTATTTTAGTGTATTTAAATTACTGCAACCATTTGGTGTCCAAGCCTAGCATGGGTTTTTGGGTCCAAATGTATTTTCACACATTCAAGACCTGTACAAGTCATATTGGACTTGATTCATGGCCTTGGGTCCTATATTTGAACTTTGGTTCAAATTATATACATGGACAAAAATACGCAGATAATTAATTAATTAATTTCAATTGTGTGCAATGTTGTTTTTGGATTTCTGAAAATACTTAGAGTACTGTTAAAATTCTGGAAAAATAGTATTTAGATACTATGTTACTTTAGCTAATTTAGTATAATTTTTGTAGTATTTAATTTACTGTTTTGCCACTAGTTTGTCATATGAAACCAAAACTTATTTTCTGTATACTTAGGAAAAACTAATTTTTATAAAATATTTGTACTGGTTAATAAATTCCAGAAAAATTATAATAAATTTCTATGATTAACAAGGATCACTCTGATACTTTACTTTAAGTAAAACTAGGCTTTTTGTCTATCTCTAAAATTGTTGGAACACAATGGTCTTTTGATTTATTTATTGATTAATTACGACTTGTAGCTTTTTGTGTTATTTTGAGTTTTAGCCGTGTTGAACCCCACCCCTCACTAGTGTAAAGACCCTAGAAAGTTAGTTAAAGTAGTGTGTCACCCCACATTGGTCTCCTATGCCAAAGTCATCATTTTGGCTAGGTGCCCAGTCACAAGTCGTGTTTCACCAATTAGTGTCCTAGTGTTTTAGCTTAGTGTAAAAACTAAGTTATTGTATTTATTTCTACAGTGACGAGTTACCGGACATCCATAGCACTTTTATCGTAGCTTGTTTTGCTTTACTTTGCTAGAGGCAAGTACTTTCTATAAACTTTACATACTGTTACATAATGATTACCAACCATGTTAAATGCTGATCCTTGGGGTAGCAAGTTAAAATATCATATGTTGTACTTTCCATTTCTACCATGCTTAGAACAGTCTTTATGCATCTCTCACATGATTAGGATATGGGTTATGGGGAAACTAATGGTAGAGTACGTGATCATGACCCCCCTATAGTAGCGAGCGAGGTCGCATTTTATATGCATACCTTGCCGTAGGCCATTATCCCGTATTTCTGTACGGATGTACACCTATGCCTGTTGACTTGTACGTATGTACATTTTATTTACATGTACCACAGTACATTGTACATCTATTGACCGATCACGTACTTGCTACAGTTTTAAACACTACATGTACATCTGTCTCTATGACATATGTATCCTTGCCATGATAGATTGTGTGATGCCATGTTTCCAGTTATTCCCTCTTATGTTCATTTACATGTTTCATATGCTAGTTTGCTAGATTCAGTACTTGCTCCCGTCCTGACAGGATAACGTTGTAGGTGTCCTTACTGAGGAGGAGTTACTCTGCGATACATATTATGGGGATACTGCCGAGGACCCGGCTTTGCCATACGAGGATGTTCCTGCGGGGAGACTCGTCTAGTTTGCTTAGCTGTTTGGGATATCTAGTGTAGTCATGTATTAGGCTGCATATTTTATAACTGGACATGTATCCAATTTTACATTTTCAGTTCACTTGTACTTGGACATTTTACTATATATGACGACTTTTGTGTTTGGAGCATTTATGATTCTTCTTCACTTATAGAACTGTTAGCACATTTAGTCTTATCCTGTTGTCTTTAGAACAGCTTATTTCGTTTTATCTCAACGTAGGCTTGGCATGACTCGGCCTGGCCCAACAATTTGGGTAGCGGGTCGTGACAGGATCCACTAGATGGGTGGATGATGGTTGATCGTAGAAAAGGAAAGAAGATGCGTCCCTTGAGCTACCGAGGGAAGAGGAGCAGTCCCTAGGATGCCATAACAATTACTTGTAGGAAAGAATATGTCAACAGTGACGTTTGAGGGGATCTAGGCCTGTATACTCCCATGGAGTCAAAGTATCTTGGTTGAATCTTACGCATGGGGAAGACCAATAGCCAGGGAATGAGAGGGACTCGAGGATGAAGACACATTTCCCTCGTTAAATGGGATGTCACCTCGGTTACTAAGGAAGGGGAGAGAATGTCCCTATAGCAAAAGTAATCGTTCGGTGCTGCTAACCTAGAAGTTGGTCTAACATATGCTCACCAATGATGGTGAACACTGACTCCCAAATAAGGTACAAAGAACCGATCATCATTGACGACAAGCAGGTAGTGGATATCGTGACAGAGTGGTAAAGACGATGGCCTTGTACATGGTAGGACCCTAGTCGTCCTATCATGTTGTGGTAACCTTCGTGAGACGTGTATAGTAGTCGCCTGTAGAAGTGTTCTCCAGAGAGAATTGACTTCTTCTTTGCTCGCTTCTCCATCAAGGTAGATCTGCTCAAGGTGCTCAAGTAGGGTCCTTGGATGTTTGATGGCCACTTGGTCGTGACTAAGCGATGGGATCCTTTGATCTCCCTTGAGAGGGATCTTCTGGTAGCTATGTCGGCCTGGATATATGTAACCTCCCTTGAACAAATTCTTGAGTTTTTCAAATTTTTTTATGATTTTATTTTTATTATTTATTTCCCAAATACTTTGAAACTCGTGATTTTAAATACTGAATATTTTTTCGACCGTAATATACTAATGGTACTTTTGTTTTCTGAAAACTATATTATGTGAGATAAATTTTTGTCCCTCTTGAATTTCCATAAGTTATATGTATTTTTTATATAAAGAAAATGTTTGTCAATAAGATTTTGTATATATATATATATATATATATATATATATATATATATATATATATATATATATATATATAAACTAATTAAATTATTGGCTAATTAACTAATGGTTAGTAGTTAGCATGAGAGTTATCTGTTAGTGATTCCACTAATTTTTCTACCATCTATTACAATTACATTTCCGCCATAAGGGTTTCCTACCCTACCCTATATATATTGGGGACTCCCCAACATTATATGTCACTCCCGTTTCTCATTATACGTATTTTTTAGGATACGTATACGAATTTCTGACAATTGTCAGGTGGCCCGTATTTTGACTTATCTTGCTTAGTTTAGACTTGGTTTAAATATTGACTTGATTGGTTCAACTTGGTTCAACTTGACTTGACTTGGCTTGGCTTGGTTTATTTTGGGTTAAAATGAGAGGGGTTGCTATATAAGTCAACTTCTTCTCTCTCCTCCATTATTTGCATTTACTTATTCATCTTCTTCATTTACTCCTCCCACCTACCAAGCCTATAATTCACTACAAGAATACTGATCATTTACGGCACGCGAAACCCGCCGTAAATGATCTTTTACGGCATACATTTTGGTGCCGTAAAAGAGCCTATTATTTACGGCGCATTCTGAATGCCGTAAATGTAAACATATTAACGCCGTAAATGTCTTTTTTACAGAATCTCGACGACCATTTACGGCATATTTTGTGTGCCGTTATTGCTCTTTTATGGCATACATGTGCGCGCCGTAATAGATATTTTTCACTGAATTTCGACAACCATTTACGGCATATTTCGTGTGCCGTAATTGCTCTTTCACGGCATACATATGTGCGTCGTAATAGATATTCGCGTTGGTCAAATACGGCGTATAGATGCACACCGTAATAGTTATTCGCACATGATCAAATATAGCATATATTTTGATGCCGTAAAAGATATTTTTGATATTTACCATTTATGACATATGTAGCGTGCTGTAAATAATATTTTATGAATTTTTTTATCTAATAATAATAATAATTATTATTATTATTATTAGTATTAGTATTATTATTATTAGTATTATTATTATTATTATTATTATTATTATTAGTATTATTATTATTATTATTATTATTATTATTATTATTATTATTATTATTATTATTATTATTTCCTTACCAATCCCGCCTATTTATTTAAGCAAGGATATCAATGGAAACAAAGTATATAACATAATAAACGTAAGTTAAAGAAATAGTTGATCACTGGCATATAATTCCAATCAAACTACAAAAGTGAAACGTAATTCAAAAGAACCCAGACACGTGATATCATAAAAATAATCGGATTCAATAGCCAAAATACATTAATAGCAAACAAAAGGCCATGCCAAAGTATCATGCCATATTGTTTCATGAACTATAAAAGTATTTTAGTACTGAATTATAAGAACAATACAATATTTCAATACAAATTGAGCTTGTTTCATAATTTGTCCTACTTTGGGAAAAAAATGTAAATTGTCTTCTATGACAAATTTCGGCTCAAATGGTTGCAGAGGTGAAGCTTCAAACACAAAACCCAAATATTTTCATTGATTGATAACCTGCACAAACATAAAATGTATTTTAGTTCATTATATCCAATTTGATGTATATATAAACACAATAATGAAAAAATATACATAAATAAATGAGTATTATGGCACAAATTAATATATGCATAAACACAACCATTGCTCAGTCAATCGTCCCATTTCGTCCATATTGAAATTGGTAATATGCGCACAAATAAATAAAAATCAGCTGTTGATGGATAACTTTTTTGTCAAGGATTTAATAAATAAATTCAAGATGAGTCTCACTTGTCCATTATTGTATTGGTCAAGACCGCTGCAATGTTGAATGGTATTAAGAAGATAGCTCTAAGCAGTGAGCATTAGGGGCAGATGCACTAGTAACACCTGTGAGGGGGCACCTGTGCATGAGGGGTTAGCAAAGCAGTAATAGCAACAACAAGATGTTGCTATGCATTAGAAGCAACAGGTAGCAGCAGTATATACTACTGTGGTGGGGATTTGAAGCAGGTAGTAGCAGTAGCAGTAGCAGTTGCTACTCTGTGTAGAGAATGAAGGAGCAGCAGCTTATAGTAGGGTGGATAGATACAAGTCTGTACAAGGGGAAGTTAAAAGCAGAAGAAGTGGCAGTAGGGGTAGGCACAGTAGGGAAGAAGGAAGAGTGCAACAGTAGTAGGAGTGCTGCATTTGGAAGCAGCAATTAGGCAGTAGCAGCAATAGACCACTGCTATGTGTACCTATCAGTGAGTATAGAGGCCTGGCAGGGGGAGGGCAAACTTTGTTAGTGGCTTGCCATTTAGCTGGCCATCCGCTAATGGCCCTATTGGTGCTGCACCTGCAAGTAACAAACTTGGTTTATCTCTAGATACATTCCACTATCCTAGGGGTAAGCTTCTTGATATTTATAGGAAGCAGAAGATGCTGCCACATTTTGATAAAACCCCTGGTGGCCTTGAGGATGTTCCTCCAATCACACAATCAAACTCTCTATCACCTCTCGCATTTGTTACACCTGGTGCAGAGGAAGTGGGTGTTTTAGAAGATATTTCCAAGGGAAAAATAACTAGCAGTGAGAGGATGGCAGGAGTTGATGACAGTACAGATGTTGGAGATGTTACATTGTTCAAGAACAAAGATATTTTCCCAACCAATTCACCACATTCTTGTACTTCTATGAGTAAAGATTTGGGTTCATCAAATGAACTAGATTGTAGCCCTGGTGAAGTTAGTAAGGTCAGTTTTGCTATTAATGGGGTGGACCTCGGTGCTAAGGTTACAATTGTTGCGGAGAATGATGGATTCAGTGGTGAGAAGGTGCTAAGCAGAATTTCTACCAATTCCGAATCACTAGTTGTTGGCAATGATGTTGTAAATGATGACAGTGTGGGGAATCATGATTATCTCGTTAAGATTGAAGGGAGCAAATTATTTGCTTCTTTTGTAAACCCCCAAATTTTTGGGTTTTTTTGTCAATTGAATTTTTACTATTTTAATGATTTGGAAATTCTTGGTTTATTTTCTTGTTGAATAATATTAATGATAGATTTTTTTTATACCTAAATGTGTATATAAAAAACCCTCTTAATAAATATTTACAAAATATTATTTATACGATTATTATTAGGGTTAGAGATTTTTCAAGTCTTTTTATGGTTAGATATTAAAACATTTACTATATGATAATACTGGATATCTCCTTGTATATAACATATGGCTAAATTCTTTTCTAAATTATTTTAGTATTTTTGAATGCTAGAATGAATTATTAATAGTAATAATTAAATAGTACTAATATAAAAGTGCATTAAATATTTTCATAGGAAAATATTTTCTTATATACTAGCTTAAATATTTTTATTATATGTATTTAAACATATATAGAAGTAGATAGGAAAAACAAAAGAGGAAAAAAAAAAGCAACATGGAACAGTGCATAGCACTGTTCCTCCTCACAGGCCGCTCGGCCATCTATCTTTTGTTCCCGCACGAATACACAGGGGCTATGGTCTCAAAAAAAAACAAAAGAAAAAAAGAAAAAAAAGAAAAAAAAAGGAGCTGCTGACGTCATGCTGACGTCAGCACTGTTCAAATGAACAGTGCGCCCAGCAGCCCGAGCCTTGCTGCTCTCAAGCAAAAAAAAGGGATTCGTTATCCAATCTTTTAAAATTCGAAATTTTCTTCAATCTTTTTAAATCCGAAATTTTTTTTTTCACCTTCATCCAAGTCTCCTCCTTAATTCCTTTCCAATTCTCTCTATGAATTATCAAATCTTCATTTAAACCGATATAAGTATTGGTCTAAATCTTCGTTTATACCATCGTATATTAACCGAAGCCTTGCGAAGAAATTCTCCTCGAAAACTCTCGTGATCGCGTGACAAGCCATCCCCGAACCTTCCCCAGACCCAGGCGACCGTGGTCATCCCTTCAGTCGTCGCGCACAGCCACTGGTCGACGGCGATCGCCGAAAGATGCGCAGGACAGCAGGTGCGATAATAGCCTCCACGCGACCAGGTACCCATATTCAACCCTACTTATCTCCATCATCGCTGAATCAATTTTTGATCCACGAAGTCTTAAGTATAGACAACCTATACCTCTCCTAGACCCAGTAATTAGATTCAGGCAAAACCTATCAAAACTTGTGCGAAATTGAATCCAAAAATCAAGAAATAAACTGCCTAAAATAGAACAGAAACTCCGTGCAATACCCTATCTTGGAAGGCAAAAATTTGCCGATCCTTCATCAGTTTTGAGAAATTGTTTAAATAGATGTACAGACAGCATATACAAGATGGAAATCCAACTGGTAGTTTTGATTTTCATTGATTAGATTGTGATTAGTTCAGCCTCAAAGTTTAGGAAAAATCAGATTTAAAACAGTGAAATTTCAATAAAATTTTCCGACACGGTGTGCGCCCCGACAAATCGGGCGACGTGGTCGCGCACTATATGCATCGAAAGATGCGTATAGACGTTGCTGATGTGTGGGAACTGACGGAACTCATTTTCGTCGCGTGTGTGCGACGAAATCAGCCCGTATCCGTCAAGGTACCCCCGTATCGCCAATTTGCAAACTTGACCCTAACTTTGTGTACAGTCGTCAGATCGAGACGAAACTTGCGCCAACAGGTCCGAATCGAAATTTTGGTCCTGTGTGCCAAGTTTGGTTCGATTCTGAGAAGGTCGAATCGGAACCCTTTTTGGCGGGCCCGCGACCCACTCAAACGGGCGATTTTGTACACGGCTCCTCGGAATCCAAAATTGGACATACCATTGAGTTCCTCTCCTCAAACTGAATCCTTAGACATGTAGTTTGATGACTTTAGAGACCATAGGCACTGGCACACATTTCGGTGCAAGATGGGTCCAACGGCGGACATCGTTTTGACCCAAAATTACGATTTTGCCCCTGTTCCAGAATTGGACTTTTGGATAGGCGTTTCCTAGGCATATCTTTTATTCCAAACTCGTTCGTGATGTTTGTTTCAGCATCCGGAGCTTCTTGTGGATTTTGACTTTCGTGTTGACGATTCTGATTGTTGGATTTTGCTGCTTCACGCGCCACCCAACCTTGCCTTATTTACTGTTCATAATTAGATGCACCTTTATTTATTTATTTACTGCATATTTATTTTTGTTCTCAGTTGGATCCATTACTTGTTATTTTTAGTTCACTTTATTTTGCTTTCAATTATTTTTCTTTCTTGCCTTTTTATGCATATGGACCTAAGTCTTAGCGAACTACCTTTTGTTAGTGTCCTTGGGAGGGAGAAGACAGTTAAATGTATGGGCTACCCCAATCCAAAAGCTGTAGTAACTGCGTACTACGGTAGTCGAGTCGCGAGGGTCACTAGCCTCGAGCTATGTGGACTGATGGGTCACGTAGGCCGCTAGCCTCGAGTTATGCCGGCTGATAGTATTGGTACTTGACGTGTGCGTGTTGTGAGTTGTTACTTGTCCTGGGGGAGTCAGCCTTCACCTGCCCATACATCGATATGTCTTCTAAATTGTCTACTAGAAAGGTTAGGAGACCTTAGCAAATTTCATGTTCCAATCATGGCATGGGAAAATATCACATCGCAGAATAGTAAGTTACCCCTTGTCCTTGTTTGGTTGTAGGGGTAGCCTACTGTTTCGAAGATGGGATATTGAGCCGTGTTATGGTTTGGACACTTTTACTTTATCTTTATTTTATGGTGCATTATATTCAGTTCATATGACATATTCTTTATGTATCTTGTTACGTCCCTCTGAGGACCTGGTTATCTCTCCAGGTGTGTGTGCTTCTATGATATTTTAGGTATTCTAGTCGAGGCCATGATCTTCTCCATCCCTTCAAGGATGATTGCACTTGGCTAGTCTTGTTATATCATCTATTTCTTCTTGTACCTTTTTCGTTGAGATAGTTGGTAGTGGACTTTGTCTCCACCCAACGTATTGTGCAAAGACTTATTACAGTTGATTATATGATATCTTTTATTCTTGATTTGTGGAGGAGATTAGGTTACTCTTGGTTTACTGCATTTTACAGCTTATGTGTTCATACGAAGTTTTCATATATTGGAGTATACTTCGTATATATGCAGCTGGCATGGATACGTACCTAGTCCTAAGTATTTTGGGACTGGGGCGTGACATCTTTTGATGATAGCACAAAGCTACCTGATGACTCAAATTCTTTGTTTGATGCATCTTTCATCCAAGAGGCAAGTAATGGGGGACAATATCAAACCAACAATTAGGAAGGGGATGCTTCTGCAGGTATCAGGGAGTGTGCACATTGGTAAGGTACATATCTTAATTTTTGTATGTATACAGAGAAGGGTAGTGTGTGTATCAAAAGTGCAAGAATTATTACATAACAGTAGATTGGGGGTGTATCTTAGAGTATCAAAGGTTTGAGTGGTACCTCTTGAGGACCTGCTCATCGCTTCCGTCGGCCACAACGAAGAGTCCGCTAGTGATGTACTAGGGGGCGATGAAGTTGTAGCCCATGTTCCTGGAGAACTCGATAGTGGACTCGAAGACCCGCTAGGTGGAGAGGGAGAAGGTCATAGTCTACCCTATAAATAGGGTACTATGGCTCCACCGAAATGTAAACAAAATTATATTGGTGTACAGTCCCTCCTAAACCCCAGCCTTCCATTCCTTCCTCTCTTTCTTCTCCATGGTCCGACATAAATCGCCGATCAGGCACCCAAGTGGATTTTTAATCGAATTTTCTTCGTGGACAGAATGTGTAGTAGTACAAGTCACTATACTCGCTGCTACACTCTGCATATGAGCAAGAATATGCACAGAAATAACTATTATTCTTCTCCTGAAATATAAAAAATAATAGATGCCAAAGAACTAGATGCACCAAGTATAGGTAGCTTACAGAAGAACAAACTATTAATTTCATTTATACCTGGTCCCAGTATTATCAAACTAGTCCACCTTATCATTCAGGAAGACCCAGGCTGCTTTAGCGTCAGACAGCTTATGCAGTTTTGTATCTTCGCCTCATTTTTCATGTTTGTCTTACCAAAAGGGTAGCCAATAAATATATTAAACCACTAATTTCCTACTTGTCTTTCTTCAAATAGATCACAAGACCCCAAAACCTTCCATATATCAAGCATAAAAAAAAACTTTATAAGACAAACTATATTCTGGTGTAGAACTACTATCAACACTTATATTTATAAAGCCCAATCAAGAAATTAGACACAAGAAGAAAACCTCGTTGATGATATTGTTGACAGAAGTTCGTACAGTTCCACCTGTGGCAGCAACAACACAATTCAGATCCTCTTCTGCCACACAATCAGCACAGAAGATATCCCGAGCTGCAAAGTACTGCATAAGGGAATCCATTATCGCTCTGTAAATGATATCTTACATAAACACGAGGCATTGTACCAGTATGATTGAAGCAACAACTTGTGGTTTGCCTTCTGCTTCCAAACAGGTGTAGCCGAAATACATGCACATCAACCTGATGAAATTATAGTCAGCTATGCCAAGTTAGTAGCCTACCATGGTGTGATACAATTAAAGGGCAAAAAGGAATTAAAGGGCAAACCTTCAAACTGACATTGAATTATCAATTTAAGGGCATAACTTAGCTGATACTAAATTATCAGTTTAAATGATACATTATCCGAGTTTTTAGCTGATACTGTATTATTTGAGTTCTTCAAACCAATACTAAATTTTCAAGATAATAATGTTAAGGGAAATCACAAACAGATTCACTAATATTGGAATTTTAGAAGCTGCATGATTAATTAACCTCCAATGAAAATGAGTCTCATAGATAATAAGGGCAAAGGAAGAATTGGGATGACGAAGTGGCAAAAATTAGAATAGAAAAAGTTAATAATGCGATTGTGATTGCTTAAGTTTCTTCCTTTACCTATGAAATAGTCTCTCATTACTTGGGTGCTTGCAACACTCTGTTCGATTTGGGTCATCTGACCGATCTCCTCGACGAGTGTCATCCATTTCATCAAGCCTTTGATCCTTGCATTTAACGGCTGCTTTGGATCTTTGTACTTGAGATACTCTGCTTCCCCGGTCGACGACAAGAGCGAGGACAGCAAGAACAGAAGAGGCAGAACAGGCATTCGAGATCTCGCCATATGTTCCTACACACACACCAAGCAGAAAAATATTCAGAGAGTGCTCTTCACTAACCAGTTCTTATACATGACAATCATGCAGTTGCGGAATTAAACTATATCATCCCTGTCGGTGATTCGCAGGGACCAGTATAAATAAATGATTTGTAGGTAAGATTTCAAAGCAAATGCTCATCAAACGTTTTCTTTACAACTGTACATGGTAGCCACTCTAATTTCTTGGGATATATTGTCATATTTCACATATTTTGTTTTTGTATTAACTAAAAATTTCCAATATTAACTGAGATATTTACTAAACCCCGTTGCAATTTGGAGAGGGTAAACTTTCAGAAATTAAAATTATACACTGACACACAAAACTACAAGGAAATAACTGGAATACTTACCAGTCAATTACATTTATGTTAATATATCTAACAAAGGAAGATTCAAAAAGTAATAAACCTGTCAAAGTTTACAAGAACAAATGATGACATACAGACTAGAATAGCACCCCGGAGGTCTAGCATCAAGCAGCAAAAATGTGCATCTCTCGTGGGTGTGAGAATCTGTTCATCTTTGACAGATCACAACTTCGGAATTAGAAGAACAGTTACCCAAGCAAGGGAGTAATATGTGCATTCACCATAATACACATATTTTTATAGGAAAAGAAAATATACAATATTTCCTTCCTCAATCTCATAAATTGCAAGGTGCGACAAATTTAATATAGCAAAAGAACACAAATGGGTCTGATCAAGCAAGCACACAATAAAATTGGTGCAATATCGAAATAGTATCAGAGACCACACAAATCCCTATTGTTATCACAGAAGCAGTAGACTAGAAGAACCTCTCATTCATCAGAGGAATTTCATCAGCGAGCAACTGACGTCCTGATCCTGCATGCGTTGGCGATGCGAGAAAGTGAAGATTAGGGGTTTTTTTAGGGAGAGAGAAATTAGGGTTAGGGTTTGAGTGTATGTGTTTGGGCTTACGAATTCTTTGACGATTCCTTCGTAGATGAGGACGGGGAGGGCGATGCCAAAGATCCCAATGAGCGCGAGGTCGCGGCGAGTCTAGCAAAAGTTGAACTCGAGGTTCACGCGCCGACGTTCCAGTCCTCGATGAACCTGTTCTTGTTCACCTCTATTCCCTCCCCCATTTCGCTTATGGCGCTTCTTATTCTCCTTCTCTTCTTCTTTCTTAGTGAGTATGATGGTTGAAGACCTAGAGTAGGTAGGAGAAGGGAAGAGCCAGAGAGAGAGAGAGAGAGGGATATTTTATGAAGGCAAAATTTCGAGCGGAACAAAAAAAGAGCGGGCCCCTATTGAAAGTGTATCTAAATTAGGGCTATCATTTACGGCATGCACTGCTGCATGTCGTAAATAACTTCCATACATGCTTGTAGTACTATTTTTCTGATCAGGACCGATCCAGGATCTTGTATTGTCTTAGCCGGAGCGAATTTTGGTTGTCCTTTACCCCTATTGAAAACATTCAGGTTTTATTTGGGTCTGGTCAACATTAATATTATTATTAAAATTTCTATTTGAAATTAAATTTAAATTAAAGTTATATGGACAATTCTATTTTTTGTTTCGCTTAATTACCATTTTATTTTTGTTTCAAAATTTAAATATCACATTAATTTTTAAAAAATAAACTTATCGCTATATTAAAAATAATACATATGTAATCATTTTTTTATTTTTAAAATATGGATTGATAAATTTTAATTTAGTTTTAATTTTAATTTTAATTTTAATCTTAACATTAATATTAAAAATTAACATAAATATATAGATTAAATAAGTTATTCTTAATCTTAACATCATGCCAAAATGGAAAAAAAAGATGTCGTAAATAAGTTATTCTTAATCTTAACATCGTGCCAAAATAAGTTATGATCTTAATTTTAATCTTAACATCGTGTTGGGTAAAAAAGCTGTCAATTACGGCGCGTACAACGCATGCCGTAAATGAAACAACATTCACGGCGTGCTGAGGAACGCCGTAATTGAGATCTCATTCACGGCGCACAAGAACGCATGCCGTAAATAAGTTAACATTTAAGGCATGCAAAAACGAATGCCGTAATTAAGTTATCATTCACGGCATAAGAAAATACATGCCGTAAATGCGTTTGCAATTACGGCGTGTGGGTAAAACACGCCGTAAAAAACACAAAAATTGACTCTTTTATGGCACGCAGAATTGCACGCTGTAAACGAGTGTCATTTACGGTGCATAGGCAATGCGTGCCGTAAATTGTGCGTCGTAAATGATCATTTTTCTTGTAGTGTAGGCAAGTGCAAGCTTGCTTCATGATGGATCTCAAGTTTTATTGTTCCATTCTCTTCCTTACTTGATTCTAAGCCTCTTTAGAACTTGACATTTTTGGATTTGATGGATGGATTCTTGTAGATCTAAGTTTATAACTTTTTGATTTTCTTGGTTTTGATCTCTAAAACTTGGTTATTTTCGAAAACTAATGGTTCTATATTGTAGAGAATTCAATTTCATGCAGTTTTGGCTTTTGTTTCGCTTGATTTCGACTTCGGATGAGAAAGTTATGGCCATGGCAAGTTTTCGGAACTTTTATGGCTGAACTTGCTGATTGGGGACGATAACCCCCATGCGCCCGGGAGGCCATGCGCCGGGAGGCCATGCGCTGTGAAGTCCCGGCAACGCATCCCTTAACTCTGAGCGTGTCATGCGCGTAGGTTCCTTACGCGCGCATGTACTGAAGACGCAACGTGAGTTTCCCATACACGGATGTGCAGGAATTCCCACGCGCGGATGTGCAGGAATTTCCATGCACGGATGTGCAGAAATTCCCACACGCGAATGTGCAGGAATTCTCACGCACGGATGTGCAGGAATCCCATGCGCCGGAATTGCTCTATTTCACTGTTTTTGCCTGTTTAAGTTGTTTTTTAGCTAGAATCTTGAAAAACTCAAAACATGAAAGTTGTAGATCTTTTCCTTGGCTTCAAGAATATGTCACTAGTTATTTTATGCAAGTTTCTCTCATTCATGATAATGTAAGAATAGAACACGATAGTAGCCCGCTGTGGCGCACTCTTGACAAGTAAACTGATATGATATATCTCGATATGTTGTTATGACAGCTAGCCTGACATGACAAGTATGAAAGACCTGGACACCGTGGGTGATTGTATTATACAAATAAACTGGTACTGTCTTGCATCATGTCTAGGATGGGGATCCCTGAGTACCACGATCAGGGGTACCTACTGAAATTGACTAAGGCTAATTAACTAGAATAATTCAGTAGTCATGAAGAGATTTTTCCAGCTACAGGCAATCCCGTTATCTGGGCGCACTAAGTGGACTTGTAGCCTACCGACGAGTAGGGCACATTTTTAGCACACCGTCAAGTGTTACACCCTTCTTAAATGGACATTCGACCTGGATAACCTGGATGGGCTGCAGGGCTTGTGGCTGTGGGATGATCTCATTGTATCTTGCTTGTAATTAGACTTGTGATAACCCTAGTTAGTTAAAGTATCAAGCCGTACTCCTTGCTTGGCCGTAATTGATTGAATGAAGTCTAGCCCAGCTTCGACTTATCCTGATCCTGTACAAGATTGTGACAGGACATGACTTATTATGCTTGCCTTAACAATAAAGATCAGGAGACCAGTTCTGTTCAGGCGAAGGGTTACAACCCCGGTCCTTGTTTGGTTTAAGGGTTGTAACCTGGCTCCCGGAGCAGTTCTGTGTCTTCTCTTCATTTATTGTCTTATTGCACCCCATGCCATGCTCGTCATGTTTTACCTTACTTCAATAGCATGATTATCTATACTGGCCTTAACAATAAAGATCAGGGGACCAGTTCTGTTCAGGCGAAGGGTTACAACCCCGGTCCTTGTTTGGTTTAAGGATTGTAACCTGGTTTCCGGAGCAGTTCTGTGTCTTCTCTTCGTTTATTATCTTATTACCCTATCAGCAGTATTTGAGACGGGATCCTATTCGGGTGAAGGACTGCAATTCCGGTCCTTGTTTGGTTTAAGGGTTACAATCTGGCTACTTGAATGGTTTCCTCGTACTCAATTTATTACTCAATTTATTATTGTTGTACCTGTTATTACCAGTTCTTATTTACTATCTTTAATATTCATTATGATATGCTGGTTTTAGTTCCTAAATGAAGCCTCCTTTGTGGCACTTACTCTTTCTGGGGTCTGACCCAGCTGGTTTTGTATGGCCAGATATCGGAGCAGCTCCAGAGGATCTACCTACCTTCTAGCCAGATGGTGACCATCAGGCGTAACCCTGGCAACGAGTGGGTTTCTTTTTGTTCTTCTACTTTATTGTAAAATTATTCTTTTGAGGCGTTTAGCCAACGAGCACGTGTAGGCTCGATTGCACCTTTACTTACTGTCTGTCTACGGGCTGTAACATGATTGGCAAATCCTAGGATTGATCATGTATTGACTAAAACTCTTGCTAGTCCTGACATTTTGTACGACTAGCTTCATGATCATCCAATATGTAATGTATGGGATGCCTTACTATTGTATATTTGATGTTCTAATATCTTGTGACTATTACTACTTGCTTATGATTGAGACAATAGGCTTGTTCATGACCATAGGAGACTGATGGATTGTAGTTAAACTCTCATGTATCTAGACAGCCGTGACCGTATAGCAAGGTGGGTTGCACTTCAATATACGTAGCTGGCTATGTACGCCCCCGCTCTCTAGTATTCTGGCTCTGGGGCGTGACATGGTTTTAGTGGTGGCCCATGCAGTTCTTGTAAATCAAGATATGTGAGGGTTTACCGAATAGATGTCTCAATCAGTACTCGCCCTTGATCTCTACTCGTATCCTCTGAATCCCTGAATTCTTGACCTGATCATATGCTTGTATCGTTGATCTGTCCTGGTCCTTCCTTATTGTTCCCTATGTCGTCTTCTTAAGCGACATTATTTCTGGACCTACCGATCAGCAAGACGGAGCACCTCCTGTGGACCAGCAACAACCTGGAGATCAGGCCCAGCATTCAGGAGTAGCCTCCAGAGTCGTGCCTACCAGAGGAGAGCCACCAGTTCAGCCCATCCAGCCTGCTGAGCCCGATGATGGCACTTTGGTGGGTCTCATCAGGTCATTATTAGCTTTCCAGGATCGTCGAGGAGATGTCTTGCACCAGGCGGTGGCAGACACTTTGACCAGAGGAGGTCATCAGGGTAACAGCACGGCTAACAGCTTCAAGCGCGTGAACCCTCCCTTCTTCGACGGCAGTATGCTATCACTGCTGATACTTGGCTTCAGGACACAGAGGTGATTCTAGAAGCAGCCAGGACTCCAGAAGACGAGAAGGTGGCGGTGGTGCGCCTGCAGTTGTTGGATCTTGCCCGCAGCTGGTGGGCGGCGCAGGCCGTTGGATTAGTGTCACCTATTACTTGGGCAGTATTCAGAGAGAAATTTCATACCAAGTATTTTGATGCTGTAGCTCGATACGATCTACAGACGAGGTTCACCAATCTGAAGCAGATGGGCAGGACGGTCGACGGATATGCGGCCGAGTTTTCGAGACTTAGTCGGTTTGCTTCCACCTTGGTAGCAACCGAGTTCGATAGAGCCCAACGATTCTAGCAGAGGCTTCATCTGGAGATTCTATTGGCAGTGGAGCAGTTTGAGCATCAGACTTTTGATGCAGTATTGAGAGCAGCTCGGAGGCACGAGTATACCTCCAAGAGGATCGTGGATAGGACCGGAGGTCGGAAGCGATCCCACAGCCAGATGAATCAGTCTTCAGTACCAGCCCCGACAGCCAGGGCTTTGACCATTGGAGCTCCGAGGTGGGCGGCCTCAGTAACGTCGGTTCAGCATTCAACCCCGACGCACCCTCAACAGCAGAAGCAGAAGCATTCTTCCGCAGTGGGATATTCACACTGCAGGAAGCCGGGGCATGTGGTATCAGAATGTCGCAGAGCACAGGGTTTGTGCTTGGCTTTGTGGTGCCCCGGACCACAGGATAGGGAACTGTTCGAACAGGGGGAGTTCATCATCAGCCTTTTCTAGTCCTTCAGTTAGAGGACCAGCACCAGTCCAGCAGCAGCAGTACCCGTTCCCGAGGCTATTGCCGACGCAGGCCCAGGCATTCCAACAGCAGAGACCGCAGCAGTATGCTCAGGCCCAAGCCCTAATCCAGGGCAGACAGAGGAGTTTTCAGCAGATGGGACCCGCACCTAGAGGGCATGGTCAAGTGCTGGCTTTGACCATGGGAGAGGAAGAAATTACACCAGGTGAGGTGGTGGCAGGTACTATTCTCGTCAACACCTTTCCAGCTTCAATATTATTTGATTCTGGTGCCTCGCATTCATTCATGTCTGCACGATTCACGACACGGGTAGGATTGGAGTCTGAGTCATTATCAGTAAGGCTCAATATACTTACTGGTAACGAACTTGTGGGAGTAGATAGAGTGTTTTTCTCGTGTCAGATCCTAGTTAGCAGTAGAGAGTTTTCCGCTAGATTGATAGAGTTTCCGATGGCCGATTATGATGTGGTCTTAGGGATGGATTGGTTGAGGGACCAGTATGCTAGGATAGACTGCCATATCGGCAGGATTGTTTTTAGCATTCTAGGCGAGCCTGAGTTTTTTTTTTCGAGGCGAAGTTGAACCTTCTCCTCCAGTGTTACGGATGGCAGTAGCAGCAGTGCAGTTACCTCGAATAGTCGAGGAGTTTCCAGATGTTTTCTCCAAAGAGCTTCCAGGGATGCCGCCAGAGCGGGAGATCGAGTTCACCATCGACTTGATTCCCGGAACAGCCCCAGTGTCAGAGAGAGTCTACAGGATGGCACCGTCAGAATTAGAGATATTGTACAAGACGATTGAAGAACTTAGAACCAAGGGATTCATTCGTGCAAGTGGATCGCCTTGGGGAGCCCCGATGCTTCTTGTAAAAAAGAAGGATGGTACGTCCAGATTATGTATAGATTATCGTACCTTGAACTCAGTGATAATCAAGAACAGATACCCTCTCCCGAGGATAGATGACTTATTTGATCAACTCAAGGGGGTAGCAGTGTTCTCGAAGATCGACTTGCGGTCAGGATATCATCAGATCAGAGTCAGAGAGCAGGACATCCCAAAGACAGCATTCAGATCTTGGTATGGGCATTGGGAGTTCCTTGTTATGCCATTTGGAGCAACCAATGTGCCGGCTGTATTCATGGACCTCATGAATCGTATCTTCATGCCTTATTTGGATCAGTTCATGATTGTGTTCCTAGACGACATCCTGGTCTACAGCAAAAGTGAGACGGAACATGAGCAGAATCTCAGAGTTGTTCTTCAGATTCTCAGAGAGCACCAGTTATATGCCAAGTTCAGTAAATGCGAGTTCTGGCTCGATCGCATTTCGTACTTGGGTCATATCATCACCAGGAGAGGAGTGAAAGTGGATCCCCAGAAGGTTGTGGCCATTGAGACATGGCAAGTGCCCAGTACGGTTGTAGAAGTTCACAGTTTTCTTGGATTGGCCGGCTACTACCGGCAATTTGTTTCGGACTTTGCTCGGATCTCAGCGCCGTTGACCTAGTTGACCCGTAAGGATGTGCAGTTTGCTTGGACAGCAGAGTGCCAGGATTCTTTTGAGAAGTTGAAGCGAGACTTGATGACGGCACCCATTCTCACGCTTCCAGATGGAACTGGAGGATTTTTAATATATTGTTGTGCTTCAGGCAGAGGTTTAGGATGTGTTCTGATGCAGTATGGGAAGGTAATAGCTTACGCGTTATGACAACTTCGTGATCATGAGAGGAATTACCCAACCCATGACTTGGAACTGGCAGCAGTAGTGTTTGCACTTAAGTTGTGGAGGCACTACTTGTACGGAGATAGGGTGGAGATTTTTACCGACCACAAGAGCCTGAAGTATGTTTTTACTCAGAAGGATCTTAACATGCGTCAGAGGAGATGGCTGGAGCTTCTTGTGGATTATGATGTCAACTTGCAGTATCACCCAGGGAAGGCCAACATCGTTGCAGATGCATTGAGTAGGAGAGTCGGAGTTTATTTTCTAACAGCACAGCCGGAGTTGTTAGCAGATCTTCAGAAGATGGGTACAGAAGTTGTTCTCCCTTCCAGTGTGGCGTTGATGGCCAGCATGCAAGTTCAGTCCACTATAATTGAGAGGATTCGAATGGCTCAGTCAGCAGATTCCAAGCTTCAGCGGCTCAAAGCAGAGTGCAAGGCAGGACGGCGACCAGAGTTATGTATTCATAAAGACGGTACACTTCGACATGGGAGGCGTCTTTGTGTACCCAGTGGAGATATCAGACATGAGATCATGGCAGAAGCTCACAGTTCTCAATATTCTATCCATCCCGGCGGTACGAAGATGTACCGTGATATCCGTCAGCACTTTTGGTGGAATGGCATGAAGAGGGAGATAGCCTGGTTTGTCTCTCGATGTTTGGTTTGTCAACAAGTTAAAGCTGAACATCAGAGACCAGCTGGACTTCTTCAGCCCTTGCCAATTCCAGAATGGAAGTGGGAGCATGTAACCATAGATTTTGTGACTGGATTACCTAGATCCCCAGCTGGTCGAGATGCTATTTGGGTTATAATTGACCGGCTCACGAAGGTGGCCCACTTTCTTCCGTTCAGAGTTGGTCAGTCGACGGCTCAGCTGGCAGTGATGTACCTCAGGCAGGTAGTCAGGATGCATGGAGTACCAGTCAGTATCACCTCGGACCGAGATTCAAGGTTTACGTCACACTTTTGGTGCAGCTTACAAGAAAGTTTGGAAACTCACCTCCAGTTCAGCTCAGCTTATCACCCGCAGATAGATGGCCAGTCGGAACGCACAATCCAGACTCTTGAAGATATGTTGCGGTCATGTACACTCGACTTCGATGGTTCGTGGGAAGATCACCTGCACCTGGTGGAGTTCTCGTACAATAATAGTTTCCAAGCTAGTATCCAGATGGCCCCGTTTGAGGTGCTGTACGACAGGAAGTGCAGATCCCCGCTAGCCTGGGACGATGTTGGAGAGAGGCAGATGCTTGGTCCGAAAATGATTGCTCAGACCGTTGAAGTGGTCAGAAGAGTCAGAGATCATCTTCGAGTTGCCCAAGATCGCTAGCGTCATTGGGCCGATTCTCATCGGCGCCCTCTTGAGTTTTCTGTCGGTGACCATATATTTCTGAGGATTTTGCCTAACCGTGGCATCATTCGTTTTGGCGTACGGAGAAAGCTTAGTACTAGGTATATAGGGTCGTTCGATATTCTAGAGCGAGTAGGTGATGTGTCATATCGTCTCGCTCTTTCCGTCGTCACTGAGAGAGGTGCATGACGTGTTCCATGTATCCCAATTGCGATGGTATATCCCGGACCCGAGCCACATCCTGGATCATTCGGAATTGGTTGTTGGTACCAATCTTTCGTATGAGGAAGGGCCCGTGTCTATATTGGACCGAAGAGAAAAGATACTCAATAACAAGACTATTAGTTTAGTCCGTGTTGCTTGGGGTCATCACTCTTTGGGTGAGTCAACGTGGGAGCGTGAGGATGATATCTGATCGCGATATCCCGACCTGTTTGACTCGTAAGGTATAATGTCCTTCTTATGCCCTACTCCCTCAGCTTTCTTGCTTGCATGAATGATTGCTTGAATGGTTGCCTAGTTATAACTTGTTTGTGATTAATATAGTTTGTCCCGACATCTCTAGCCTCTTGATTAAATTCTGAGTACGGAATTCTTTTAAGGTGGGTAGAGTTGTCACTCTCGTTTCCTATTATACGTATTTTTCAGGATACGTATACGAATTTTTGACAATTGTTATGTGGCCCGTATTTTGACTTATCTTGCTTGGCTTAGCCTTGGTTTAAATCTTGACTTGATTGGTTGAATTTGGTTCAACTTGACTTGACTTGGCTTGGCTTGGTTTGGTTTATTTTGGGTTAAAATGAGAGGGGTTGCTATATAAGTTAACTTCTTCTCTCTCCTCCATTATTTATATTTACTTTTTCATCTTCTTCATTTACTCCCCCCACCTACCAAGCCTAGGCAAGTACAAGCTTGCTTCATGATGGATCTCAAGTTTTATTGTTCCATTCTCTTTCTTACTTGATTCTAAGCCTCTTTAGAACTTGGCATTTTTGGATTTGATGGATGGATTCTTGTAGATCTAAGTTTGTAACTTTTCGGTTTTCTTGGTTTTGATCTCTAAAACTTGGTTATTTTCAAAAACTAATGGTTCTATGTTGTAGAGCATTCAATTTCATGCATTTTTGGCTTTTATTCGCTTGATTTCGACTTCGGATAAGGAAGTTATGGCCATGGAAAGTTTTCGTAACTTTTATGGCTGAACTTGCTGATTGGGGACGATGACCCCCAAGCGCCCGGGAGGCCATGCGCCGGGAGGCCATGCGCACGATGACCCCCATGCGTCCGGGAGGCCATGCGCTGTGAAGTCCCGACAACGCATCCCTTAACTCCGAGCGTGTCATGCGCGTAGGTTCCTTACGCGCATGTACTGAAGACGCAACGTGAGTTTCCCATGCACGGATGTACAGGAATTCCCACGTACGGATGTGCAGGAATTCCCACGCACAAATGTGCAGGAATTCCCATGCGCGGATGTGCAAGAATTCCCATGTGCGGATGTGCAGGAATTCCCATGCACGGATGTGCAGAAATTCCCACGCACGGATGTGCAGGAATCCCATGCGCCGAAATTGCTCTATTTTACTATTTTTGCCTGTTTAAGTTGTTTTGTAGCTAGAATCTTGAAAAACTCAAAACATGAAAGTTGTAGATCTTTTCCTTGGCTTCAAGAATATGTCACTAGTTATTTTATGTAAGTTTCTCTCATTCATGATAATGTAAGAATAGAACACGATAGTGGCCCGCTGTGGCGCACTCTTGACAAGTAAACTGACATGATATATCTCGACATGTTGTTATGATAGCTAGCCTGACATGACAAGTATGAAAGATCTGGACACCGTGAGCGATTGTGTTGTACAAATAAATGGGTACTGTCTTGCATCATGTCTAGGATGGGCATCCCTGAGTACCACGGTCAGGGGTACCTACTGAAATTGACTAAGGCTAATTAACTAGAAGGATTCAGTAGTCATGAAGAGATTTTTCCAGCTACAGGCAATCTCGTTATCTGGGCGCACTAAGTGGACTTGTAGCCTACCGACGAGTAGGGTACATTTCCAGTACACCGTCAAGTGTTGTACCCTTCTTAAATGGACATTCGACCTGGATAACCTAGATGGGCTGCAAGGCTTGTGGCTGTGGGATGATCTTATTATATCTTGCTAGTAATTAGACTTGTGATAACCCTAGTTAGTTAAAGTATCAAGCCGTACTCCTTGCTTGGCCGTGATTGATTGAATGAAGTCTAGCCCAGCTTCGACTTGTCCTGATCCTGTACAAGATTGTGACAGGACATGACTTATTATGCTTGTCTTAACAATAAAGATCAGGGGACCAGTTCTGTTCAGGCGAAGGATTACAACCCCGGTCCTTGTTTGGTTTAAGGGTTGTAACCTGGCTCCCGGAGCAGTTCTGTGTCTTCTCTTCGTTTATTGTCTTATTGCACCCCATGTCATGCTCGTCATGTTTTACCTTACTTCAATAGCATGATTATCTATACTGGCCTTAACAATAAAGATCAGGGGATCAGTTCTGTTCAGGCGAAAGGTTACAACCCCGGTCCTTGTTTGGTTTAAGGGTTGTAACCTGGTTCCCGGAGCAGTTATGTATCTTTTTTTTTAATTATCTTATTACCCTATCAGCAGTATGTGAGACAGGATCCTATTCGGGTGAAGGATTGCAACCCCGGTCCTTGTTTTGTTTAAGGGTTGCAATCTGGCTACTTAAATGGTTTCCTCGTACTCAATTTATTATTGTTGTACCTGTTATTACCAGTTCTTATTTACTATCTTTAATGTTCATTATGATATGCTGGTTTTAGTTCCTAAATGAAGCCTCCTTTGTGGCACTTGTTCTTTCTGGGGTCTGACCCAGCTGGTTTTGTATGGCCAGATATCGGAGTAGCTCCAGAGGATTTACCTACCTTCCAGCCAGATAGTGACCACCAGGCGTAACCCTAGCAATGAGTGGGTTTCTTTTTGTCCTCCTACTTTATTGTAAAATTATTCTTTTGAGGCGTTTAGCCGACGAGCACGTGTTGGCTCAATTGCACCTTTACTTACTGTCTGCCTACGGGCTGTAACATGATTGGCAAATCCTAGGGTTGATCATGTATTGACTAAAACTCTTGCTAGTCCTGACATTTTGTACGACTAGCTTCATGATCTCTAATATGTAATGTATGGGACGCCTTACTATTGTATATTTGATGTTCTAATATCTTGTGACTGTTACTACTTGCTTGTGATTGAGACAATAGGCTTGTTCATGACCATAGGAGACTGATGGATTGTAGTTAAACTCTCCTGTATCTAGACAGCCGTGACCGTATAGCGAGGTGGGTTGCACTTCAATATACGTAGCTGGCTATGTACGCCCCCGCTCTCCAATATTCTGGCTCTGGGGCGTGACATTATACATAGAAATCTCAAACACCTAAATTCCTACTCTACCAGTCACCACTCCCCTCCCTTCTTGACCTGTGTTTTCGACTCCTCCTGGCCAGCCCCGAATTCTACCACCACAGCAACTACTCCCAATCATCACCACCCTGTGCCGACGCTACTCCGGCAACACCACCATACGGTCCACACCCCTGTCGACCACACACACTATTGTAACTGCCCCCTCCTCGCAGCAAATGTCGTACCCACAACCACCATTCTAGACCATCAACACCACCACCTCTGCCTCCTCCCCAGTCGCGCTCGTCTCCGGCCATCACTGCAACACTCATACCCCATTCTCCATCGACCTCCCCGACTCTGTCACACCTAGTCCCTCGCCCAGCCACCTTGGCCAGCCCTCCGGCCATCTTCCCGACTCCTCCGTCCTCCGCCCGTATCAAACAACCCAACCAAAAATTCCACGCACCACCGCCTCCTGTGGCCGACGCCACCACCTCCATACCCTAAAAACACAAAAGAAAATAGAACCCCAAACACCACTACACCCCTTACCTATTTTCGCCGGCCGGATCTCACGTCTGCCACCTGACAGCCTCCTCCACACCTGTAGGAGCGTAAAAAGTACATCAAAGACCAAGTCAAAGAAGTTGAGAGCTTTACACAATTCAAACTAAGTCAAACTCAGACTTTACGCGAGCTACTCTACGCGAGCTACTCTTTACGCAAGCTATTCTCTACGCGAGAGTTATCCTCCACTTTACGCTGGAGACAGACTGTCAGGCCGCATTTAATGCGAGTGATTTGATCTGACAGAATAATTTTCTGACAGCAGGATTGCACAGAAGCCGAGAGGATTAGATTTACACTAAACCCAATACTGTCGTTTAGTGTGCAGATGGACTACTTTACGCTCAATAAAATGCTTCTTTTACGCACGATAGCTATTCGAGCTTTTACGCTCAAGGTTATTGTGGGCATAAAGTTTATTTGAGCTAATTTTACGCTCAAGGCTATTTTTTAGCCACTTTACGCGGGAAGTCTATTTTAAGCTATTTACGCCCAGTCTGCTACTTTACGCAGGGAGTATATTTTGGGTCATTTTTACGCCCGAGCTTTCCTGACTACATGAGAACGTGGTTTGCTTACGTGGCTTTCATGCCACACTTATTGAGGAACGTGTGTACGTGTTTTCCCCATTTTGTTGAAGAAGTGGGACACGTGTCATCATGCGTAGAGATCAAAACTCTACATGGGACACGTGTCAACGTGCGTAGAGGATGATTTACATCATGGGTGACAGTTACTCGCGTAGAGACCCGTTTTTTTTGCTTTTTACACACAAAGGGTTAAGTCTATAAATAGACTTATTTTCAACACAGACAAGATCAAGAGATCAATAGAGACAGGAGAGGAGATTCTGAGAAAACTCATACTTTCAGAGTGATATTCCCAGAAGCATTTCTTCTACTTTTTCTCAAGAACAGGGTGAAGCAAAGCAAGAAAGCATTCGACTGTGCCATCAGTGCCGTTGCTCGATACCTTTCCGGTGATTTAGTTCTTCCGATTGTTCGTCTTCTTCAAGCAGTTTTCTTCATCATCATCATATGGTCCACGGAACAAAGTGATCGCTCTCAGATCAGACTTCCATAGCAATACTTCCCAGAACAATTTGTACTCTTTTGTACTTTTTCTAGTTTTCTTTCAAAAGCCAATTTTTAGGCATTTTGTTAAGTGAAACAAAATGGCGACTCTGCTGGAGACGACCTTCTCCTCTGACGAGAAGGCAATTGCTCAATATGATGATGCGTCGGTCGGATCGACAAAGAAGACTCTGGTTGTGCACTTCGACCAGACTGCCTACAAATAAATGCTCCGAACTGGGGGTAGTACTCGCTGCTCTAATGTTCAGAAATTGCGGAAGGCGCGAAAAGTTTGGATTCCTAAGTCCAAACCATCCTCGGATCTCCCTGTTGTCTCTGAAGGCAAAGGAATCCTTCCTACTCCTGTTGTGGAGACTCCCGTCGGTGATGAGGCAGTCTCTATTTTAGTGATATGCCCTGGGCGTAAAAACCAGTCTTCCGTCTGTGACGTGGCAGACTATTAAGTTTTACGCTCTGTGCGTAAAAATCAAGTTTTACACTCGGTGCATAAAAATCAAACTTTACGCTCTGTGCGTAAAAACCAATCTCCCGTCTGTGATATGGTAGATACCCAAACTTTACGCTCTGTGCATAAAAACCAGTCTCCCGTCTGTGACGTGGTAGACACTCAAACTTTACGCTCTGTGCGTAAAAATCAGTCTCCCGTCTATGACGTGGTAGACACCCAAGCTTTACGTTCCACACGTAAAGGAAAATCTTCCGTCTATGACGTGGCAGATACTCATGTTTTACGCTCTACGCGTAAAGGTAAATCTCTTGTCGGTGACAGAGTAGATAAAATTAATAATGATGCCTCTGCATCTAAAATAAATTTGCCTACACGCATACAGCGTAAAAACATGAATTCTATTGTTGGTAAAACTTCGATTTTCCACCAACAGCCTTCTTGTACTGCTTTACGCAAGGTACCAAACCTTCAAATTACGCGTAATGCTGATGGAGTCCTCTGTGCACAAAAATATAAGGATTTACGCACGCAACTCCAGGCGCATAAAAATGCTCAGTTTGGTTCTGCTAATGCAGCCAGTAATCTTCTTTATATACAAGGGACTAAACGACAGAAAATCTCTTGTGACATTCCCCAAAGAAGATCACCATTGTGAGTGTCACCAAATTGTAATCAAGTGTTGATGTTCGGCTTCTAAACGGTCAGTTTTTGATCGGTTAGGCTACAATGTGCCTCAGCAATCAATTGATGATCAAGAACAAAAGTTGTCATATGCCTCAGTTAATATGGCATCTTATACCAACAGAGGACGACGTCCAAGACGCAACTCGTCCCAGACTCCTGGTCAACAACAGTTCAATAGACTTTTTGATAATTTCGAAGGAGTATATCAGAATACTCGATTAAGAAGTCAAAGACAGTTGCAGACTTCTGATTCAGAAGCTGGGGGTACCTAGTCTTTAGAGTCCGAAACTGATAGCGTTGATTCATACTTCTATACCAATCCCTCTGTATCTTCAAGGGAGGTTGATTCTTATGCTATCGGAGACAAACCGGAGACGTCAACTGCTAATACAGAACAACGTCTCTCTGCATGAGCAGTTGCTGAAGGACATGCTTGCTATGATGCAAAGTATGCATCAAATAATAATGACTCAGCAAACTACTCAGCCAACAGTGATAATTTTGATTCAGGTAGCAGCACAAACTTAAGATAGTCAAGGGGTTGATATACCCTTGAATAATCTTAGTCAGGAGCCTGCTATCAATCAAAATTCTGCATCTCCAGATCCTATCATTCCAGAAGATGTACCACCTCCGGTGGGGGTTACGGTACATCCAACAAAAATTCAATCAAATGTGCTTCCTCAAACCAGTGAAGCTATTCAAGCAGTGTGAAAGCTAAAAGCACAGTTTGAAGTTTTGAAGCACAAGGATCACCTCCAGAGGTTAGGGATTAAGCAACCTTATCCTCCTCATTGGAATGATGTGCCCTTTCCTCCAAAGTTCAAACCACAATCCATGGTGTTATTTGATGGAAAGGCATCTTCTAGTCAATATATCAATTACTTTGATATTATGACTGTACATTTGCAGAAGAATGATGCTCTTCTTATCCGAGTTTTCATCGGGTGTTTGACGGGTTCAGCTTACGACTGTATCGTAGTCTACCCGACAATTACATTTTGTCTTTTGACGAATTTAAAGCAATGTTTCTCTTACGATTCTATGAGGGAGGAATGGACATGAATATGTCCTCCCTAATAGAAATCAAGCAAAAGGAGAAAGAAGATACTCGGACGTTTATAGAACGCTTTCGATATGCTACTTTGAAAATGCCTCCAGGTATGCCAGATTCAGCACTGATCGATACGTGCAAAATGAATCTGTGACCATCTATTGCTGTCTTTACGGATTTTCAATTCACAGATTGGGCCTCGTTTATCATAGCAGCAGTTTCAGCCGAGACCAATGTAGGTTGGCTCGTGAACACGGGATGATCTTCTCTTTCGAAGACAAAGGAAAGAAAAAGTCCTCAGGTAATAATTTCGGCAATTGTAATGGGAAAGGAAAGGAAACCTTAGTGGTTAACCTTTCAAAACCCAAAATGATGCCGAATAATCAGGAGTCTTCCAAGCCAAAAGAAGAATACTCTTTCGATGACAGTAATATCCCAGGGATATTCCAATGTCTGGTAAAGAGTGGCAAACTCCATATTCCAGAGCCGAAAAGGCCTAATGAGGTGAATCTTACCGACAATCCCAAGTATTGTATCTATCACAAATACATATATTATCCTACCAAGGCTTGCTATGTCTTGAAGAAGAAATCCAGGAGCTGATAAATGCCAATGCCATCGCTTTAACAAACGATGAGCATACGGTCACAACCAATATGATTTCTCTTCAATTTGGAGGTTTTCCTCCACATCAAGTCCCAGATGGAATTGTCCCAATTCTAAAGGCGACGATGAAGATTGTGAATATCTCGTCATCCAGAGAGCAAAATGAAAGATTTTTGCCTCTTACACTAAAAAATGGTGAAATCATGTGGGTACACCCTAATTTAGTGCCTGAAATGGAGAATGAAGGTAAAACTTCAAAATCCAAGAAAGATAAAAAAGTCAAAACCTGCAACATGATTTCTCATGTTTTAACCCCAGACCATGATGATTTGGATCATTTATGGGATAGTATTCCTTTGGAAGATAGACTGAGGGATTTGAATATATGCCCTCCAAGTTTGGCTCCTCCTACCAAACTCAAGCTTACTCATCGACAATGGCTAGCGATAAATAGTGTACCCTTATACAGGGTACAACAAGTCTTCGCTGCTTATGAGAAAGCTCCTACAGGGATCTTTCCTTCTATCCCTAGTATTCCTCCTTCTCCTGTGGCTACAGAGGTTTCTATTCCTCCTTCTACGGAAGTCTCTATGCCTCCTTCTCCTATGGTTACAGAGATTTATGTCTCTTCTTCCTCTGTTAGACCATTTATTAAAAGTTTGCTACCCACTCATTTGTATAGTCAGCAATCAGTCCATCTCATGAAAAAGATGGGCTATGACTTTCAAAAGGCGGAAGGCTTGAATTATGATAAAGGAATGCGACTTCCTTTACAACTTCATAGTCAAAAATCTACTGTTGGATTGGGTTTTGAAGTTCCTCATAAAAATCTTCACAAGAAGAAGACTAAGGGAAAGAAGACTAAATCCTGCAATATGGTACTTTATTCTCCTGAGTTTGAAGAAGAAACCTTTCCTGGTACGAGATCTGGAAAAGAATACCACAAAGATCATGAGGGATCTTCCAAAGAAGCGGAAGACATTGTTGATACAGTTCCAGCTCAATCATCTTCTGTTTATGCTAAACCATCTGTGGTTGAGAAGGAAAAATAGAAAGTAGTACGCTTTGACGTTCCATTGAAATTCGCTTCAAATTAAGGGGTGGTGATGAAACCCTACAAGTTCGATATTCTAGCCCAGTTAGCTAATACTCCGGCTAGACTTTCGATATTTGAGCTGCTTCATCTTTCCAAAGAAAGCCGCGAAACTCTGAGTGAAGCTTTGCTACAAGCTGATTCATGCTTAGCTCAACTCAAGAGTCCTGACAATATACCAGTGTTATGCCCACAATGTCATAGTATGATGGAGGCAATTCCTAACATTACCTTTACACAAGAAGATATGTTGCTGAAGCATAATAAGCATACAGACCTCTGTGCTATACAGGGTATATTGAATCAACTGAAATTGACAGGATTTACATTGATCATGGGTCTTCTATTAGCATTATTCTTCAGAGTATGCTACGACCCTTGAGGATTCCTACTAGTGATTTAATTTACACTAGTACCACAATAGTTGGTTTCAACTCTGGAAAGAGTAAACCACTAGAAAAAATTCTTCTGAAGATTCAAATTGGTGATCTTCGAACTATGACGACATTTTATGTTATCAACTCAGATGTATCTTATAACATCCTCTTTGGAAGACCATGGATACATGAGCATAACATTGTGCCATCAACTCTCCACCAATTCTTCAAATATGTGGATCCTCAAGGGGCCGTGAAGACCGAATTTGTAGATATCAATCCCTTTAAGGGTGTTGAAGCTTATTTCTCTGATTCAATGCTCTATAAGCAGGAGCATGTGAAGGAGATATCGGATATAGCCGAAGATCGATCATCTGCCGAAGATCAATCTGTCAATGAAGATCCTCCGGAAGAGCAACCTTTGAAGATTAAAGTCAAAGGCCGAATCCAACCCCAACCTGTCAATGATCAACCTTTGGTGATCAAGGTTAAAGGAAGAACTCGGGCTTCATCTGAAGAATCAGTGAGTATTCCAACTAAGAGCCAAGTTCAACCTCTTATGATCAAGGTCAAGGGACGTACTTCTCGTACGAATAATCCAGAACCACTATTGATCATCAACCTTGGCAAATCTACGCAGAAGACGGATGACGGTCCGTTAATGATCAATCCGAAGCGTTGCAGTCAACTTATAAATGATGTAAATATTGATCATGTTGTATATTCTATTATCAATGAAGATTTTCTTTTGGAGTATATGGCTGTCAAATTCATTGAAAGAATGACTTTATCTCCTGATGATCAAAGTCATCATAAAAATGACCTAAATATAAAGAAAACTTTATACATTGACTATAAGAAAAATTCCTTTCCTCCTTATGTTGATGTTGGACCTTATGCTCAAAGGTTCCTAACATCTTCTCCCTATCTT
Source organism: Iris pallida (assembly GCA_029216955.1). Lineage (NCBI taxonomy): Eukaryota > Viridiplantae > Streptophyta > Magnoliopsida > Asparagales > Iridaceae > Iris > Iris pallida. The sequence goes on along the minus strand of JANAVB010006598.1, from coordinate 3,966,390 downwards.
CTTCCTGTAGCTGCTTTATCACAAGCTTGTGTAACTTATAGATGTCATGAAGAATCTTATTTCGTGATTCCGTCTGATAAGAAAAACAAGCGCCAAATTGTGTTTGGTCTGGCTAAAAATATCCCTGTTATTCAGACAGATGATCTTAGAGATAAAGATAAAGAAAGAATCCGAATTGACAAATATAGTCAGGAATCTCTTAAGATTATCCAGAATATGGGATATGATTTGAAGACTATGCAAGGTCTCAACCAAGGCAAAGGTAGACGGTTACCGTTATGTGGTGATCCGTTTTACCAGAAAACTCGTCAAGGGTTAGGATACGATCCATCCCACATGTTTAACGAGGATATACAAGAAGAATTTTCTTCTAATTCTTCACAATCTTCAGATTTGGAAGAAATTCGATTCATCGAATTGGATACACCCCACATGTGCAAGAAAGATATGGAAGAATAATGTTCTTCCAGTTTTTTACAATCCTCATATTCTGAGGAAGACTATTATGATGAATCTGAGTATATATTCTCAGTTAACATTGTTCAAACTGATGGTGAATCGGAACCATTTGAGAATGGTCCTTGGACACAACAAATGGACACTCAATGGGAGCTTCGTTTTGAACAATGACAGCCACCTACAGAGGATAAAATTGTTCAGATTGATGTCGGAGATAGAACTACATCCAAGCCGATATTCATCAGTAAAAATATCTTCGAAGATGAAAAGGAAGAGTTGATACAATTGATTAGAGAATATATCGATATCTTTGCATGGAGTTATGAGGATATGCCGGGTCTAGATCCCAAAGTAGCTACTCATAAACTCAATATTCTTTCTAATGCCATGCATATAAAATAACAGCAACAACATTTTCGACCAGATATAATGGACGCAATTGAAGCAGAAGTCAAAAAGCTGATCACATGTGGCTTTGTTCGTAAAGAACAACACCCAGATTGGTTTGCCAACATTGTTCCTGTTATGAAAAAGAATGGAAAAGTCCGAGTTTGTATAGATTTTTGAGATCTTAATGCAGCTTGTCCAAAAGACGAATTTATACTTCCGATTACCGATGTCATGATAGACAACACATGTGGTGTTGAACGCATGTCTTTCATGGACGAATTTTCAGGATACAATCAAATTAAGATGCATCCAGGAGATGAAAAGCATACTGCTTTTCGTACACCCCTCGGAGTTTACTGCTATATAGTTATGCCGTTCGGACTGAAAAATACCGGTACTACGTATCAACGGGCCATGAGCAACATCTTTCAAGAACATCTACGAAAAATAGTTGAATGTTATGTAGATGATATTGCTGTCAAGAGTCGATCAAAAGATGATCACATTCAAGACTTGAAGACAGTATTTGAGTTGATGCGTCAACATCAACTAAAGATGAATCCTACTAAGTCTTTCTTAAAGGTTTCCAGTGGCAAGTTTTTGGGATTTGTCATCACTTCTCAGGGTATCCATGTTGATCCTGACAAAATCAAAGCAATTCTTGAAATGCGTCCTCCACGCAATCTAAAAGAACTTCGTGGTTTCTAAGGTCGTATTGCTTATATCAGGAGATTTATATCCAATCTTTATGGGAGATGTAAACCTTTCTCCCGTTTATTAAAGAAAGGTGTATCGTTTGTCTGGGATAAAGCATGTCAGAAAGCCTTTAATGACATCAAACAATATCTTACAAATCCACCTGTTTTGGTACCCCCAGTTGTGGAAAGACCATTTTTGCTATATGTTCGAGCCTTAGATCATTTCCTTGGTGCTCTTCTTGCACAGAAAAGTGATATGGGTCATGAACAGGCAATTTATTATCTTAGTCGAATGATGGTCGGAGCTGAACATAGGTACACTCCTGTGAAAAAAGAATATCTGGCCTTAGTTTTTCCTATTCAAAAGATACGACATTATGTGTCAGGACAGACTATTCATGTCATCTCCAGAATAAATCCTATTCGAGTATTGATGAGAAAACCGAGCATTCTCAACTCTAGGTTAGCCACCTGGGCGATGTTGCTTAATCCTTATGATATGGTCTATGTACCTCAAAAATTAGTGAAGGGTCAAGAAATAGCTGATTTCTTAGCAGCTCACCCTATATCTAAAACATCAAAGCTATATGAGGGCATTCCAGATGAAGTCGTGGATTGTAATATGACTCTGAAGGATGACATTTGGCAACTATTCTTTGATAGAGCATCGCGGGTTGGACCTAAAGGCAATATTATCTCTGGAGTAGGCATTGTCTTGGTCTCTCCTGATAAAATGGTCATTTATCGTGCTTATTCTCTTAATGGGCCATGATCCAACAATGTGGCAGAATATAATGCTTTACTGATTGGTCTCCAAGTAGCAAAATAATTAGACATCGAGTTCATGGAAGCTTATGGAGATTCTCAACTGATTGTTAATCAGGTCAGAGGGACATATGAAGTTAGAAATCCTGACCTCATCCCTTATCATCAAGTGGTAATCGAATTGGTCCTTTCATTCAAAGGATTCTTCATCGAATTCGTACCATATTCTCAGAACTTGGAAGCTGATGCTCTTGCTAGCTTAGCCGCAGACTTAGCTGTTCCAATTAGAAGACAAAATACCATAACTTTGTTGGATCGAGACTTATTTTGTGTCAAGAATAATTTGCATATCGAGCATAGTTATACTAGAGAATCAAGTTCTCAACAAAGGGATTGGAGAAGTCCATTCATTAATTATGCGATTCATGGGATTTTACCTGAAGATCCAAAAGAAGCTGCATCAATCAAGAGACGATCATTTCGATTCTACTATGATTCTTCCTTACATATGTTATATCGTCGATCATATAATGGACTTTTGCTACGTTGTCTCTCTAAAAATGAAGCTAAGCAAACGCTCCGTGAAGCTCATGATGGTGTTTGCGGTGCTCATCAACCGGGTCCAAAATTACAGGACCGTATTCGAAGAATGGGTTATTATTGGCCATCCATGATAGCAGACGCTGTGGATTATGCTAGACGGTGTAAAGCATGTCAGATTCATGCTGATTTTATTCATCAACCATCTGAATTCTTACATCCTACAGCAACTTCTTGGCCCTTCAAAGCCTGGGACATGGATATTATTGGTCCGATTAATCCTCCTTTTGTCAAAGGACATCGGTTTATATTGTCTATAACCGATTATTTCTCTAAATAGGCGGAAGCTATTCCTCTTGTTGAAGTAAAAACATCAAATGTGGTTAGTTTCATCAAACACCATGTCATTTATCGCTTTGAGATTTCCCGACGGATAATTCATGACAATGGACCACAATTTGCCAGTCAGGCATTTTATTGATTCTGTGACAAGAATCGGATCCAAAATCTGGCTTCTACGGCCTATAATCCAGCTGCTAATGGTTTGGCCGAAGCTTTCAACAAGACAATCATTAAACTTCTCAAAAAGTTTGTCTCTTCTAATAAACGTGATTGGAATGGGAAACTTGGAGAATGTTTACGGGCTTACCGAATGACAGTCCATACTCCTACTGGTTTTACACCATTCTTATTGGTTTACGGATGTGAGGCTGTTCTTCTACTGGAAATCTAGATTCCATCTCTTAGAATAGCTATTGCTAATGAGCTAACTACAGAGAACAATGATCGCTTACGACTCCAAGAACTTGAAGGATTGGACGAGAAGCGTCTTGAAGCGTAACAGCATATTGAGCTATATCAAGCCCGCATATCTCGAACTTTCAACCGTAAAGTTAAAGAGAGGGTATTTAAAGTCAGTGAGCTAGTTCTAGCTGTTCGAAGACCGATGATGATGACTCATAAGAGCAAAGAAAAATTCCAAGCAAAATGGGAAGGTCCTTATGTAGTCGAATTAGTATTCTCTAATGGTGCCTATAGGTTATCTAAACCTAATGGAGATTTGCTTATGATGCCGATCAATGACAAATTCTTGAAGAAATATTATGTTTGAATTTCTTCTTTATTCTCCAGCTACCAATGTTTGGTTAAGCTGATCATTTGTCTTCTTAAAAGAAAATTTTGATCTTCTGTCTTGCCATCTGATTAAAAAAAAGAGAGATTTATTATTTATCATGTTATCATGACCTCTGAATAAATATTAAGTCTACTTCTTCTTCTATCTATCATGTCCTTTTGGCCTCTGAATAGATATTAATCTATTTTTTCTTTGAGTTGTTACGATCTGTCATGTTCATATTATCTCTGATAGTATCATATAATCTAAACAGAAAACCAGATTCATTACCTATCATGTCCACATTACCTCTGGATAGATATAATTTATTGAGTTTAGAAGACTTGTCATGTTCATACTACCTCTGATAAGTATTTTCTATCTCATACCTATTGTTTAATTACAAAATAAACGATAGGGTCACAAAGCAAATATTTTATTCATTTTTTTAAACATTACAGAATGAAAAGATAGAAGGTTATAAAAAAATTCTTTATTTTTGCCTAAGGCGGAGCAGAGACATCTTCAAGAAGTTTTTGTAGCTCCGCTAGGCATTTTTTACGGGAGCTCAATATATTCTTAGTAGCTACGGAACGTTGAGCTTCAGGAGTACAGATGTAAGAAAGTCTAGCAAAAGTGACTATCATCTTGTCCTTGGCTTCGTCAAGGGTTTTGATGGTAGCCTCTGCTCCAAAGACTTGTTTCTCCAAAATTGAGCTCTGAGTTAGCTGCTGGTCCCGAGCTGCGATCGTCTGTTCCCTCTCTGCCTTTAAGCGAGCCAGCTCAGCCTCGACTTCGCGAATTCTATCATTCTGCTGATGAATTCTTATATTCGAAGCTTCATAGGCCTCTCTCTGAATCTCCATTTGGGACTTCGCTTCAGTCAAAAAAGCCTTTTTTTGGCCACTTTGATGCTGTAATCATGGAGGGCTTCATTGAAAGTCATTTTCTGAGCGAGGTACTCAGCTGATAAAGCATTGTACTCCTCTTGGATGAGACTTTCAGTGGTTTTACTTGACAACTTTAAATATTCTTTGATCGGCTGTTCAAGTCCCTCCACGACTTTTTCCAATGTCGCCGCTCTCTCCGCATCATTGAACATGGCGACATTTCTAATAGTAAGAGCAATCGCCGCCTTCAGACTTTCATAACTGAGGTCCTTATTCAGGACCATTTTTATTAGAGCCGCCAGAGTCTTGTAAAAAGTATCAGTATGAATCTCAACTAAGAGATTTATTTCTGTACTTGAGCTTGGAGTTGCGGCGATGTCTACCAGATCTCTTCTCTGAAGACTAGGCGCAGATGTTGTTACCTTAGTAGCAGACTGAGATGAGGCTGTTGTTTTCGTTGCTACTATGACCAACTGATCTCCAGGAGCTTCAGGGACAGTATCTTCAGCATTTATTACTCCAGTCGGTTCTGGAGTCGAAACTACGTAAGTTTCTGTGGCGGTGATTGGTGCGGGTGGAATGGTAGTTATGGCAGCTGACTCTGGTTTGGGCATTGCCTTTTCAATAACTTTTTCTGAAGCAGTAACAATAGCAGAGGATGCTATCACAACTTCCCCAGCTTCAGTTGATGATTCGACTATGTCTTCATCACCTTCTTCGGCTGCTAGCTCTGTAGGATCTTCAAGTATCTTAGTTGTAGCGAGTCCTTCTACAACTGATTCTGCGTTGAAGTCTAACTCTTCCTCAGCAGCCACTTCATTATCTACAGTAGGTTCTACTGTAGTTTGCTCTTTATCTTTGCCCTCAGCAGGAAGGGACAATTCTGGTTGAGCCTGTACCTCTAGCTCTTGCTGTACCTCCATAGATTGAGGATATTCTTCTTGAACATCTTCTTCTTTGGAAGAAGACTCCTCTTCCTCAGATTCTGCATTTTCTTCATAAATGTCTTTTTGAGGAGTAAGAGGAGCCACGGGCTTTGATGTAATAATAACACCTACAAAAATTAAACAAAATAAGTTAATATACAAAAATCATAATTTTGTATGGATTTTGTATAAATTATATTTACCTGGAGTAGGTGTAGGACGTTCCAGGTACACGTCATAATCCCCATCCCAATCCTCATCATCAAAATTAATAGCTGGTTCATCGGATGGGATGGGCTCTTGATCAATGGTATCTACTGGAGCAACATCCTCAACAACTTGTGCCTTTTGTGGCAAAGTCAAGTGAAGTGCTGAGCTAAGACGTCCCGGAGATAGAACCGTCACCGCTTCCATTGACGCTGCTGGTTGGGAGGCCGAGGACCCTTCTCCAGGGTGAACTGAAGAAGATGCAACATGTTGCCGCTCATCCACCTGAGTGTCACTCTTCGGGGTAGTGGCTCTTGATCTAGAAGGTCTTTTGGTGGTAGCCTTCTTCTTCTTTTCTGGGGTCTTCTCTGGAAGAGTAACAGCTGCACCTTGTTTCCATTTACGGGTCTTGCCAATAATGATAGGCTCTGCAGCTTCTTCCCCCATTCCTATTGGGATTACTTCCAGATATGTATCTAGAACAACAGCTTCGTCAGGTACGTCTGATGGTACCCTGACTGGCTCTTCAAGATTCCCCTCCTTGGGCCATCTTAGACTACCTCTCAGGTTGTAGCCATGGGCAAAGGTGACTTGCATTGACCCAGTATGACCTAGCTAGACCTAATATGACTTAGGTTGACCTCGTACAGTCTAGTTTGACGTGTCTTGACCTAGAATGACTAAATAGGATTTAAATTGTCTTGACTTTATTTCCTAAGCATAGTATTGATACGTCTTGTTCTCTATAGGTCCTCGAGACGATGCATTTGCTCCGGTTGACGTACCATATCATATTTTAGGCGAGTACATTCTCTGACACTTTTCCAATTTATAATGATTGTTATGATTCATGTAATTAGTGTGGATATGCTTGTTCTCGACACATTGGTCACACGGATTGGTGTTCATGGATCCCGACATGAGATGTTATTCCTTGTTATCTTGGTATATCTTGTGCAAGCCCCTTGTAGTTTTTGTGCAGTATATAGACACCGATTCTCGAGGAGACTTGCTCCCTTTTCGTAGAATCCCGTGTCATAACGTGTCTTGCTTGGATCCACTCTACCAGTCGGGGACGGAGAGTACTAGTGTAGATGTGTGGTCATTATCCACCTTGTTTATTCTTGTAGACCTTGAATGCTACCAATCCTACACTCCACGTGGGATTGGCTGATCAGTAGACCTTGTGCAGACCCAATCCGGCCACATATTGTAGCTAGTACTCACACACCTAGAGATATGATTCTTGATTCTTGTACATGCCATGATCAGTTTACTTGCCTTGTTCTAGCTCTAGTTTTACAGCTTACCTTGCCATGATACTCACATGTACATTCCATGATTTTCTTGTATATACTCTCTATTTACAGTCTTATAGCTTTTGTCATATCTTGTGAACTGTTGTTAGTAGATTGTACTCGTTCCATCCTGACAGGATATGTTGAAAATATTATAGATGCAGATGAGGGAGACTATTCTACCTACTACGGTCCGAATGACGTAGTGGGCCTAGACCTGGAGACTTTGGTCCAACAGGGCTTAGCTCCGCCTGGCGAGACCTTACCTATTGCTTAGTTAGAGTAGGTCTTTTATACTGGACTTTGTCTCCAGCTACTTTTGAGACTGTTATTATTATGGACTGTATTAGAGACTTGGACTTGTATATATTCTTGTGTTGGACTTGACAGGTTATATATTATTTTATCGTCTTGTTGTCTTTTCATTTCAGTCTTTACTTTGTTATCTTAGAGTCGTGATTGAGTACTCATATATATATTCATTGCTTGTCCTCCGTTCGGAGTTGACCATATTCTCGACAGGTTTTTGTTATATATATAAACTGTTGTCAGACTAGAAAAATCTACAGCGTTCTACGCCGATTTTTCGGTGAGGGCTGGGCGTTGTCGCGTCACGTGCCCTTTTAGCGGGTGCGGGTCGTGACAAAAGGAGCGGATAGAAGCATAAAAATGAGCATACGTATGATGTATACGTAGCTCGGTGGTGCTGGTAGCAGTCGATATTCGAAATTTGGCACCGGTGCAGGCAGTGCTAAAATATCTCCAGCCCCTTGCACCATCAATCAGTTTCCCATAATGACGAAAACTGGTGGAAGGATTGCCAACATGAAGTTGGTCATATCCGAACTGGCGAGAGAACCAGCTTGGTAGATATGGTTCAAACGCGCAGCCGTCTTCATTTCTGTACATCCGATGGGAAGGTCTGATGTACTGTAGCCATCTGAAAACTGGAGTTGACAATAAAGTCCTTCCTTCAACTTCATCTTCAAATTGAACGCCGAAGCAGTCGGTTGGAACTGGTGGCCGGGTACAGAAAAAGTTCCAACCATAAGAATAGTTCAATACTGCTCTGGTATCTGCTATTGTCGTGGCAGTCCATGTGGCTTTGCTGAACTTCTGGAGGAAGACCTCCGTATCATCTCCAGGGCCTGGTGGTAATAAATTGAAGTTGTGATGCAATAACCAGCCCATAAGGTAAGTGTAGGACATTTCTACCCTAGGGAATACGTTCCGGTGAGGAGCATTATTGATCAGTTCCTCACCAAAAGTCCTCAAACCTCGTTGATGTGACACACCATTGCCGACAGCAGGTTGATTCTGGCTTTAAACACCAAATGTACCGCTGGCCATAGAACGTTTCGGTGGATCCTATCAACTGTACCGGTTCCCGGTACAACCCATCTTCTCAACCACAAAGAAAGAAAGCCTGCCAGCAAGGCTTTCTTGGAGATCTTCTGGCTGCCATATCTGAGGAAATTCAAGGCTTCGGTTCCTGCAGAGAATTCCCCAGTCTTGGTGGACAAATATTTATTCGGGAATTTGTAGCCAATCATCATATCATGTACTTTATCAGCAGGGATTGTTGAACCAGTGTTGATGGATGGAGCTTTGTTCTCCTGAAATCTTTCTTTATCATCTTTGGATATCTTATCCTTGTGGTAAAAGAGATATGTTGTCCACTTGTTGATGTACGCTAAATGAGATCCACTCTCATGCATAGTAGTACAAATCATGTAGTGGCACATCAACTCTTCATATACCTCAACCAATTGAGGATTTTTCTTCCTTATCTCTGCTAGCTCCCTGTTTGAGGGAACATACTCTTCATATGGGGCTTCCCCCATTGGCAACTTGGAGATGAATTGCATCTCGTGGAGTGCGAGACCCATTTCACCTTTTGGGGTCACAAAAGTTCCTGTGGAACTAATATATATCTCCATCAGAGCCATGAACAAATTACTGTTCGGTGGTATACCCTGACTGGTGGAGGCCACTGCTTCATACAGGCTGATGTCTTTTAGCTCCGTTTGGAAGTTCCTCATAATCCAAACACTGATCTGAATCCAGTTCTAGTTAAATGGAGTTAGCCACCCTGGTAGCCTGGGGTTGGCTTGTGGATATAATATTGTAGCCCTTATGAATTTATTAATGAACATTTGGGTCTGCACTGGCTGAATCAGAGCGGAATCCTCACTCGGAGTGAATCCTAGCAAGAGACCGGTGAAGGGGACAACTCCACCACTGGGAGTGCTGGTGTGGTAGCCCATGTCATTTGCTCTATCCCTCTTGAAGATGATCCTTCCTGGTCTACCATGACTGCTGGGAGTCAGGTTCCATAACATCTTTCAGGGATGGATGGCATGGATAAATGCAGACAATAGATAATCTCTATCCATGTCGGGAAGGTACATGGCTCTATCTCCGAACTTCAACACCCAAGACTCCTTCTTGGGGTGTGTTTTTGATTTGAAGTCTATCGCATCCCCAAATAGGAAAGCTGGCTTTGCAAATTATTGACCATCCAGCGATGTCAACACTTCTCCATTTATCATAGACAACAACATCATGTCCCCTTGTGCAGCTATCAGTTGTGCCCTCTCTGCAGGATATTTCGGGTTCGACTGGAGAAACTCAACGTGGGACAGGTTCTCCAAATAATTTGAGCCCACCATACCAGCTGATGAGCCAAATACTTCTACAAGTGGGTGAATTTGCAAATCCACTGCCGAAAGAAAAAGAAAAATCAAGTTAGTAAAACCTAATTTGAAATTTTTATGCAGATGATTTGGTCTGAGTTTTATGCATAAAAAAGACTCGGACTATGCAAGTTTTACGCTTATTAAAGTTGATAAAAACTTTTAAAGTGAAAAAGTTCTTTGTTTTAGACAAAGACTTTTCACTTATGAATTTTTACGCTGGCACATATTGATGTGAGCGTATTGTGAATTTTATGCTGGCATGTATTGACATGAGCGTATCTTAATTTTACGTTGGCACGTGTTGACGTGAGCGTATTTTAATTCTTATGCTGGCACATATTGATGTGAGCGTATTGTAAATTTTACGCTGGCATGTGTTGACATGAGCGTATCTTAATTTTACGCTGGCACGTGTTGACGTGAGCGTATTTTAATTCTTATGCTGGTACATATTGATGTGAGCGTATTGTGAATTTTATGCTGGCATGTGTTGACATGAGCGTATTTTAATTTTTACGCTAGCACGTATTAATGTGAGCGTATTCTAATTTTTACGCTAGCACATGTTGATGTGAGCGTATTTTGAAATTTACGCTGGCACGCATAGACGTAGGCGTATTTTCTTAATTTTACGCTGACACGTATAAACGTGGGCGTATATTCTTAATTTTACACTGAAACGTATAACGTGGGCGTATTTAATTATTTCAGTTTCTACGCTGACACACATAACGTGGGTGTGAAGTAAAAAGATTCGGGTTTTCTTCTCCGACGAACTCACGGCCGAAGTTCAGTGCTTTACCCTTCATTGCCGGAGCCACGGCGGGATTGCTCTGTTGAGGCGTCGTTGATGATGGGACAGGGGTTTTCGCACGGTCGGCCGATGATGAATCGACGATGGGCTTCTTTTCATTGCTGCCGGCGACGGTCTTCTTGGGGGCCATCGATTTAAAGTGAGAGAGAAAGACAAGAAGAAGAGCAAAGAGAGATCGGGATTACGAAAGACAAAGTAAAGTTCTATCTCTATTCGAACAGCCCTATTTATAGAGAATTTTGAATCGGTTCAAATTCTCGATTTTTACGCTGACTGTTGGATATCCCAACTTTTACGCGGATGACCGTTGGATATCCCGAATTCTACGCTGACTGTTGAAAATCCTAAATTTTACGCTTCTGTTCAAAGTATTTCAAATTTTGAAAATAATTTGATAACTCTGAAGGGGGTCTTGTAGGAGCGTAAAAAGTACTTCAAAGACCAAGTCAAAGAAGTTGAGAGCTTTACGCAATTCAAACTAAGTCAAACTCAGACTTTACGCGAGCTACTCTTTACGCAAGCTATTCTCTACGTGAGAGTTATCCTCCACTTTACGCCGAGGACAGACTGTCAGGCCGCATTTAATGCGAGTGATTTGATCTGACAGAATAATTTTCTGACAGCAGGATTTCTCAGAAGCCGAGAGGATTAGATTTACACTAAACCCAATACTGTCGTTTAGTGTACAGATGGACTACTTTATGCTCAATAAAATGCTTCTTTTACGCACGATAGCTATTCGAGCTTTTACGCTCAAGGTTATTGTGGGCGTAAAGTTTATTTGAGCTAATTTTACGCTCAAGGCTATTTTTTAAGCCACTTTACGCAGGAAGTCTATTTTGAGCTATTTTACGCCCAGTCTGCTACTTTACATAGGGAGTGTATTTTGGGTCATTTTTACGCCCGAGCTTTCCTGACTACATGAGAACGTGGTTTGCTTACGTGGCTTTCATGCCACACTTATCGAGGAACATGTGTATGTGCTTTCCCCATTTTGTTGAAGAAATGGGACACGTGTTATCATGCGTAGAGATCAAAACTCTACATAGGACACGTGTCAACGTGCGTAGAGGATGATTTATATCATGGGTGACAGTTACTCGCGTAGAGACCCATTTTTGTTGCTTTTTACGCACAAAGGATTAAGTCTATAAATAGACTTATTTTCAACACAGACAAGATCAAGAGATCAATAGAGACAGGAGAGGAGATTCTGAGAAAACTCATACTTTCAGAATGATATTCCCAGAAGCATTTCTTCTACTTTTTCTCAAGAACAGGGTGAAGCAAAGCAAGAAAGCATTCGACTGTGCCATCAGTGCCGTTGCACGATACCTTTCCGGTGACTTTGTTCTTCCGATTGTTCGTCTTCTTCAAACAGTTTCCTTCATCATCATCATATGGTCCACAGAACAAAGTGATCGCTCTCAGATCAGACTTCCATAGCAATACTTTCCAGAACAATTTGTACTGTTTTGTACTTTTTCTAGTTTTCTTTTAAAAGCTAATTTTTAGGCATTTTGTTAAGTGAAACAGCGCCGTGACCCCAGGTCCACCCCGCTGTCTCCCTATTCCCGTCGCGATTGCCGCTTCACCATCTGGTCGCGGGACCCGCCAGCACCTCTACGCGGCTCCACCAGCTTTCCGAGTGCTACACCCACTCCGGCGTTCGACCCACCGCTCCGTGTAATGCCTGTGGTTCGTATTACGTATTTTGAATACGTGTACGTATTTTATCTTACATTGCATGATTTCTTGCTTGGCTTTTCTTCATGGCTTGGTTTATTTCTTGGGTTGGTTTGGCTTGGCTCGGTTGTCTTGGTTCATTATGAACCAAGGGTGAACCCCCTACCTACCACCATTAGTATTTATTAACCCTTTCTTCTTTCTCTCTCTTCATTAATATCTTCTTCTTCCCCACCATTAATTCTTACCTACCAGAGAGAGAAAGAGAGAGGTCTAGGCAAGTGCAACTTGCTTCATAAAGGAACTCCAATCTTATTGCTTCATTCTCTTCCTTACAGCATTCTAACTTACTTTAAACTTGGCATTTTTACTTTCCATGGCTAGATTCTTGTAGCTCCATATTACATTATTTTTGGATTTCTTGGGTTTTGATCTACTTAATCTTGTTATTTCCGAGTTTTTATGGTTCTATGTTGTAGAGCATTTCGTTCTACCCTATTTTGACCTATGGAAGTTCGGATTTGGGCTCCGGATGATAGAGTTATGCAACTTGGAAGCCATGGCTTATGGTGTACTTCTTCTCGGAAATTTGGAGAAGAAGCACAGTCCCGAGTCACATAGTAGCACTTGACCGCATGAACATTCATGCGGCAAGTCAGTTCCAACCGCATGCACTATTGCCTTGACTTGACCGCATGACAAGTTCATACAGCAAGTATTCCTTTTAGCCGCATGAAGTCCTTCTTACTTAACCGCATGACTGAGGCCCAATCCTTCCTGGCCGCATGGATTTCCAGCAACCCTGAGCCGCATGAACTCAACACTCGCGAGCCGCATAGACCGCAGTCTTCCAGCCGCATGGGTTGCTTCCCTTGGCCGTATAGTCATTGCTTTCCGCAGCCGCATGGGTTGCTCCTCCCGACCGCATGTACCTGATTGGTCAGCTAGCCGCATAGACCCATCCTCCGCCAGCCGCATGAGTTCCCTATCCTCCTGACCGCATATGTCTTGCCTTTCTCAGCCGCATGACTGACTGGATCTCCGAACCGCATATGACTGATACCCCTTTGACCGCATAAGCCTCTCCCTTTTAGCCGTATGTGCCTGACCCTATTCAGCCGCATGGGTTGTTCTCTTCCAGCCGCATGAGATCATTCCTGGCCGCATATGCCTTAGCCGCATGGCTCTCCTATAGCCCTGTGTATTGATATTTTATTAGATATTTTATGCCCATTTTATATCCTTACGCCTTTTGTCATGAACTTGATAATCACGAATTCACTTAATATGTTTGGAAATGATAATTGAACATGACATGATAGTGGCCCATCGTGGCGCACTCCTGACAAGTACACCTGACATGATTTATTTTGAACAGCTGTTGCGACGGCTACCTGACATGACATGACCTGTATAAATTACCTGGACACCGTGGATGATTGTGCTTATACAAATAAACCAGTCCTGTCTTGCATCATGTCTAGGACAGGGACTCATGAGTACCACGGTCAGGAGTACCTACTAAATTGGACTAAGGCTAATAACTAGAATTACACAGTAGTCATGAAGAGATTTCCCAGCTACAGGTATTCCCGTTACCTGGGCGCTCCTGGGATCTGTAGCCTGCCGTCGAGTAGGGCACATTTCCAGCATACTGTCATGTGTTGCACCCTTCAAGCTACTTAAGGGTACATGCATTTCCTGGACGATGTACCCACCTGAATTCAACCCCTAATTTTCGTCCTGGGTAACCTGGATAGTCTGCAGGACTTGTAGCTGTGGAATAATCTCACTGTATTTTGTTAGTAATTAGGCTTGTGATAACCCTAGTTAGTTAAAGTATCAAACCGTAATTCTTGCTTGGCCGTGAAATGATTGGATGGAGTCTAACCAGTCTAGTCTTGCCCTGATCCTGTTCCAGATTACTGCATGACCAGAATGCTTATATTTAGTTTATCGATAAATGGTGAGAGTTCTAAGTTCTGTTCAGACGAAGGGTTACAACCCCGGTCCTTGTTTGGTTTACGGGTTGTAATCTGGTTATCTGAATAGTTCCATGGTTATCTCGTCGTATATCATCCTGATGTATTTTCCTCATTTCCAGTTCTTATTTTTATTATATCTTTGTGCTGATTGCTGGTTTTAGTTCCTAAGTGAAGCCTCCTTTATGGCACTTGCTCTTTCTGGGATCTGACCCAGCTTGTTTTGTGTGGCCAGATTTTGGAGCAGCTCCAGAGGATCTACCGACCTTCCAGCCAGATGGTGGCCACTAGACAGAACCCTGGCAACGAGTGGGTTTATTTTTGATCTCCCACTTTATTGTAAAAATATTCTTTTAAGGCGTTTAGTCGACGAGCACCTGTTTAGCTCGATTGTATCTTACTTACTGTCTGCCTACGGGCTGTAACGTGATTGACAGATCCTAGGGTTGATCATGTATGACTAAACTCTTGCTAGTCCTGACATTTTGTAATGACTAGCTTCATGATCAGCTGAATATGTAATATTTGGGATGCCTTACTATTGTATATTTAATGATCATACATCTTGTAACTCTTACTTACTTGCTTGTGATTGAGACAATAGGCTTGTTCATGACCTTAAGAGACTGCTGGCTTGTAGTTAAACCCTCATATATCTAGACAGCCGTGACCGTATAGCGAGGTGGATTGCACTTCAATATACGTAGCTGGCTATGTCTACCCCCGCTCTCCAGTATTCTGGTTATGGGGCGTGACATGGTTTAAGTGGTGGCCCATGCAGGTCTTGTAAATCAAGATATGTGAGGGTTTACCGAATAGATGTCTCAATCAGTATTCGCCCTTGATCTCTGCTCGTATCATCTGAATCCCTGGATTCTTGTCCTGATCATATGCTTGTATCGTTGATCTGTCCTGGTCCTTCCTTATTGTTTTCTATGTCATCTTCTTCAGCGGCATTATACCTGGCCCTGCCGATCAGCAAGGTGGAGCACCTCCCTGGACCAGCCGCAACCTGGAGATCAAGCCCAGCATTCAGGGGTAGCCTCCAGAGTCGTGCCTTCTGGCGTAGAGCCACCAGTCCAGCCAGTTCAGCCTGTAGAACCTGATGATGGCACTTTGGTAGGTCTCATCAGAACCTTGATAGCTTCTCAGGATCGTAGAGGAGACGCCTTGTACCAGGCAGTGACGAATGCTCTGACCAGAGGAGGTCATCAGGGTAACAGCACGGCCAACAGCTTCAAGCGCTTGAACCCACCCTTCTTTGACGGTAGTGAAGATGCTATCGCAACAGATGCATGGCTTCAGGATACAGAGGTGATTCTCGAAGCAGCCAGGACTCCGGAGAATGAGAAGGTGGCCGTTGTGCGCCTGCAGTTGTTAGATCTTGCCCGCAACTGGTGGGCGGCTCAGGCTGTTGGATTAGCAGCACCCATTGCTTGGGCGGTGTTCAGAGAGAGATTCCAGACCAAGTATTTTGATGCTGTAGCTCGGTATAATCTACAGATGAGGTTCACTAATTTGAAGCAAGGAGACAGGACGGTCGATGGATATGCGACCGAGTTTTCCAGACTCAGTCGGTTTGCTCCCACCTTGGTGGCAACCGAATATGTTCGATCCCAGCGATTCCAGCAGGGGCTTCACCTGGAGATTTTGTTGGCAGTCGAGCAGTTTGAGCATCAGACTTTTGATGTAGTCTTGAGAGCAGCCCGAAGGCATGAGTATACCTCCCAGAGGATTGTGGATAGGGCCGAAGGTCGGAAGAGATCTCACGGCCAGATGAATCAGTCTTCAGCACCAGCCCCGATAGCCAGGGCTTTGACCATTGGAGCTCCGAGGCGAGCGGCCTCAGTGACGTCGGTTCAGCATTCCACTCCGACGCACCCTCAGCAGCAGAAGCAGAAGCAGTCTTCCGCCGTGGGATGTTCTCATTGTGGGAAGCCAGGCCATGTGATGGCAGAATGTCGCAGGGCACAGGGATTGTGCCTGGCTTGTGGAGCACCAGACCATAGGATTGGATCCTGCCCGAATAGGGGTGGTTCATCATCGTCCAACCTTTCTAGCTCTTCGGTGAGGGGACCAGCCCCAGTTCCAGTCCAGCAGTAGCAGCAGCAGTATCCATTGCCGAGGCCCTTGCCGCCTCAGGCCCAAGTATTCCAGCAGCAGAACCCCCAGCAGTATGCACAAGCCCAAGCCCAGAGTCAGAGCAGGCAGCGAGGATTTCAGCAGAGGGGACCAGCACCCCGAGGGCATGGTCAGGCTATGGCGATGACCGTGGAGGAAGGATTAGCACCCGAAGAGGTAGTGGCAGGTACTATTCTTGTCAACTCCTTTCCAACTTCAGCTTTATTTGATTCTGGTGTATCGTATTCTTTTATGTCTGTACGATTCGCGACACGGGTAGGATTGGAGCCCGAGTCATTATTAGTAAGGCTCAATATACTTACTGGTAACGGACTTGTGGGAGTAGATAGAGTGTTTTTCTCGTGTCGGATCGTAGTTAGCGGTAGAGAGTTCCCCGCTAGATTGATAGAGTTCCCGATGGCCGATTATGATGTGGTCTTAGGGATAGATTGGTTGAGGAACCAGTATGCTAGAATAGACTGCCACATTGGCAGGGTTATTTTTAGCATTTCAGGCGAGCCGGAGTTTTCCTTCTCCCGAGGCGAAGTTGAGTCTTCTCCCCCGATATTACGAATGTCAGCAGCAGCAGTTCAGTTGCCCAGGATAGTGGATGAGTTTCCAGATGTTTTCCCAGAAGAGCTTCCAGGTATGCCTCCAGAGCGGGAGATCGAGTTCACTGTAGACTTGATCCTCGGGACAGCCCCAGTGTCAGAGAGAGTCTACAGGATGGCGCCTTCAGAATTGGAAATATTGTACAAGATGATTGAAGAACTTCGAGCCAAAGGATTCATTCGTGCTAGTGGATCGCCTTGGGGAGCCCCGATGCTTCTTGTGAAAAAGAAGGATGGTACGTCCAGGTTATGTGTTGATTATCGTACCTTGAACTCAGTGACAATCAAGAACAGATATCCTCACCCGAGGATAGATGACTTATTTGATCAACTCAAGGGGGCATCAGTATTTTCGAAGATCGACTTGCGCTCAGGATATCATCAGATCAGAGTCAGAGAGCAGGACATCCCGAAGACAGCTTTTAGATCTAGATATGGGCATTGGGAGTTCCTTGTTATGCCCTTTGGAGCAACCAATGCGCCGGCAGTATTCATGGACCTCATGAATCGCATTTTCATGCCTTACTTGGATCAGTTTGTGATTGTGTTCTTAGATGACATCCTGGTCTACAGCAAGAGTGAAGCGGAGCATGAGCAGCATCTCAGAGTTGTCCTCCAGATTCTCAGGGAGCACCAGTTATATGCCAAGTTCAGTAAATACGAGTTCTGGCTCGATCGTATTTCGTACTTGGGTCATATCATTACCAGAGGAGGAGTGGAAGTGGATCCCCAGAAGATTGTGGCTATCGAGTCATGGCCAGTACCTAGTTCAGTTGCAGAAGTTCGCAGTTTTCTTGGATTGGCCGGCTACTACCGGTGGTTTGTTTCAGATTTTTCTCGAATTTTAGCACCATTGACCCAATTGACCCGCAAGGATGCGCAGTTTGCTTGGACAGCAGAGTGTCAGAGTTCTTTTGAGCAGTTGAAGCGAGGCCTGATAACGGCACCCATTCTCACGCTTCCAGATGGAACCGGAGGATTCTCAGTATATTGTGATGCTTCAGGCAGAGGCCTAAGATGTGTTCTGATGCAGCATGGGATGGTAATAGCTTATGCGTCACGACAACGTCGTGATCATGAGAGGAATTACCCAACCCATGACTTGGAGCTGGCAGCAGTAGTGTTTGCACTTAAGTTATGGAGGCACTATTTGCATGGAGATAGGGTGGAGATTTTCACCGACCACAAGAGCCTGAAGTATGTTTTCACCCAGAAGGATCTTAACATGCGTCAGAGGAGATGGCTAGAGCTGCTTGTGGATTATGATATCAACTTGCAGTATCATCCCGGGAAGGCCAACGTTGTAGCAGATGTATTGAGCAGAAGAGCCGGAGTTTATTTCCTAACAGCGCAACCAGAGCTGTTAGCAGATCTTCAGAAGATGGGTATTGAAGTTGTTCTCCCTTTCAGTAAGGCATTGATGGCCAGTATACAAGTTCAGTCCACTATAGTCGAGAGGATCCGGATGGCGCAGTCAACAGATTCCAAGCTTCAGCGACTCAGGACAGAATATGAGGCAGGACGAAGACTAGAGTTGTGCATTCATGAGGATGGTACACTTCGACATGGTAAGCGTCTTTGTGTACCCAGTGGAGATATCAGGCAGGAGATCATGTCGGAAGCGCACAGTTCTCAGTATTCCATCCATTCTGGTAGTACGAAGATGTACCGTAATATCCGTCAGCATTTCTGGTGGAATGGCATGAAGCAGGAGATAGCTCGGTTTGTCTCTCGATGTTTGGTTTGCCAACAAGTTAAAGCTGAACATCAGAGACCGGCTGGACTTCTTCAGCCCTTGCCGATTCCAGAATGGAAGTGGGAGCATGTGACCATGGATTTTGTGACTGGATTACCTAGATCCCCAGCTGGTAGAGATGCTATCTGGGTTATTGTCGATCGACTCACGAAGGTAGCTCACTTCCTCCCATTCAGAGTTGGTCAGTCGACAGCTCAGTTAGCAGAGATGTATCTCTGGCAGATTGTCAGATTGCACGGTCTACCAGTCAGTATCACCTCGGACCGAGATTCAAGTTTCACGTCGCACTTTTGGCGTAGCCTGCAAGAGAGTTTGGGGACTCGTCTCCAGTTCAGCTCATCATATCACCCGCAGACAGATGGTCAGTCGAAACGCACGATCCAGACTCTTGAAGATATGTTGAGATCTTGTACCCTTGACTTCGGTGGTTCGTGGGAAGATAACCTGCACTTGGTGGAGTTCTCGTACAACAACAGTTTCCAGGCCAGCATCCAGATGGCACCGTTCGATGCGCTGTATGGCAGGAAGTGCCGATCCCCGTTAGCCTGGGATGATGTTGGAGAGAGGCAGATGTTTGGACCAAAAATGATTGCCCAGACAGTTGAAGTGGTTAGAAGAGTCAGGGATCATCTTCGAGTTGCCCAAGATCGCCAGCGTCATTGGGCTGATTCTCATCGGCGTCCTCTCGAGTTTTCGGTCAGCGCGGGTCTGGGATATACCGTCATAATTGGGATACATGGAACACGTCATGCACCTCGCTTAGCGACGGCGGAAGAGCGAGACGATAGGATACATCTCCTACTCGCTCCAGAATATCAAACGGTCCTATATACCTAGGACTAAGCTTTCCCCGTACGCTGAAACGAATGACGCCACGGTTAGGCAAAATCCTCAGGATTCTCTTCCTTACAGCATTCTAACTTACTTTAAAACTTGGCATTTTCACTTTCCATGGCTAGATTCTTGTAGATCTATATTATATTATTTTCGGATTTCTTAGGTTTTGATCTACTTAATCTTGTTATTTTCGAGTTTTGATGGTTCTATGTTGTAGAGCATTTCGTTCTACCCCATTTTGACCTATAGAAGTTCAGATTTGGGCTCCGGATGATAGAGTTATGCAACTTGGAAGCCATGACTTATGGTGTACTTCTTCTCGGAAATTTGGAGAAGAAGCACAGTCCCGAGTCGTAAAGTAGCACTTGACCGCATGAACATTCATGCGGCAAGTCAGTTCCAACCGCATGTACTATTGCCTTGACTTGACCGCATGACAAGTTCATGCGGCAAGTATTCCTTTTAGCCGCATGAAGTCCTTCTTACTTAACCGCATGACTGAGGCCCAGTCCTTCCTGGCTGCATGGATTTCCAGCAACCCTGAGCCGCATGAACTCAACACTCGCGAGCCGCATAGACCGCAATCTTCCAGCCGCATGGGTTGCTTCCCTTGACCGTATAGTCATTGCTCCCCGCAGCTGCATGGGTTGCTCCTCCCCGGCCGCATGTACCTGATTGGTCAGCCAGCCGCATAGACCCATCCCCGCCAGCCGCATGAGTTCCCTATCCTCCTGACCGCATATATCTTGCCTTTCTCAGCCGCATGACTGATTGGATCTCCGAGCCGCATATGACTGATACCCCTTTGACCGCATAAGCCTCTCCCTTTTAGCCGCATGTGCCTGACCCTATTCAGCCGCATGGGATTTTCTCTTCCAGCCGCATGAGATCATTCCTGGCCGCATATGCCTTAGCCGCATGGCTCTCCTATAGCCCTGTGTATTGATATTTTATTAGATATTTTATGCCCATTTTATATCCTTACGCCTTTTGTCATGAACTTGATAATCACGAATTCACTTAATATGTTTAGAAATGATAATTAAACATGACATGATAGTGGCCCGTCGTGGTGCACTCCTAAAAAGTACACCTGACATGATTTATTTTGAACAGCTGTTGCGACGGCTACGTGACATGACATGACCTGTATAAATTACCTGGACACCGTGGACGATTGTGCTTGTACAAATAAACCAGTCCTGTCTTGCATCATGTCTAGGACAGGGACTCTTGAGTACCACGGTCAGGAGTACCTACTAAATTGGACTAAGGCTAATAACTAGAATTACACAGTAGTTATGAAGAGATTTCCCAGCTACAGGCAATCCCGTTACCTGGGCGCTCCTGGGATCTGCAGCCTGCCGTCGAGTATGGCACATTTCCAGCATACACTGTCATGTATTGCACCCTTCAAACTACTTAATGGTACATGCGTTTCCTGGACGATGTATCCACCTAAATTCAATCCCTAATTTTCGTCCTGGGTAACCTGGATGGTCTGTAGGACTTGTGGCTGTGGAATAATCTCACTGCATTTTGTTAGTAATTAGGCTTGTGATAACCCTAGTTAGTTAAAGTATCAAGCCGTAATTCTTGCTTGGCCGTGAAATGATTGGATGGAGTCTAACCAGTCTAGTCTTGCCCTGATCCTGTTCCAGATTACTGCATGACCAGAATGCTTATATTTAGTTTACCGATAAATGGTGAGAGTTCCAAGTTCTGTTCAGATGAAGGATTACAACCCCGGTCCTTGTTTGGTTTACGGGTTGAAATCTGGTTATCTGAATAGTTCCATGGTTATCTCGTCGTATATCATCCTGATGTATTTTCTTCATTTCCAGTTCTTATTTTTATTATATCCTTGTGCTGATTGCTGGTTTTAGTTCCTAAGTGAAGCCTTCTTTGTGGCACTTGCTTTTTCTGGGATCTGACCCAGCTGGTTTTGTGTGGCCAGATTTTGGAGCAGCTCCAGAGGATCTACCGACCTTCCAGCCAGATGGTGGCCACTAGACGGAACCCTGGCAACGAGTGGGTTTATTTTTGATCTCCCACTTTATTGTAAAAATATTCTTTTTAGGCATTTAGCCGACGAGCACCTGTTTAGCTCGATTGCATCTTACTTACTGTCTGCCTACGGGCTGTAACGTGATTGACAGATCCTAGGGTTGATCATATATGACTAAACTCTTGCTAGTCCTGACATTTTGTAATGACTAGCTTCATGATCAGCTGAATATGTAATGTTTGGGATGCCTTACTATTGTATATTTAATGATCATACATCTTGTAACTCTTACTTACTTGATTGTGATTGAGACAATAGGCTTGTTCATGACCTTAAGAGACTGCTGGCTTGTAGTTAAACCCTCATATATCTAGACAGCCGTGACCGTATAGCGAGGTGGATTGCACTTCAATATACGTAGCTGGCTATGTCTGCTCCCGCTCTCCAGTATTCTGGTTCTGGGGCGTGACACTCCGCCTAGCTCCTCTAGCGACTGCCCTCTGTGAGCACTCATTTCACTTTCCTCCTTCTCTCTTCGTTTTATTTTCTAGGTCAATGGGATTGGAAATATTTCTTTGGGGAACGGAGGAGAAGACGACATGTTTTGTTAAATAGGTTTTTACAAAAGAGAGAGAATAATGGGAGTCAATTTGAGGATTTAAGATTATGAGAGCAGCGGCTCTATTTTTCCCCTATCTATATTTAACTCTCGATTTTTTGGTAATTTGATTTGAGTAAGGGAGCAACAGCTCCGCTCTTCTCTCCTTTTATTTAGGGATTTAAGAATGGAGACCAAAACACAATGACCCCCTATTCTCTGTTCACTATTTGTTATTATTATTATTTATTATTTTTTTAGGATAGCTAATAATTAGGGATTTATATGAAAATGGGTCATGTGGAATTTGGGAAATGTTGAGAGAAATCAGCTGAGCTGGTTTAATGTTTAGATTTAGCCTATGGCCTTAAGCATGAGTTGATGGGCCTCAAGTTGGATTGAGCCCTACAGATTTTATTTGTTGTGTTGCTCACTATAAATCTTTTGTTGTTTCATTTCCAAATAAAATAAGATTATTGTTAATATGAGTAATGGGGATTAGGGTTTGTATGTTTTGGAGCTGTAGGTATATATATGGGTATATTTATATATGTGTATATGATATATGTACACATGTATATACGTACATATTATGTAGATGTATACTATTAGCCTTGTATAAAATAAAATTTGGGTATAATTTCATATGGATTGTTATACTGTTATGTATATATTCATTTAATATAGATAAAGTATATATATATATATATATATATATATATATATATATATATATATATATATATATATATATATATATATATATAGGCCCCCCTTTTTCGCCCGTTCCCTTCTGTTTTCGAACCCCCGCCCCCCTCGCCGGCCTGGCCTAGGCCGCCGGCCGGCTGCTCCCCCTCTTCCCCCCTCCCCGCTCCTCCCTGCATGGCGACTCCCCCGCGGCCAGGGTCTCCTCCCCTTTTTCCCTCCTGGCCCCCTCCGCCGACCGACGCACCCGCCCCCCCGCCCTCCGGTCAGCCGGCTCAACCGTCCTCCCACGTCGCACTCCGCCGGCGTCGAGGTTGTAGCCGCCTTGTTGTCCCTTACCCCGCCGCTTCCCCTCTTTCTGGCGGACCAGGCTCCAAGGCGGACGGCCTCCCTCGTCTGTCCGGCAGGACTCTGACCGGCCGAACCCGCTTCGGGTTGCGTCGTCGGCCCCCCGCTCCTTCCTCCCCTCTTTTTTGGGCTCACCCCCTCCTCGGGTTCTACCCACCCTGACCGCTGCCTTGCACGCCAGCGTTGGGCGTACCGCCTCCTCGCCGAGCCCGGCAGCCACGGCCGCGCCGCTTTCCTCCTCCTTGGAGTCAGCTGAAGACGGTCTGGCCGCCTCGGGTCACGAAGGAGGTCGGTTCCCTGCCTCGAACGGCCCTGCCTGACGGCAGCCCCCCTTTTCTTCCTCCTCCCCCCCGTCGGCCTCCCTCCCTTCTTCCCCCTCCCGCTCGTTGGCCGCGGGATCTCATCTCTCTGGTCGACCGTTCCTCGGCTCTGCTCCGGCGGCCTCCCACCGCGTTGGCGCAGCCGCTGAGGTGGCCTCCTCCCTCCGTCCCAGGCGTGGGATGCGCTCCGTCGTCCGCTGATGTCCCGGCCTCCCCTCCGGAGGGAGGTGCAGCGTTGTATGCTCCGTCGTCGGCTGCCCCGCCGCTGCGGTGGCCACATCCCCCAATCCCTGGCGGTTTTCGCCCAGCCTCCGCTCCCTCGGAGGGGCCGGCCTCGGTTGCCCCCCGGTGGGGTGCACGGAGCCGCAGGCCGTGTCCCATCCTGCCAGTTCGACCGCGTCTGTCTACAACCTTGGGGGGAGCGCGCCTCGACCCTCGAGCGTTGACGCTCTGGCTCCAGCATCCTCGTTTTGCGCGCTCTACGCGGGCCCCTATGCACCCCCTTTACGCTGCCCATCCTCTACGCAGCAGGAAGACCCGCTGCTTTACGTGGGACACCCCAAGCCCCTCTTTACGCTCACTGTGGGGCCCAACCCTGTGGCTGCAATCCCAGCCCATCCCCTAACGCTGGGGTCTCAGCACCTGGTGGGTCCCACCCCCCACGTGGGTTCCCCTAGTCCAACTCCTTTCTCTACGCGGATGCCGTCCACTCTCCTCGAGAGCCCCCTGTCCCCTCCTCTTCGCAGCTGCCTCTGCTACGTGCGAACCCAAACATTTGAGCGTCTTGCGATTCCCCCTCGGGACCCCCCTTGCTGGGCAAGGCCCCAATTCCCCAGGCTGTCGCCTGTGCAGATTTCTTTCCCCACAGGCTTTTGTCTGCTAGGGACCCTCCTTGGCGAAAGCCTTATTTCCCCCGGCAGTTGCCGGTGAGAACTTTTAGGCCGGCGGCCCCACCTTTCCTCCGCCTTCCTGCGGTGCTCATCCGAGCTCCCTGGCTTATCCCCATCCGCTCTAAGCTCAGACCGCGGGAACCCCCCCCACGGGACGCGGTCCGCCCAATCTCCCGGTCCCGAGCCCTTCGGCCTCCGGAGCCCTACCCAGCATTCCCTCCTTCGCGGATGTTCTCAGGCCGGATCGGGTTCAGTCAGCCTCCATTCTGGCCACGGAAGTGGTTCTGTCGGACGTCTCTATAGCGCCACCTACGGACGGATACCCTATCTGGATCCCCTTCTCCAACAAAGAGATCCGCTCTCTTTCCTCCCCCTTCATCAGGACTTTGGTCCTTAAGTTCGGATCCGGATGCCCTAAAATGTCTATCGTTCGGGAGGCAATCAGCGGTTGGGGCCTCTCGGCGACATACCAGATAGCTCCTCTCGACCCCAAATACCTGTTTCTACACCTTTCCTCCGACCAGGACTACAACAAAGTATGGGCGAAGGGAACGACCAAAATTGACACTCAGATCGCAAAAATTGTCAAATGGTCCCCGAACTTCAACCCTAAAATCGATTCGACCATCATCACCTCCTGGATCACCCTACCCAATCTCCCCCTGGTGTGCTTTTCGGTAGCCGTCCTTAAGCGAATCGCCAGCTCTTTCGGGTCCCTCGTGGCCATTGCTGAAGAAACGAGAAACCTCTCAAAATGTAACTACGCCAAGATTTGCGTAGAGCTGGACCTCGCAAACGAGCCACCTAAATTGATCGAGATAGAACTCGAAGATCAGTTATTCAGTCAATCGCTGGTTTACGACAACAGCATAATTTTCTGCCAACACTGTTAGATGAGCGGCCACTCTCTACAACACTGCTTCCGCGCCCACCCCGAACTCAAGAAACCCGTCCCCAGAAAAACGCACGAGCCAGGCACGGCACCTGTCACGCCCCGCTCCCGTAGGAGCGATCGTCCTCGCTAAGGCGTGATGCCGCACGGGCCTAGGTTGCGCCCGTGCAAGGCCAAGTCCAGAAACGGCCGATTTGAGTTCTAGGCCATAGAGTCGCACAGAGTGTCCCCATTTGCAGCGGAATATAAATGAACACAATTGAGGCGGAACCAACTTCTTTATTGATATTCAACAAGTTTACAAGCGGCGCTAGGCCGATATTACAAGTCGCTCAAGCTCTCTCTCTCTCTCTGAAACATAAAAGGCGTGCCAAGTGGCTTACAAGATGGAATGATTCATGGCGATGTTCTGATACATTATGTCCCGTATATGGTGCTCCAGCTCCTTGCAACGCTCCAAGGCCCAGAGATAGCTCCGCGCCTTAGCACGTTCGATTGAAGCTCCGCACCCGCCGGCGTCTCCTGCATCCTGCAAGTAGACTGTGGGGTTATCAGTACATTGTTATGCACTGGTGGGGAGGCTAGCTCGCCCATAATCACTATCATTACCGAACACGTTCCATTTACTTGTGTGCATCTCTATCATTCATTGTCTTTCTAATCTTGCCTTAGGGTCATTTACATGGCATATGATATAACCTATCTCGTGTTACCGATTTCAAGTGTCGCATGGAAATACATGCACAACTTACCCATACTTACCGTCCGGCCTTCCCTGTTCAGAGCAAACCAAGTTAGACAACAGTTCATGTGAAAGTAACATAACGTAGGCGCGTTCTTTAACTTATTTGTACGAAGTACTTCATTATTGTTTGGAGTGGCACATTTCAAGTCATTCAGTAGGCACTTGTTCATTTAACTTAGACTACTTTGATTTCAATGCAAGGACTTGCGCGTGGATGGCCACCAGCAAAGCCCACTTAACTCTATATGCACCGGTCGCTGGCTTTACAAGCCATCCTGGACATATTCCCCTTGGTATTTTCCTCACCTATCATGCTGTGCGGCTGGTGCACCCTGATATTATCTTGAAAATACCCCGCACTTACGTTTCCCGTTGTGGCCAAGCCCCCACCCGGGTCGTCCGTAAGCCCCTTTTTGATTCCGTCCGGATCGGCTAGTCCTTCACACTTTGACAGTGCCGCGGAATCCCTTTCTCTACGGCACAGCATACGCCACCCCTCGCTCGTACCGTTTGTCCACGACCATTTCGTATTTTATTAACATATTGACTTAACGGCTATCCTTGAGCCATAGGCTAACCCTTAGCCATCTTACGTTATCGACCAGGTTGGCGTCCGTGCAGCGCGGGTAGCGAGCCCCGATGCACGTGCCCGCCACACCTGTCGCTAACCATTCATCTCCCTTCTTTCTTATCTTTTCTTCATTCTTTCTTTTCTTTCTTTTCTTCACTTGTTCATTCGTTCATTGATTCATTCACATATTCATTCATTTCATTCATTGATTCGTTGATTTATTCATTCAAGCATTACGCAACTCCTCGTGCGGGAGTCGCCTTGGCGACCCATCGGTCCCATAGCCTTTCAATGTCGCTATACTCTACTCGGAACGACTATGTCGATAGTCTTCCGTTTCATTGTTGTAAACCGTTTATTGTTTCATTGTTGAACGCAAGCTTGTGCCTTAGCACGAGCGTGGAGCGCGGTGCGAGAGTTCTCGTATTTTTCCATATTCCTTTCCATATTCTATGCAAGCATACAAGTTGGGATTACTCCCTTAGCTAGGTGCGTTGAGTCATTTATTAGCATGCAAGATGTTATCGCCTAGCGAATTCTCGTGAATGTGTCCGTTTTGTTATGTGTCTAGGCTAAGCAAAGACGGGTTCATCGGAGCCACCCACCTTAGCGATGTTCGTATCGGCCGAGCGATCCTCCGAGCGCGCCTTTGAAAGTCTAAGTCTGGATTCATCTTGACGGGCCAATGTAAGCCTTGCCTCGATTCTTCACTAAATCGATGCCAACTCTTCGGGTCGACGGCTCATTTGAGTCGTTGCACTTGCCGTTTGAATCGGCGTTCCGCTAAGGCGGAGCGGGGCACTACATAATACACCACTCAAAACAAGTCTCGTCCTCGAGACTTCCTGAGTGCAGGTCATCCTACCATTTCTTAACTCGTGTCGTCGTGTTTCTTAGGCAATCCCTATCGAACGGCTCTATCGTTCTATGGCACCGAACTATATTCGATACCCTTCCAAGTTTCGCGTCGCGTACGTTTGGTCGATTTTTATTGAATAACTCTTCATTCATTTTAGAGTTGGTGGCACTTATTCAATTTAAGTGTTTCTTCGACTCGGTTGCTTTTTGACATATCACGGGACTGAAACAGTCGTACGAGGTGCGTTAAAATTCATCAAATGCGAGTGTTGTAGGCTGAGGCAATCTCACTTTCGTTTATGCGCATCGCAACACCCACTTGCAGCTGCATTCGAGTTCATCATATCGCTGAGTTTGGATCGTGCACGCATTCAAGGCGTCCCCCGAATACGTACATTTCAACCAAGCTTAGCGACTAGCGAAGTCGGACAAGCTACTCGTGATAGTTTCGATTTGCCGATCGTTTTGCTAACTTCGATTTAAAATCGAACTTGTGCGCATCTCACTATCGTTTATCTCGGTCCTCGAGACGATTCGATCCGCTTCTCAAGCGATATTGTCCACGAAATCAATATGATTTCTTTTAGCGGGGTCGACCAAGTCTAAGTAATTTCCGTCCGATTCAACCAAGTATTGCACTATCATCGAGTACGTCTTCCGACCAATGATTCAATTTGTTATTCCGATATTACTTGCGCAACATCCATCCCTTTCATTCCCTTCGTTTGGGGCCAATCTCATTGCCGTTCACGCACACTCCCTGTTCCCCGTCCTACTCTAAGTCTCGCTGCCACAAGTCTATCGTCCGTCCAGACGATACTTTAAAGTCAATCGCACAAGTTCAATCACTCGGCATAGGGTCGTCCGCCTATCCGCTAGGTCAGCTCACAAGGTCATAGTTACACGTCAAGTCCGCGGCTCATCATGCAAGGTCGTTGCACGATGCTCGCCCCAAATCCTATGGTCAAACCATTTGTTCGTTTGTACGGGAGTTTCTACCCAAGCTCGCGTCACTCAGATTTCTAAACATCGAGCACGATCACTTAGTTCGCATAGATGCATTCGTTTTGCAACATCCAAATCTGTTCAATCACCAATTCTAACCCAATTCATGTATTCGATCACGAGGTTATCCAGCTCGACAATACGTTCTGCCCCAATCTCACGCGAGTCCGATTATCCACGGCGGTTCATGAATCACCATGCAACGCTCCCGCGGAATAATCATTCTCATCGGGACGTAACTCTTGTTTGAGTTTAGGCTAACTCATTCTCGATACGCAGATTGGACCTACTCAATCCTCAAGTTCAACTCTTCGAACACACAACTCATCCTCAAGTCTCCTTCGTGTCAAACCACAAGTCGAAGCATACGAGTTGCCACGCCAGGCGAGTACCGATCACTCCCGCTGTATGAATCACCATACCAGCGCTCACGCGGAGTGATAGTCCTAGTCGGCGCGACGCATGTGCGAGGCTGGGGTTGCGCTCGCATAAGGCAAGAACGTCTACGTTGTGGTTGACAACGAAGTAAATCCAAGCACTCCGTTTTCATCCAAGCCAAGTCTATATTTGATAGTCCGACCGTCATTCATCCTCGAGCCAAGTTTATCTTTTCCTCGACACATCCTTAACGACCCAAGTATAGCATCCAACGGAACAATGACATTCGCATGATCGTCATTCGCCGAGTCGGAGTGCCCCCGAGTTATCGCATATCGATCTTTGATACGCCTCAATACCATCGACGATATGCGTAACCTGACGATCTTCCTTTGCAACCGATTTTCGAGTCATGCATTGATGCTATTGTCCGAGTTGGATATTCCACAATTTCCTCGATATTCAAGATCAAGTTCGACCGCTATCTCTCCAGCTAGGGTCAAGATCGTTGTTCAAAC
This sequence comes from Iris pallida, assembly GCA_029216955.1. NCBI lineage: Eukaryota > Viridiplantae > Streptophyta > Magnoliopsida > Asparagales > Iridaceae > Iris > Iris pallida. The sequence continues at coordinate 3,936,761 of JANAVB010006598.1, read as the reverse complement.
TCAAGTCGCGATTCATTTGAATCAATTCGAGATCGTACGCTCAATCCTCTAAGTTTCCTCGATCAAGACCATTCATTTACCTCTGTCGTTCCGAGTCGTTTTCTAACTCACGTTGTCTAACGACAAGTTATCCGAGCGACATCTCGCTCGGGACAATCGAAGTCACAACCAACTAAGTGTGACGCGTTCTAAGGCTTTGCGCGACCGCATCGCCTCGCCGACATACTCGTAATCCTCGATTTCGCTCGAACTATTTCCAAGACGTCCATACACCACTCGGATTCGAGCCATCTGATCTAGTCCTCAATCACATTCTTTTTCTTCTCCGAACCTATCACATACACCACTCGGGTTCAAGCCATACGGTCTAATCCTCAATCGCGTTTGCGCCACGCGCTAAGACGTCTTATCGATTCGTTCAACGAATCGCTAGCGTAGTCGTTCGTGCTGTTGCGACGCATTAAGTCGTTCGCAATAATCCTCAAGGTCTAAATCGATCCTTCGAGTGTGCCTAAGCGTTAACTCGATAACGTTCCTATCGATACACACTCAAATTGTATCTCCGTTCTCGATCGAGCGATACGTTGATATCGCTCGCAACCCGATGGCACCCAAGAGTCGAGGTGCGCAACACGCGGACTAAGTTGTACCGCTTAACCATCCCGTTCGGACCACATTCAAGTTTGCACGCTCACTTATTCTCGTTCGCAACTCGTTTGCACCAAAGGGTCTAGATGCGCGATACTCCGCACAACTTAGCCAAAAGGCCGCGTGCAAAACCATCCTGTTCGAATAATACTCTGGTCTCGTGTACCCGTTTGCTATCGTCAACGTAAGCCTATTGAAGCATGCCTTCCGTTTGCTAACTCTTAGCATTTAGTTTTCGTCCGACTCGAGTCCGTCGTGGTTCGGCACAAAGGCCATCACCTATCGGTCCGTCGTAGTGGCACAAAGGCCATCGCCTATCGGTTCCGTGCAACCGAGTACTCGTACGAGCTTTCGCAATATTAGACTTATTGTATGGAACATCCCAATGCACAACGAGAGAGAGCATACACTTCTTTTGTTTCCAACGCGAGCTTTCAAAACTGAGAGAATCGAAATGATGTCCAAGGACGTAAAGCCGTGCTCTGATACCAATCTGTCACGCCCCGCTCCCGTAGGAGCGATCGTCCTCGCTAAGGCGTGATGCCGCACGGGCCTAGGTTGCGCCCGTGCAAGGCCAAGTCCAGAAACGGCCGATTTGAGTTCTAGGCCACAGAGTCGCACAGAGTGTCCCCATTTGCAGCGGAATATAAATGAACACAATTGAGGCGGAACCAACTTCTTTATTGATATTCAACAAGTTTACAAGCGGCGCTAGGCCGATATTACAAGTCGCTCAAGCTCTCTCTCTCTCTCTGAAACATAAAAGGCGTGCCAAGTGGCTTACAAGATGGAATGATTCATGGCGATGTTCTGATACATTATGTCCCGTATATGGTGCTCCAGCTCCTTGCAACGCTCCAAGGCCCAGAGATAGCTCCGCGCCTTAGCACGTTCGATTGAAGCTCCGCACCCGCCGGCGTCTCCTGCATCCTGCAAGTAGACTGTGGGGTTATCAGTACATTGTTATGCACTGGTGGGGAGGCTAGCTCGCCCATAATCACTATCATTACCGAACACGTTCCATTTACTTGTGTGCATCTCTATCATTCATTGTCTTTCTAATCTTGCCTTAGGGTCATTTACATGGCATATGATATAACCTATCTCGTGTTACCGATTTCAAGTGTCGCATGGAAATACATGCACAACTTACCCATACTTACCGTCCGGCCTTCCCTGTTCAGAGCAAACCAAGTTAGACAACAGTTCATGTGAAAGTAACATAACGTAGGCGCGTTCTTTAACTTATTTGTACGAAGTACTTCATTATTGTTTGGAGTGGCACATTTCAAGTCATTCAGTAGGCACTTGTTCATTTAACTTAGACTACTTTGATTTCAATGCAAGGACTTGCGCGTGGATGGCCACCAGCAAAGCCCACTTAACTCTATATGCACCGGTCGCTGGCTTTACAAGCCATCCTGGACATATTCCCCTTGGTATTTTCCTCACCTATCATGCTGTGCGGCTGGTGCACCCTGATATTATCTTGAAAATACCCCGCACTTACGTTTCCCGTTGTGGCCAAGCCCCCACCCGGGTCGTCCGTAAGCCCCTTTTTGATTCCGTCCGGATCGGCTAGTCCTTCACACTTTGACAGTGCCGCGGAATCCCTTTCTCTACGGCACAGCATACGCCACCCCTCGCTCGTACCGTTTGTCCACGACCATTTCGTATTTTATTAACATATTGACTTAACGGCTATCCTTGAGCCATAGGCTAACCCTTAGCCATCTTACGTTATCGACCAGGTTGGCGTCCGTGCAGCGCGGGTAGCGAGCCCCGATGCACGTGCCCGCCACACCTGTCGCTAACCATTCATCTCCCTTCTTTCTTATCTTTTCTTCATTCTTTCTTTTCTTTCTTTTCTTCACTTGTTCATTCGTTCATTGATTCATTCACATATTCATTCATTTCATTCATTGATTCGTTGATTTATTCATTCAAGCATTACGCAACTCCTCGTGCGGGAGTCGCCTTGGCGACCCATCGGTCCCATAGCCTTTCAATGTCGCTATACTCTACTCGGAACGACTATGTCGATAGTCTTCCGTTTCATTGTTGTAAACCGTTTATTGTTTCATTGTTGAACGCAAGCTTGTGCCTTAGCACGAGCGTGGAGCGCGGTGCGAGAGTTCTCGTATTTTTCCATATTCCTTTCCATATTCTATGCAAGCATACAAGTTGGGATTACTCCCTTAGCTAGGTGCGTTGAGTCATTTATTAGCATGCAAGATGTTATCGCCTAGCGAATTCTCGTGAATGTGTCCGTTTTGTTATGTGTCTAGGCTAAGCAAAGACGGGTTCATCGGAGCCACCCACCTTAGCGATGTTCGTATCGGCCGAGCGATCCTCCGAGCGCGCCTTTGAAAGTCTAAGTCTGGATTCATCTTGACGGGCCAATGTAAGCCTTGCCTCGATTCTTCACTAAATCGATGCCAACTCTTCGGGTCGACGGCTCATTTGAGTCGTTGCACTTGCCGTTTGAATCGGCGTTCCGCTAAGGCGGAGCGGGGCACTACAGCACCCCATTCCCGCACCCCCACGCCGATCCTGCCCCCCAACCCCCCTCTCCCATCCAATGTCCCCCCATCCAAACTGTCTCTGACACCGCGCCATCCTCTCCTCTCGCCATCACTCTCCATAATTCCTTCGGAGCCCTAGATTTAGCTCTTTCTGATTGCGCTCCAGAGATGTCTAGCTCCGGCTGCCTCCCCAACCCCCCACCCTCTCCTCCTAACGGCCTCGACATCGTGCCCCTCCAGATCCTCCCCATCACCCCAATCTCCTCCGCTTCTCCTCTCCAGCCTCCTTTTGTTTCCAGGTGTCCCCCAGTGCGCAGTCATCGGCCGGCCACAGACCGCTCTCCTCCGGTGTGGTAGCAGGGTCGCCGTCACTTGCCGATCCGCCCCCCTGCGCAGACCCAGAGCGATCATTCCTCCTCCGCTCGACCGACGATCCTCCACGTCCTTCCTCCCCTCTCACCGGTCGATTTTGGCAGGCCCAAAATACGGGCTTCCTGGACCGCGACAATCCTCTATGCGCTCTGGCAGAGTGTGAAGACTTTGACACTTCCCTAACGGCAGTCGATGATCTCTGTACAAGCTCGGATAGGGCTCTAGAACCGGTCAGCGACAGTCCCAAAAACAATCCACACAAGAAAAAGAAGAAAACCAAGAAGCAAAGACAGCATACGACGATGACCACGAGATCTGCCGCAAAGCTGCACAATACCCCCACCTCCTCCCTTAATGCCTAACATTCTTTCTTGGAACGTTCTTGGCCTAGGGAATAAACAGACAATGAATCATATCATCAGTCTCACCAATCTAATCGGATTGATTTACTTGTCATTATTGAACCCAAAATACCCCACAAAAGAATGAAAGAAACTCAACTCAGGTTGGGATTCCCCTCTGCGATCTCCGGATGTCACGACATTTGGATCTTCTTTGCAGCTGACTTCCGGTTCGGCATTATCCATGACTCCCCTCAGGCCCTCTCCTGTTGGATCGAGCACCCCGCCTTCAAGTCCCGCGCCCTCCTTACAGCCATTCACAGTAGCTGCGACATCCCGGAGCGTAGAGTTCTTTGGGACCTTCTGTCGGGGCCCGCCCTTCCATACGATGTTCTGCCGTGGCTTTGCATCGAGGATTTTAACACCGTTTCATGCAGAGAGGAGAAATCTGGAAGTCGTGACCCCCCTCATTCGGCTATGGAAGACTTTAACAACTTCGTCTTCACTGTGCACCTTTCCGCTGTCCCCTTCCACGACAACGAGTTCACTTGGTGCAACATACAGGAAGGATCTCGAAGGCAGTACTTCCGCCTGGACCGTGCCATGGTTAACGACTGTTGGTCGGATTTGGGATTGATCACTAAGCTGTCGCATCTGAACTCCACCGAATCCGACCATTCCCCCCTTCTCCTCGAGATCGACAACAACCATAACCGCATCAAAAATCCTTTCGCTTCCTAGATTTCTGGCGCCACCACCCCCATTTCATTCACATCGTGGAAGAAGCGTGGATCTCCATCTCTGATCGGGACCCTCTGGTCAGAATAGCTAAAAAACGCAAAGCCACTAGAAAATCCCTTTCGGCCTGGAGCAAGATCGCGTTCGGTGACATTTTTTAAGCCATTAAGGAGGCTGAAGACGATGTCACCCGTGCGGAGATCGCTTTCGCGTCGTCGGCTCCCCGGAGACTCGCGCCTCTCTTAACCTCGCCAAGGCCATTCTTAAATCTAGAATCAAGGTTGAAACAGCATTCTGGAAACAAAAGGCTAGATTAACCTGGGACACGGAAGGGGACCAGAATTCTGGCTTCTTTCACAAGTGCGTCAATGGGCGCAGAAGCTTTCTCAGAAGCCATTGCATCAACGACGGGAACGGCCATCTGTTGGACGACCAGGAGAGCATTCAAGTGGCAGCCACTAACTACTTCTCCAACATGTTTGCTAAAGAAGCCGTGGCTAAAGATGACGGCTTTCTGTCTGAGATCCCATCCCTGATTAACGACAGGGATAACAATATCCTCATCGCTCCCCCCACTGTCGAAGAGGTTAAGGCCGCAGTGTGGTCCATTAATGCGCACAGTGCTCCGGGACCTGACGGGTTCAACGGAGTTTTCTTCAGAACGTGCTGGGACATCATTCAGTCTGACCTCTTGGGGGCTACATCGGCATTTTTTCAAGGAGCTACCTACCCGAAATCGATATCATCCGTCCACATCATCCTTATTCCCAAGAAAGAAAACCCGGAGACCTTTAAAGATTTCAGACCGATCAGCCTCTGCACTTTCACCAACAAAATTATTTCTAAAATCATCGCCGCCAGGATGTCGGACCTCCTCCCCAAAATCATCTCCGAAGAGCAATGCGGTTTCGTCAAAGGACGATGTATCACCGATGATATCCTTCTGGCTCAAGAAATGATCACTTGCATAAAATTAACGTCAAGGGGGGAACGTCGCCATCAAACTGGACATAGATAAAGCATACGACCGTCTTGACTGTCAGTTCATGATCTGGGTGTTCAGGGCCTTCGATTTTTCCGAACCTGTGATCGACATTATCTTTAGATCCATCAACAACTCCTGGTTTTCCACCGTCATCAACGGTCAAGCTCAGGGTTTCTTCAGAGCTACTCGCGGAGTCAGACAGGGAGATCCCCTCTCCTCGACCATTTTCATCTTACGGCCGAAGCGCTGAGCAGAAACCTCAAAATCATGCCCAGGTCTCCTGGATTCCATCACTTTCACACAACGATAGGTTGCCCTCTTATAACTCATCTTGCGTACGCGGACGACATCCTCATCTTCTCTGCTGGCGATATTGGATCCATTGAGGTGATTATTAGGACCCTTGCTAACTACACAAGATGCTCCGACCAGAGAGTTAACAACAGCAAGAGCATGATCTACACTCATCACAAAGCTGATAGAACTCACTCGACCGCGCTGTCCACCTTGACCTCCTTCTCCATAGCTTACCCCCCTTTTCTTTACTTAGGTTGCCCGTTGGTGTACGACAAAGTGAACTCTGGCATCTTCGACCACATGGTGGGCAAGATTCGCAAGAAAATTGTGGGCTGGCACAACGCAACCCTTTTCCCTGGGGGAAAGTTGATTCTCATAAAGCACGTCCTATCCTCCATCCCCCTATACACCCTAGCTGTTTGCTCGCCCCCCATCAAAGTGCTCCATTCTATTGAATCCATCCTCGTCAATTTCTTTTGGGGTCATCTCGAGGGCAAGGACAAGTATCACTGGGCCAGTTGGGACACCATGGCCAAACCCACTGAAGAGGGCGGTCTGGATTTCTGCAGACTTGTCCACATAGTAGACGCTCACTCAGCCAAATTGTAGTGGAAACTTCGTACCGAAAGCTCAATCTGGAGCAGGTTCATGAGAACGAGATACTCCAGATTCTGCCACTTGACTGAGGCATCGGCCAACAATAGATCTTCTGCGTCGTGGCGGCACATAATCTGCGGCTGTAGCTTTGCGGAACCGTACTTGCATTTGATTCTGGGCAACGGTCATTCACAAGCATGCAAGGAACGCTGGTTGGGGGATGACATCCTCAGGCCTAATGATCTCACTCTGCCGATGTGCGAGATACGTAATTTATGGGATATTGATGAGTCGGGGTAGAATTGGGATAGAGTTAGAGATTGGCTTGGCCCAGCGGCCATGGCGAGCCTGGGTGCTTCTCATCTATCGATCAATGACGTGCATGACGTGCTCAGATGGTCCCCCAACCCGAGTGGCCTCTTCACCCTGGCTTCGGCCAAATCTATTGTCAGAGACACCCATGTAACGTTCCCCCCTTCCGCCAAGTTTTGGCACTCATGTATTCCCACCAAATGGTCCATTCTCATCTGGCGTGCTGCGTGTCGGAAACTTCCTACGGATGATGCCATCAAATCCTTCGGATTTAGTTTGGCATCCAGATGTCACTGTTGTGTGGATCACCAAACGAAAATCGTCGATCACGTCCTTCTTTCTGGTGAGTCTGCTACCGAAATTTGGACGACCCTTCACAACAAGTTTAGGATGGTCCCCACGACCGGGGGTATCAACGATCTGCTGGCCAGCTGGAACGCGTCTCACGGACATCAGATCGTCGCTGCCGCCGCCTTTTGGGTATTATGGAAAAACAGAAACAAACACATATACGAGGGATGTCAACTCCCGCCTCCACAATTGTACAAAGAGGTCGTTAGACAAATCTCCAAAAGAAAGAGGGTTTGCTCTCACGCCTCGAATCAGTTTTGGGCTTCCCTGGGATGATCTGATTATGCGTGCCGTGTGTTGGCTCTCGTCAGTCATGACCGACTGCGGGTCAGGGCCGCTCTTTCCATTGGCGCTAGCTGTCATCGCCTAACCTTCCGATGCTCGGTCCAGCTACCGTTTTATGGGCAACACTTGGTGTTTCTTATTGCGCTTCTTTTGGTAGTTCTTCGCGCGTAGCACGTTTTCTTGTATAGGCTTCGGCATTTTGTGCCTGTCATTCAATAAAGTGTTGTTTTTTAATATATATATATATATATATATATATATATATATATATATATATATATACACTTTATAATAGCAATACATATAGATATATGTATTTATAATATTTGTTAAATATATTTGTGATTATTCTATTTATTAATTGATGTTTTATAACAAGAATATATGTCTAAGTAAAAACCTGAATTATTATTATTATAGTATTTCTATCTAATTAATATATATATTTTTCTGTTTTCTAAAAAAATACTTTGATCAATAAAAGTATAGTTTTTGACATTAAAAACGATTTCCAAAATTTCGTATATTTATTTAGTTACATTTTTTCTTAAAAAAATCATAAATCGCGGCTACTATAGTCGTTTTCCTATTTCTTTGTTATATTGTCGCGTCAAACTCTGATTTTGGGCTTTTAAATACCAAACTAGGCTATTTGGATTATTCATGACTCAATGGAACCGTCTGTGTTGTCTTTTGGGACCATCTTGTGGAGCATAGTATTGTACATATTCCGTGTCGACACGTTTGTGTCGTGTACGTTGACTCCAACCAAATTTAGGCGAGTACATTCTTTGATAGTTTTTATTATCTTGATAGTCTCTATGATATCAGTTTGTACTGTTATGCTTGATTCTTGACACGATAGTGCACGGATTGGTATAGCTTGGATCCCGTCATGAGATGTTACTCCTGGTTATCCTGGTATACTGGTACATATCTCGTTCTTGACTATTATCCTTGTACTTGTATAGACACCGATTCCTAAGGGGATTTGCTACCCTTAGAGAATCTCGTGTCGTAACGTGCTATGGTTGGATCCTTTATACTAGTCGGGGGATGGGAATATATTAGGAGATTATGTGATCATACCCCTACTTACGTATGCATAGCTCACCCTCGCCACACGTAGGGTGTAGCCTGACCTTACTTGTACTTGTGCATAGCTTCCATGTATGGCTGGTCTGATCTCCAGATTTACCTGTGCTTGTTCTTGTGCATAGCCGGTCATATGGATAGCCTGATCCTAGTCCCAAGCCGATCACATAATAAACTAATATTTTAAGGCACTATTTAGTAGTAGTTCATGTTCTATTCCAAATTATCACCTGCTGTTACACTGTACCCATGATTACTTACAGTACATTATTACCATGACATGCACACATAATTTCCCTACTTTTTCCGCTGTTCAGTTCTACTTATCCATCATGTATTTCATTGCTTTCTGTTATTTATAGTTTTTGTCAATTTAAATAGAACTGATGTTAGTTTATGTACTTCACTCCAATCCTGACTAGATAACCAATATTTTTAGGAGTTGTTATGTCCCACATTCTTGGACTACATGACGATGCTAGCTGAGATAGATCTTGATGTTCCATTTATCGTGAGTTGTCTTCTGGGAGCTCTAAGTCATTACTTCTTTATTTAGATCGTGTTTTCATTATCGGATTTGTCTCCGATACATTCTTTTTATTTATGATCATTGTAGACTTTTGATTGATTCAATGTTATTACCATCTTTCTTATTCATATCTGCCTTAGTCATATGTGATTGTATTACATATTGTTATTATAGGTCATTTAGATGTTGAGATAATTGCTGGGTACTTGACAGTGCTCTATCGTCGATACTGCGACGTAGGCTGGGCGTGGCCTACGTACTTGTGCCCGATTATTCGGGTGCAGGTCGGACATATTTTTATGGTGGCCCATACAGGTCATTCCTCGCAACTAATGTGAAGTCGTGGTAGTACTTAGAATTAGTTTTACTACTGCGAGCCTGTCCTAAGATTAGGATTTGAATCATAGCATATCCTAGGAATTTTTGGTACTCAATCACATATTAGTATCTCTTGATAATCATAGCATATCCTAAGAATCTTGCTTCGAAAAACCTTTTTGAGTCTATTTTCACATGCTTTTGCTCATCCTGATTTTTGAATATCTATCCGTTGTCGAACCCAAGTCTTGTACGAAGATGAGTTTATGGAATCTAGAATGAACGAGAGAGTAGAAGATGGACTTATAACTATTTGGGTTCAAAGAAGAAAATGATTAGTCAAATCATATACATGAAGGTCGAGAATTATTTTAGGTTATGTTCTAGATATTTTGAATTTCGGCCCAGATATTACATTTGGGGCTTGAGAGTTTGTCGGAATAGGTTTGAGAAATAAACGGAATATAATGAAGGAATTTAGGAGAAAAAGGAAGGATTACATAATGAGGTTAGGAATTTTTAGTAGATATGGATTATAAGTTTAAAGGATTAGAGGATAGTGTTGAATGGACTTGCGACAAGAAAAATGTTAAAGAGGCATTTTATATAATTTTATAGTGGTAAGAGCTATCGAAGAGAATGCTAGATTATCTTTCTTGTTTGAATAGTCAAGAAGGTGGCACGAGACGCGATTATTATAGAAGGATGAAATTTCCAAAATTTTAAGGAATTTTCGAGACGAAAATAGTAAAAAGAATTAGAATAAAATTTGCAGGAGTGGTGACTGAGAATTGGATTAGGGATACTTAAGGTTTACAACTTATTTAGATGATTTGACAAGGCCAGAGAGTCATACAATTTGGATCAGTTACTAACATATGAGATTTTAGGAACGGTTACATGTATAGGAATTATGATTTCTACGTGATTGTCAACAATTAACTTTGATTCTGAATAATAATTGAGGTTGCTTAAATAAGATAAAGGATAAATTTGGAACTAGATTACTATGACCTCGTTATTAGAAAACTCCGATGATATGGAGTAAACATTTGTGGATGACAAGAGTAATAAAAAAATTTAGAAGGATCCTGACAAATATAGACGTGAAGGTCTAGAAGAATTTATATGGATAAATGACCTTAGGTATGAAGGTTAGGCCACAAGATTATCAGTAATTTGTGGTTAGTGACTTGTAAGTCACGAGGAAGATTTAGTGAGGAAGAGTTTGATTATTAGACAAAAGTGAATACCTTAGAGGCTGAGAAATTTATGCTTTTATTTGAATATGGACAAGTGCAAGAAAGAGGAAGGAAACGACTTCGTTATGACTAGATGAGCAAGCACAAATCCCTATCATCATTTTTTCGTCTTATCATCATTTCTTCGTCTTAATTAACTCTGTCCTATTTACAATGATCAACTATCTAATTCTATCAGCTACACTTTGAAATCTTTTGAATTCTCCTCTACTTGGAAAAGGCCAAGGAAGTATCGTAATTATCTAGCTCAAAAATGATGAATTTTATCAGGTGGTAATCCTGGAATGTTAAACATTAAGAAAGAATTAGAAGGAGAAAAATATAACAAGGATTGGAAACAAATCAAGAGACCGGTAGTATCAACTTGGAAATGATTACACTTGGAGAATTAATTTGAGTATGGATTACTTTAGACAAAAAAGTAAGGGAATTTCAAGAAAGGAGAACAATGGAATGTACATTGATGTGAGAACTGTAATATTTTGTAGTTGTATTTTTAGAACTAATGAGGATATTCAAGGGCGATATAATTTTGAGAACCTAAATATTTTTAGTTACTAGTTCTTGAGATATTTCATATTGAAATTAAGACTAGGATACTGAGATTTGGAATCCAAATACATAGAAGGAAGATTATGATTGCATGCAGTGATGATACTAAATTGGACAAAGGATATGTAGGAGAATGATTAAGAACTGGTAGGACGAAAACTTTTAAGACCTTGTAAGACTTTAAAATTTTAGAAGGATAATATTTGAAGGTATAAATTGAAGGATATATGAAGACTAATTTTGAATAGTGAGGAATGGTTTTTATGTGGTAGTGGCATTATACAAGGAGTATAGATTTGGACAGTGTCCAAGGATTTTATAAAACCTGATACAAGGATTCAGATTTAAATTTAGGACAAGGTGGAAAAAAAATTAGATTTTAAGACGACTAAGACAGTAAGGACAATAGAATCAAGGGGAGTAAAGGAATCGAGGAGCTATAACTAATGGAACAAAGGTCAAGCCTATAGTGGTTATAGGAGAGTTGATATTCATGATTGAAGACTATGATCTTCATAGTGGTATATCTGAACTTGTGAGAGAAAGGTATAAGTGGAAGGTGACGATCAGATAATCTTGGCAGAATAAATGATTACCTTGGCTTCCTTCTGCAAATCCTATCTAATGACTATTCTATTATAGTAAAAAGAAATTTTGATTTCCCCATCATGAATTGTTCTCTAAATTCAAGATCGCTAAATTCCTCCTTGATCATGACCAACCAATTTTGGTCAACTTCTTTATCATGCCAAGGTTCTTGATTCTTGACTATACTCAAGTGGCATAAATTCGATCGTAACTTGGATTTCAATCCTTTGTTGCCCATGCTCAGACTTCGATTCTGTTCTTCATCGTGTTTTAATCAGGATTAGATTTGACATTATCTCCGATCGTGTCAAAACTTAAATTTTTGATCGTGATTGGATTTGAATGCCATTATCGCTTGTGCGTAAAACTTTGATTTAACTTCTCAATAATTTTAACCGTGGTTGGATTTTATGTTATTCTTGATTGCACCTAATTTTATGTTTGGTCGTGCCCAGATGACCCGACACAACTAAATGATTCTGATTCCAAATGATCGCTATTTTACGATCGTTATTATACATATTAATTTTATTCCTGAATCGTGCCAAAATTTTGATCTTCGATCACGGTCGTCTGATCCGACTACGAACTTAGTCGTGTCAGAATTTGGGCATGATCATTTCTGAATAGATTATTCCTGTCATACCTAAATTTCGATTCTATAGTCGCTCGTGCACAGATTTCGTTCCTAACCATGCCTAGGTTTCAATCTTCTTCATAGCTTTATCCTAAATTTTTCCTAAGTGATCTTAGTCATTCCAAATTCTTAAGCACGTCCGAGCCTTGATTTTCTCTTGATCAAGTGGTTTTGACCCTTAGAAATTGATCGTATCAAACCCTTGATTATTCTTAATGATGCCTAACCGCATCGGTTGCGTATTTAATCATGCCTATAAGAACGTGACTTCAAAATCTTGATTTTGCCTACGTTTTACCTTCATTCATAACTAAGTTTTCATCTTGATCGTGCCTGTGTAGCTTTGTGTCTGACTATCGTCAAGCCTAGACTGCTGATCATTTCGTACTTGAAATTTTGATTCTATCTTCGGTTTACTAGCCGTGACTGATATCATATTTGAAATAAATTGTGTTTATTTTTTATCGTGCCTAAATAATATTGTCATTCTTCTATTCTATCGTGCCAAATCACTAGTCATGCCTAAGAAATTCCAAATTGATTATCCTGATGGTGTCAAAGTCATCGTTCCTAATCGTGCCTAAGTTACTGACTAAACTCTTAATCATATTTCGATCCCCCTGCCAAACTTAAATTTTGAGGATAAAATTTCTTTAAGGTGGGTAGATTTGTAACCTCCGTTGAACGAATTCTGGAGTTTTCTGAATTTTTTTATTATTTATTTCCCAAATACTTCCAAATTCTTGATTTTAAATACTGAATATATTTTTGACCTTAATATACTAACGACACTTTTGTTGGATCTTTTGGTTTTCTAAAAACTATATTATGTGAGGTTATATCCCAAATAAATTATTGTCCTTCTTGACTTTCCATAAGCTATATATTTCTTTTATATATAAAGAAAATATTTGTCAATAAGATTTTGTAAATGAACATATATACATATAATTATTAAATAATTAAATTAATGGCTAATTAACTAATGGTTAGTAGTGTAAACCCCCTAAAATTCTACTACAATTTTTTTTATAGTTTTGTATTTATTTTTAATTCGTATCTGCACGTCGCATACGAGTTCTCATTGTGGTATTTGCGTAGCATACGGGATTTGCGTTTCGTAAATACTCGACGAGTGCGAATATATGTCGAGGTACATATGTTCGAAAAATATTTTATTATAAATTCGTTTTAATAGGAAATTACATGTTCAAATAAAGGTGATAAATATTTTTATTTATTTATTTTGTATAAAAAGGCTATTTTATTTGTCGTTTAAAGATAAGTAGTAATTTGAAAATTTTGGTTATATGAAATGTTTCCAAATATTTGCGAAATGTGAATTTGCTTATTAATATTTTTTATAAAAGCTAGCTCATAATTAATATTTAAGTATTTATCGTAATTTTTGAAATTAATTATTACCATATTTATTTAATTATGAAATTAATATTTAGGATTTTGTTAATGATAATATTTGATTAAATATGGTAATTTAATTTGGAAAAGATTTTATTGACTCTATTTAAAATATTTTAAATTAAGTATAAAATTAATTTGTATTTTGATTTGGATTGAATTATTTTTAAATCAATTTGAATTAATAGGTGATTTACCTAATTGGGATTAATCCCTATCCAACTGGGAATTCCTACCACCTATAAAAGGAGAGGTACTCCTCCAGCAATTTTCTATCCACAACCAAACCGTGCATCGTGTCGGTGTCTCATCCACTATATTTCTATTGTACAAATACATTGTCACTCCGTGTCCGACAATCCCGGACACACCAGCCCCGTGTCTCGCAGGACACGACATCGGCCTTCTTCCCCGTCGTTCTTCCATCACCAGTGCCAGCACCACCTCCTCTTCTCATCGTCCAAACCGTGGCAGCCCCGCCTTCACCATACCCCTCCCCGATCTTCCGTCGCCATCATCACACAACCACCACCGCCATTAACCAACTCCTCCGCAGCAACAGCTCTTCATCGCCGTGGCCATAACTCTACCACACGACTATCGGCCGCCACCGACCACGTACTCCCAACACCATCCAAAACAAACCCAACCGACCCATCATCGTCGTCGTCCACCACCAACACCAGAGAACGCAAGAAAAAGAAGGAGGTGAAAACCCAAACCTGACCTCCAGCCTCCGTCGACCTCGAGGTGGTTCAGATCCGCTGCCTCGGCCTTCCGCAACGCCGCACCCGTGACGTGGCCGGTCCTTCTCCAGCGAACCCTCCTCCCTTCGGTCGATCACCTGTGCGTCGGGCAGAGCACCGCACGTGCCCCTCCGTCCTCTGTCTCCGGCTTCGCGCCGCCGACGCCGGTAAACCCTCCGGCCGGCGCCCAACTCCCGAGCCTCCCCGCACAGCCGGACGATCTGCCACCCAAACCGCCGTCTTCTCTGGCGCCTCCACCTCCTCTTCGCTCCGACCGTGCCGGAGCTCCGCCAGCAGATCCGCGCCGTGCGCGCCGTCCGCGCACAGCCGGGCCAGCCGCCGGCCGAGCCCACAGTGCCGCCACCCGGCCTCCTTCTCCAGCGCCTTCCGCTCCTTCAGCCACCCGCCGATCATCCGCCATCTACCCTTCGAGAGAACTCGCCGCCTCGTGGAAACCGGCGCCGAGCGCCGACGACCGCAGGTGAAACCCCTTTCTCGAATTCTCACTCTCTCTCTCCAAACTTCTTTTCCTTTCTAAGAGAACATCACTTAGCTGTCACAGTAGATATTAGTTTTATTATTTATTATTATCATTGTTATTATATTATATTATTACTTTTATCATTATTTATTATCACCATTTACATTATTATTATTATTATTACTGTTATTATTATTAGTATTATTATTAAATTATTATTATTTTTAAAATTAGTAGTATATTATTTTGTTTATTTAAATAAATTGATAACGCATATTTTGACACCACTATAGCCCTAAAAATTATTTTTACTATATTTTAGTAAAATATTTTGACTAACGGAAAGTTACTTTTCTACAATATATATGTATATTATATATATGAGCCTAAAAAATGAATTTCGATATTTTCAAGTATTCATCTAAATGTATAATTGACTAATTTCAAATTATATATATATATATATATATATATATATATATATATATATATATATATATATATATATACAAAGTATTTTCAAGAATTCAAATATAAATGTTTTTGGAAATTGTATACGTAACCTCCACAATTTCTCCTTGCTTAAACACCCTTAGCATGACTAACCATCCATTCATATTTTCTCGTGAATTCGGACCATGCTGCATCGACCATGGCTATTGGACAGAACATGACTTGCTCGATCATCGCACCACTCCAGGAGACACACCAGGAAAGATACCATGCCACAATTTACTGTTTATAAATTAGTCTGTATTTTATTTATTGCATATCACTGTGTATTATTTTTCGTTCTTTTTGCTGTACCATTATTACAGTACCTGCCTTACTGCCAGCTCAGTGATAGTAGCTATATCTTGTTATTTATCCTTTGATTGCATATGGACATAGAGTTAAGGGACTACCACTAGTTTAGTATATTACATAAACTTTGACACGGTTGTGCCACGAGATGTGTGAGTTATGAGTAGCATATAGTCTACGGACTTGCGTGTTGGCTGATCACTGATGCGTACAGGACGTGCGTTAAGTCTAACTGTCAATAGTTGTATGTTAGAAGACTTGACGGTTGGTAGTATTACATGGTCGTGGATGCGACATGATAGGTACATTGGGTGGGAAGAACATTTCCTTATCGTATAGGCTTCGATTGTACTTCTCTTTTAACCCGGAAGCTCCGCTGGAGATACGGGTATGAGCCTCTCAGGTTGGCCACTGTCGTTTTTGAACGTCATGCGCTTAGGTCACTAGTGCCCAAGTGGGGACTATACCAGATCCCATTTACAGCCAGGGCTCATGCGACGAAAGGTTTGTTCTCACTGCATGTTCACTTTAGTACGGTTAGGTTACCTTATTTGTGTCTTGTCACTTTCTTTGATTGTGGCATATTTTATATTCAGTATTTGTATGGCATGTTTATTGTATCTTGTTACATCTCTCTGAGGACCTGGTTATCTCGCCAGGTGTGTGTTCTTGTGTTTCGCAGGTGTTCTAGCCGTGGCCATGATCGTCACTATCTCTTCGAGGATGATTGCACTATGATCGTCTTCGCTTTGCCCGCCAAACTCATTTTATTTTCTATGTACTTTTCCTTACTTGTTGGTAGTGGATTTGTCTCCGCCCAACGATTGTATACATGACAAATTCAAAGTTGCTTTTATATCATATTTATCTTTGTGTATGAGATTTAGTACCTTGGTTACTGCATTTTACAGCTTATGTATATATTCGAGGGTCCATATACTTCGTATGTATACAGCTGGCATGATTACGTTCTAGTCCTTCTATTTTGGGACTGGGGCGTTACATGTTTTTGTGGTGGTCCATGCAGGTCAAGTTTGTCGTTTCGGTTACATGATTGAACCAAACGGACCTGCAATATAGGATTAGAGTTTAGAATCTCATCCACCTACTTGACATTATTTCTTGACTTCAAATTCCGAACTCTCGACCTCCTTGATTTGCATCTTGCTTGACTCCTTCTACCGTAAATTCTTAGTTTCGTGTTTAGTAAGATGACTACACTAGTATATGCCATAGGTTAAACACATGGCTAGGTGGATTGCATTGACAATTAATATGCATGGAGATTTTATTTGAGTTATAAAGGCATTTATTTTCCTAGAAATATGATCTTAAGGATTAGTTAATTCCAAGTTGGGTAGTAGCATATTTTTCGCTTTCAAATGATAGTTGGAATTTGATTTTGCTATTACATGGTGGTGTACACAAGAGAATAGCTAGATCGAGAAAACAAATTTATGATTTATGATTTTTGCAAATTGTGAAATAGTTTATGATTTATTGGGATATGAAACCGATTTGGAAAACATCTTTAAATTGTGACACATGATTTACGATTAAGTTCAAGTTGGATTGAATATGTTAAAGTTTATCTCGAATTTATTAAAGTGTTTAAATTTTATAAGTTATGATTTTGTAAACGACTAGAGAATATGAAGGGTTTATGATTTACGATTTATTAGAGAGCTTGAGGTTTTAAATTGATTCTACGATTTACGAATTATAAGTATTTAATTTTTAGCTTGAAATGATAATGGTAAAAAAAAATTGTTTGAAATATTTTTGGAAGATATGAAATCGACTTTAAAGGAAAATTTAAATATTTAAAATTTGCTCATATGATCTATGATATATAAAGTTATTTAGATTTCGAGTCTTGATTATGGATATTTAAATTTTGGTGGAAAAAAAAAGAAAAAAAAGAATTACTTTTGAAGAGTAGTTGTGACTTATTGGAAGCTAGATATACACATTTGAAGGATATATGATTAAATTCGGGAGTTATTTAAATGTTCCATTTTGTAGTATAAAAATTCGGTTGATAAACTTATTAAATGATGAGTTTAAGGTTTGGAGAAAAAAAATGATAATAATTATTCGATTTGCGATATACAAGGGTTGTTTCGAGGTTGACTAGAGATAAAAAAAAAATTTGATTAAAGTTGACAGTCTAAGATAATTAAAATTTTGGCGAAGTATCTTGAAAATTTTATTGAGAAACTTTCGAGGAACTTGAAATTTTAGATTAGATCATATATTGGTGAAGGACCAAGAAGCAAGTAAGGTCACCTTAGTGAGATAGAAGTATTCCACATTAGATTGCCATACCATCTATGATTATGATAGTGCATATACACAAGTATAGTTAGTCATCGACCAAACCGATGAACATATCCTTGACTTACTCGACCTTCCCTCAAATCTAGATCTTTATTTGTGACATCTAATTATTTGAAACTTAGAAATGATTAGAATTATTCCCTTGACCATACCCTCATCTACGAGACTATCTTCCCTCTAGAAACTGTGTCTCTAACTTATCTTAACTTGATCTACGAGCTTTCATAAATTATCTTTACTTCGTGCCTTAAACCTTTTATTTTTGTGCATTAATTAGTACCTTATGAAAATCCACTTTCTATTTTGATCATTCGGCGTTCCCTATCATGACTTTGATATTTGGAGCACAACACTAGACTTTTCCTTCCAGCAAATTTCACATGCAAGACCTAGACGAGCTCACCTTCATGTAGGTATATCATGTTCCACTAAAACACGTCCCCTTGTACTCTATTTTTATGGCACGACTTTTGGGCCATAAAGACTCAACCATAACCCTTACCATGGTACCGATATGGACTCCACCTCGACTAAATTTTTTGACCTAATATGCGATTGCGATCTATTAAACGCTTAACTTGCGTTTATCTTGCCTGCTTAACCCTTGTCAATTTATTTCCTTGTATTATCTTGATTTACTTAGACCCATAGCACCTTTTACTCTTCATGCAATATTAGCAACACTTACTTTCCTCCCTTCTAATTAAATTGCTTACTTATATTTCACTACGATTCCTCGATAGTTTATGCAACCTTGTTCCTTGTTTGATTCCCTTATGCGAAATAAAATTTGATCATGACAATCTTTGAGTTAGTAGCAGCTAGATTGGAGAACCCCACAACATGGATAAATAATGTAGTGGTTAAGATAATTACAAGATTACGAGGTGTAGATGGGACATAAATAAATGTGCGATAAATCCAAATAGATGAAGTAAGGGATGATATATTATGTTTTGATGAAACACTCAAGGGTAAGTAGACTTCTCGAATTTCAAATTTTGTTTTGAGGTAACTAAATATCGAGTGAAGAATCTTCTAGAGTGTTGGTTGTTTAAGAACCAAATTTATACATTAAATTTATGGATGCAAATTTTTGATAAAGACAATATTGACATTGCCTTCGATAGCATAGAGTATTAAGGTGATATTAGCTTTCAAGGATGACCAATTGTTGAAGAAAGAAACCTTTACATTTTGATTAAAGTTCTAAGATAATCATGAATAAGAAGTTAAGATGAGTTTCATTTCTACCATCAAGAAACTGAGATTGTTGAATTCAAATTTTGAGAGAGACTAATAAATATTTTAGGAAGCTTTCAATTATGATGATAGAAGGTTGAAGGTATACTGTTAGTTTTCGAGATTTATCGAACATTAAAGACGAACTTTTATTTTGTCATCTATGGATGCATGGTATATTGACCAATAGATACGAGTTTGCAGTAAAGAGATTTTCAATTTCTACTTGAGCCAAATTGGTTGAAGGTTTGAATTTTTTTTTAAATTTTAAGAGAAAATTATAACTTGGGAAGATATATATATATAAGTGAGCTAGTATAAGGGAGATTTACGGATTCATAATTTGAGACTATTGAAATTCTAGGACGAGATAGAGGAATTGAGAGTACAATTATGATCGAAATTGTTTTGTTAAAATTTTAAGGGAACGTGGTACGAAAGTTAATTTTGGAAAGAACAAATTATGATAAGAGAGATTACATGAATATTGACGATATCAAGGATTAAGGAGTTTATTACCTACTTATGAGTTTGCCTTTTTAAGGTTAATGATAGGGTTGATCGAGCTTAGTCATTGGTTGGTTGTCATATGCATGATCATAATCTAAATTGAAACCATCGAAATTTTCTGTTCTATTCGCTCAAATGACATACTGCCATTGAATTGTCGCTCGCCTCATCGTCGAATATTTTGTTGCATTCTCGTCATAAGAAGATCTCGTAAATCTATTCGAACAAACTCTTACCATCCCCTTCGCCCTACCTATCCTAATTTTTTCTAAATTTCGAGGATGAAATTCTTTTAAGTTGGGTAGGATGTAAACCCCCTAAAATTCTACTACGATTTTTTTATATAGTTTTGTATTTATTTTTAATTCGTATCTGTACGTCGCATACGAGTTCTCATTGTGGTATTTGCGTAGCATACGTGATTTGCGTTTCGTAAATACTCGACGAGTGCGAATATGTGTCGAGGTACATATGTTCGAAAAATATTTTATTATAAATTCGTTTTAATAGGAAATTACATGTTCAAATAAAGGTGATAAATATTTTTATTTATTTTTTTGTATAAAAAGGCTATTTTATTCGTCGTTTAAAGATAAGTAGTAATTTGAAAATTTTGGTTATATGAAATGTTTCCAAATATTTGCGAAATGTGAATTTGCTTATTAATATTTTTATAAAAGCTAGCTCATAATTAATATTTAAGTATTTATCGTGATCTTCGAAATTAATTATTACCATATTTATTTAATTATGAAATTAATATTTAGGATTTTGTTAATGATAATATTTGATTAAATATGGTAATTTAATTTGGAAAAGATTTTATTGACTCTATTTAAAATATTTTAAATTAAGTATAGAATTAATTTGGATTGGATTTGATTTGGATTGAATTATTTTTAAATCAATTTGAATTAATAGGTGATTTACCTAATTGGGATTTAAATACTCCCGATCCCTATCCAACTGGGAATTCCCACCTCCTATAAAAGGAGAGGTACTCCTCCAGTAATTTTCCATCCACAACCAAACCGTGCATCGTGTCGGTGTCTCATCCACTATATTTCTATTGTACAAATACATTGTCACTCCGTGTCCGACAATCCCGGACACACCAGCCCCGTGTCTCGCAGGACACGACATCGGCCTTCTTCCCCGTCGTTCTTCCATCACCAGTGCCAGCACCACCTCCTCTTCTTATCGCCCAAACCGCGGCAGCCCCGCCTTCACCATACCCCTCCCCGATCTTCCGTCGCCATCATCACACAACCACCACCGCCATTAACCAACTCCTCCTCCGCAGCAGCTCTTCATCGCCGTGGCCATAACTCCACCACACGACCATCGGCCGCCACCGACCACGTACTCCCAACACCATCCAAAACAAACCCAACCGACCCATCATCGTCGTCGTCCACCACCAACACCAGAGAACACAAGAAAAAGAAGAAGGTGAAAACCCAAACCTGACCTACAGCCTCCGTCGACCTCGCGGTGGTTCAGATCCGCTGCCTCGGCCTTCCGCAACGCCGCACCCGCGTCGTGGCCGATCCGCCTCCAGCAAACCCTCCTCCCTTCGACCGATCACCCGTGCGTCGGGCAGAGCACCGCGCGTGCCCCTCCGTCCTCTGCCACCGGCTTCGCGCCGCCGACGCCGGTAAACCCTCCGGCCGGCGCCCGACTCCCGAGCCTCCCCGCACAGCCGGACGATCCGCCACCCAAACTGCCGTCTTCTCCGGCGCCTCCACCTCCTCTCCGCTCCGACCGTGCCTGAGCTCCGCCAGCAGATCCGCGCCGCGCGCGCCGCCCGCGCACAGCCGGGCCAGCCGCCGGCCGAGCCCACAGCGCCGCCACCCGGCCTCCTTCTCCAGCGCCTTCCGCTCCTTCAGCCACCCGCCGATCATCCGCCGTCCACCCTTCGAGAGAACGCGCCGCATCGTGGAAACCGGCGCCGACCGTCGACGACCGCATGTGAAACCCCTTTCTCGAATTCTCACTCTCTCTCTCCAAACTTCTTTTCCTTTCTAAGAGAACATCACTTAGCTGTCACAGTAGATATTATTTTTATTATTTATTATTATCATTGTTATTATATTATATTATTACTTTTATCATTATTTATTATCACCATTTACATTATTATTATTACTGTTATTATTATTAGTATTATTATTAAATTATTATTATTTTTAAAATTAGTAGTGTATTATTTTGTTTATTTAAATAAATTGATAACGCATATTTTGACACCACTGTAGCCCTAAAAATTATTTTTACTATATTTTAGTAAAATATTTTGACTAACGGAAAGTTACTTTTCTACAATATATATGTATATTATATATATGAGCCTAAAAAACGAATTTCGATATTTTCAAGTATTCATCAAAATGTATAATTGACTAATTTCAAATTAGATATATATATATATATATATATATATATATATATATATATATATATATATATATATATATATATATACAAAGTATTTTCAAGAATTCAAATATAAATGTTTTTTGGAAATTGTATACGTAACCTCCACAATTTCTCCTTGCTTAAACACCCTTAGCATGACTAACCATCCATTCATATTTTCTCGTGAATTCGGACCATGTTGCATCGACCATGGCTATTGGACAGAACATGACTTGTTCGATCATCGCACCACTCCAGGAGACACACCAGGCAAGATACCTTGCCACAATTTACTGTTTATAAATTAGTCTGCATTTTATTTATTGCATATCACTGTGTATTATTTTCCGTTCTTTTTGCTGTACCATTATTACAGTACCTGCCTTACTGCCAGCTCAGTGATAGTAGCTATATCTTGTTATTTATCCTTTGATTGCATATGGACATAGAGTTAAGGGACTACCACTAGTTTAGTGCATTACATAAACTTTGACACGGTTGTGCCACGAGATGTGTGAGTTATGAGTAGCATATAGTCTACGAACTTGCGTGTTGGCTGATCACTGATGCGTACAGGACGTGCATTAGGTCTAACTGTCAATAGTTGTATGTTAGAAGACTTGACGGTTGGTAGTATTACATGGTCGTGGATGCGACATGATAGGTACATTGGGTGGGGAGAACATTTTCTTATCGTATGGGCTTCGATTGCACTTCCCTTTTAACCCGGAAGCTCCGCTGGAGATACGGGTATGAGCCACTCAGGTTGGCCACTATCGTTTTTGAACGTCATGCGCTTAGGTCATTGGTGCCCAAGTGGGGACTATACCAGATCCTATTTACAGCCAGGGCTCATGCGACGAAAAGTTTGTTCTCACTGCATGTTCACTTTAGTACGGTTAGGTTACCTTATTTGTGTCTTGTCACTTTCTTTGATTGTGGCATGTTTTATATTCAGTATTTGTATGGCATGTTTATTGTATCTTGTTACGTCCCTCTGAGGACCTGGTTATCTTGCCAGGTGTGTGTTCTTGTGTTTCGCAGGTGTTCTAGCCGTGGCCATGATCGTCACTATCTCTTCGAGGATGATTGCACTATGATCGTCTTCGCTTCGCCCGCCAAACTCATTTTATTTTCCATGTACTTTTCCTTACTTGTTGGTAGTGGATTTGTCTCCGCCCAACGATTGTATACATGACAAATTCAAAGTTGCTTTTATATCATATTTATCTTTGTGGATGAGATTTAGTACCTTGGTTACTGCATTTTACAGCTTATGTATATATACGAGGGTCCATATACTTCGTATGTATCCAGCTGGCGTGATTACGTTCTAGTCATTCTATTTTGGGACTGGGGCGTTACAAGTAGTTAGCATGAGAGTTAGCTGTTAGTGATTCCACTAATTTTTCTACCATCTATTACAATTATATTTTTGCCATTAGGGTTTCCTACCCTACCTTATATATATTGGGGACTCCCCAACATTATATATAGAAATCTTAAACAACTAAATTCCTACTCTACCAACTGCCACTCCCCTTCCTTCCTGACCTGTGTTCCCGACTCCTCCTAGCTAGCCCTGAATTCCACCACCACAGCAACTACTCCCCATCATCACCACCCTATGGCCAACGCTACTCCGGCAGCTCCACCACAAGGTCCACACCCCTGTCGACCACACACACCATTACAACTGCCCCCTTCTTCCAGCCAATGCCGCACCCACAACTACCATTCCAGACCATCAACACCACCACCTCTGCCTCCTTCCCGGTCGCACTCGTCTCCGGCCATCATCGCAACACTCATCACCCCATTCTCTACCCGACCTCCCCGACTCCGTCACACCTAGCTCCTCACCCAGCCACCTTGGCCAGCCCTCCGGCCTTCCGTCGATCAGCCTTCTTCCCGACTCCTCTATCCTCTGCTCGTATCAAATAACCCAACCAAAAATCTCCACGCACCACCACCACCTGTAGCTAACACCACCACCACCATCACCCAAAAACACAAAAGAAAATAAAACCCCAAACACCACCACACCCCTAACCTATCTCCGTCGGCTGGATCTGACGCCCGTCGCCTGGCAACCTCCTTTGCACCGTGACCCCAGGTCCACCCCGTCGTCTCCCTCTTCCCGACGCGACCGTCGCTTCACCATCTGGTCGCCGGACCCGCCAGCGCCTCCATGTGGCTGCTCCAGCTTCCCGAGTGCCACACCCACTCCGGCGCTCGACCCACCGCTCCGTCTCGCTCCTCTAGCGGTCGCCCCTGTACAGCCCGTCGTCGGCCCGCCGAGCCCCTCTTTGAGCACTCACTTCACTTTCCCCTTCTATCTTCTTTCATTTTCTAGGTCAATGGGATTAAAAATTAATATTTCTTTTGGAAATGGAGGAGAAAAGGACATATTTTGTTAAATAGGTTTTTACAGCAGAGAGAGAATAATAGGAGTAAATTTGAGGATTTGAGATTATGAGAGCAGCAGCTATATTTTTCCCCTCTCTATATTTAACTCCTCTCGATTTTTCGGGTATTTGATTTGAGTGAGGGAGAAACAGCTCCACTCTTCTCCCCTTTTATTTAGGGATTTAAGAATGGTGACTAGAACACAATGACCCGCCTTTTCTCTGTTCACTATTTGTTATTATTATTATTTGTTATTATTTGTTTATGATAGCTAATAATTAGGGATTTATGTGGAAATGGGTCATGTGAAATTTGGAAAATGTTAAGAGAAATCAGCTGAGCTGGTTTAATGATTAGATTTAGCCTATGGCCTTAAGCATGAGCGGTTGGGCCTCAAGTTGGATTGAACCCTACAGATTTTATTTGTTGTCTTACTCACTATAAATCTTTTACTTTTTCATTTCCAAAATAAAATAAGATTATTGTTAACATGAGTAATGGGGTTTAGGGTTTGTATGTTTTGGAGCTATAGGTATATATATGGGTATATTTATATATGTATATATGATATATTTACACATGTATATACGTAAATATTTTATACGTAGATGTATACTATTAGCCTTGTATAAAATAAAATGTGGGTATAATTGCATATGGATTGTTATACTGTTATGTATATATTCATTTAATATATGTAAAGTGTATATATATATATATATATATATATATATATATATATATATATATATATATATATATATATATATATATATATATATATATATATATATATATATACTTTACAATAGCAATACATATAGATATATGTATTTATAATATTTGTTAAATAATATTTGTTATTATTCTATTTATTAGTTGATGTTTTGTAACAAGAATATATGTCTAAGTCTTACTTCTATTTTGAAAATGTGATTTAAAAACCTGAATTATTATTATAGTATTTCTATCTAATTAATATATATATTTTTCTATTTTCTAAAAAAATACTTTAATTAATAAAAATATAGTTTTTGACATTAAAAACGATTTCCAAAATTTCTTATATTTATTTATTACGTTTTTTCCTTAGAAAATCATAAATTGCGGCTACTATAGTCGTTTTCCTATTTCTTGATTCTATTATCGTGTCGAACTCTGATTTTCGGCTTCTAAATACCAAACTAGGCTATTTGGACTATTCTAGACTCAATGGAACCGTCTGTGCTATCGTTTGGGACCATCTTGTGGAGCATAGTATCGTACCTATTCAGTGTCGACACGTTCGTGTCGCGCACGTCGACTCCAACCAAATTAAGACGAGTACATTCTCTGATAGTTTTAATTATCTTGATAGTCTCTATGATATTAGTTTGTAGTGTTATGCTTGATTCCTGACGAGAGTACATAGATTGGTATAGCTTGGATCCCGTCATGAGATGTTACTCCTGGTATACTGTTACATGTCTCGTTCTTGACTATTGTCCTTGTACTTGTATAGACACCGATTCCTAAGGGGATTTGCTACCTTTAGAGAATCCCGTGTCATAACGTGCTATGGTTGGATCGTTTATACTAGTCGAGGGATGGAAAGATATCAAAAGATTATGTGATCATACCCCTACTTACTTGTGCATAACTCACCATCGTCACACGTAGGGTGTAGCCTGACCTTACTTTTGTACTTGTGCATAGCTTCCATATATGGCCGGCCTGATCTCCAGGTTTACCTGTATTTTTGTGCATAGCCGGTCATATGGATAGCCTGATCTTAGTCCCAAGCCGATCATATAATAAACTAATATCTCAAGGCACTATTTAGTAGTAGTTCATGTTCTATTCCAGATTATCACCTGCTGTTGTACTGTACCCATGATTACTTACAGTATATTATTACCATGACATGCACACATAATTTCCTTGCTTTTTCCACTGTTCAGTTCTACTTATCCATCATGTATTTCATTGCTTTCTATTATTTGTAGTTTTTTATCAATTTAAATAGAACTGTTGTTAGTTTATGTACTCTGCTCCAATCCTGACTAGATAACCAACATTTTTAGGAGTTGTTATGCCCCCACATTCTTGGACTATATGACGATGCTAGCTGAGACAGATCTTCATGTTCCATTTACCGTAAGTTGTCTTCTGGGAGCTCTAGGCCATTACTTATTTATTTAGATCGTGTTTCCGTTATCAGATTTGTCTCCGATACATTCTTGTCATTTATGATCATTGTAGACTTTGGATTGATTCAGTGTTATTACCATCTTTCTTATTCATATCTGACTTAGTCATATGTGATTGGATTACATATTGTTATTATATATCATTTAGATATTGAGATAATTGTTGGGGACTTGACAGCGCTCTACCGTCGATACTGTGGCATAGGCTGACGTGGCCCATGTATTTGTTCCCGATTATTCGGGTACGGGTCATGACAATATAGTTTTCTCGTCCACCCCTATAACTATGTAATGAGCCAACGTTGAGGAAAATGGTAATACTTTGTTAGGGTGCCACTATGGATGGCCATGGCTACGACGCAATATAAGAGACTGACATTTGCTCGAGTACTCGTGGAGGAGTCTTCAGCTCGAACTCAGGTAGTGACAGTTCCATTACGACTTCCAGATAGGAGGTGCTTATGTGTAATCCCTCTTCCTGGAATTTTGATAAAAATATTTTTATTTATTTATTTAAATTAAATGGTGATTTTTAGAATTTTTATAAATAATTACTTAGTTAATTATCATGGTAGATGACTTTAGCCATAGTGGAGTTTTGGAGTACAAGATGACTAGAAATTGTGGCACGGATAGTGCAATGGCGTGCTTCGACTAGTGCATTAGCCCTGGCAGGAAAGGCAGAGCCATAGGGATGTCCTAACTAGGAAAACCAAGCCAAGTTGCGACTTAATCATTACCGAAGATTATTTATTTATTAATTATATTATTGAGTTTAGGGAAACCGATTATACCATTTTAGCCCGGACTGGACCCGAACTGAGCCAAGCCCATGTAGTCATGCGGCACGTCCAATGACAATCGTGTTGATAGAATTTGGTAAGAGGGTATTGTATTTCGTTTTAATGGTTTAATGAATAATTTCTAAGTATTCATAATTAAATATTATAAATATCATTATTTGTATAAAATAGGTCCTTGTACAATTTTGGGATTGTTAGACTGAGCATAATGGTGTATACATCATTGTTGGGTTATTGAATTCCGTTATTATTATTATTTTATTATTTTTATTTTTATTATCAATATTATTGAGGTTATTATTATAATATTATTTTATTACTATTGGTTATATTATTTGTCAAATAAATATTGCAATATATATATATATATATATATATATATATATATATATATATATATATATATATATATATATATATTCATAATTATATAAAGAGGCCCTACGCTAGGAATGGATAATATTGGAGTTTTATTTAGATTTTGTGGAGAGTGCTATATATATATATATATATATATATATATATATATATATATATATATATATATATATATATATATATATATATATATAGTCATTTATTGAATAAATAAAAATATATGACTATATATATATTGTCATTTATTGAATAAAAAAAAGGCAAAGAAAGAATGAATGGGAACCAGCAGTTAAAGTAGGCCCATAACATCCAAAAAAAAAACGTCCCAGAACCATTCCTGAACCCGAGCCCCCTGTGTGTAAACACACGCACACCTATATATAGTAATCGAGTACGAGAGAGAGAGAGGTCGAGACATAAAAACCCTAACCCCGAACCAGTGCCGACCCCCTGCGTGCCCCTTCCCTGTGCGCGCGCGCCGCTGGGGGCCACCGCCGGCCGGCCAGGGCCGCAGCCGCTCGTAACAGAGCATAGCAATGGCAGCAGCAGTTGCAGAGCGAAGAGCCAGTTTCGGAGCGAGATATCTCAACGGTCGGTTGATCGTTTTGAGTTCCATAAACTCTGGTATGATCTTGTTATAACCCTCTCTAATTTCTGTTAAATAGTTTAAATTCTAGTGACCCGAAACTCGAGAGAAATCGAGTCGAAAATCATCAAAAAATTTGTGAAAACATGACACCTAAATTAGTCCAAACATCCATAATGGAAGGCAAATTGCCGCCAAACCGTAGCGATATCTAGAAATCTATTTGAAGGCAGTCCTAGACAACCTATAGGACACTGAAACCCAGTTTACGGAATTTGGTTTCATCGACTACACGCCGAGAAATCGGATTCCAAAGATTAGAAAAACTGTTTTCAAAATATTAAAATTATGAAAAACTCTTCGATACGACGTGCGTCTCGCCAATCCAGGCGACGTGGTCGCGAACCGAAAGCATCGAAAGGTGCATAATAGTTTCGTGGACGTGTGGACTTTGACGAAATTCAAATTAGTCACGTGTGCACGACGAATTTGATGCGTATCCGTCAAAATTTACCGTATCAGCCTCTGTGCAAATTTTTTAATTACTTTGTGCACGTTCATCAGATCGAGACAAAACTTGTGCCAGCAATATCATTTTTCTGGTCCTGTATGCCAAGTTTGGCCCGATTCTGAGACAGTTGATCGGATCGCCGTTTTACGGGCCCCATGGTCTGACTCAACGGGAAATTTTGTGCACAGCCCGTCGGAATCCAACTTTGGACATACGATTGGGTTTGTATCATCAAAACAAATTCGTAGACATATAGTTTGACGACTTTAGAGGCCATTGACTTTGGTACGCTTTTTGGTGCAAAGCGGGTCCAATGGCGGACACCGTTTTGATCCGAAATTATCGTTTTGCCCCTGTGTCCAGAATTGGACTTAAGGACAGGCAATTCTAGCTAATTTGACTATTCTAAGAACATTGGTAATGTCTATTTCAGCATCCGGAGACTGTTGTACGAGTTTTGACTATTGTGGCACACTGAGTAGTTTGGATTATCGGTTTTACCACCAAAGGACCACAGGCGAGTATAATTTGTTGTTTGTTTTCAGTATTGATCTTTACTATGCATCATTGTTAGTCGATAGAGATGTGATTTCAGTCTTTATGTTGATTTTATTCTTTGTGTCGGGGGAGCTGAAGTACCAACGATGTGTGATCTGACCTTATACCGTGTATACCGTGTAGACTGTGATTTATTCTTGCATTATACCGTGTAGACCGTAATTTATTATTGCTTTATACAGTGTAGATCGTGTACATTATACAGTGTAGACCGTGTAACTTTATACAGTGTAGACCGTATAACTTTATACCGTGTAGATAGTGTAGACCGTGTCGCATAATTGTCCCGAGACCGATCACATATCAAAGGTACTTCAGTGAGTCAGTCGTGAGTATTTTATTGTATTTTATTTTCTGTTCTTGGTATTTAGTTTTATTCTGTATTTTTTCATTTATTTTATAAATCATATGTCTAAAGGCTAACCTGTGTTGTATAGTCATTTTCACATATTGAAACTGCATTCAGTGAATTGTACTCGTTTCCTTCCTGACTGGAAACCAATATTTTTCAGGTTAACTGTGGCTTCATTTCCATTGGGAGATACGGGTGTGCTTGTAGACGAAAAGCCTAGAGACTAGCTAGATAGATGAGTTGTAGTCATTCCAATATTTGTACGAGTTTATATTTTCAGCAATTATAAAACTTGTGAATATTGTAAGTTAAATTAGTTTGTGAATGAGCATTATTTTATTTATCATGGCCGTGACAGCGTTCTACCGCCGACTCTGCGGCGTAGGCTGGCTTGGACATGTCTCGTATCCGAAAAAAATGGATGTGGGTCGTGACAAGTTTTTGTGGTGGCCCATGCAGGTCTGTTTTTGCAAATCATGCGAACTCGTGATAGTACTTAAGTTAGTCATACTATTGCGAGCCTGCGACTATGAAATGCTCATTCACGAGTTAGAAATTAATTTAATTGAAGAGAATGACTAGGACTATGAGTCCCTTATACAAATTTACCGATGGGTAGTCTAGGCCATGCAAGTTAGATGAGAAGTTATTAATTTTGATAGTTTGTCAGATCCCCATAGGTACACTATCACCTCTTGATATGACGATATGACCCAATATGGATAGATTATTCGCTTGGTGAGACAGGGCTTCATAGAGTTAATGATCTAACCTTGATAAATTGTTCAAATTCCTTCTCTTTGCGTCTTAGATATCATCCTCATATCTTAGTCTGAATTGCCTATTTAGTTCCTAGTTGCCCTAAGGATTATTATTTTTTATATAATTTCTATCTATATACGAACCTCGAGTTAGTTTTAATTCAAAGTTTTTTTTTTCTTCAATGGTTTGAATACACACGAAATAGATACTAGAATGTTTGTATTTCTTTTGTCTTCAGTTATTTCCTCCCTGTTCAATCTTTTATTTTCAGGGTTGTGACTGATATGATAAATACCTACGCTTTATTTCATAGCCAATTTGTTTGAATCTCTAGAAGCTTATAAATTTTTACAGATTTAGTTAAAGGAATGTTAGTTAACTCATAATGGCAGGACAACAGCGTACTGTCGCTATTTATTAGAATTATGGAGACTATGGATTCACTGCAGCCAGCAGCGCACTGGCGAGACACGACCCCTAGAGTTGAAATTAGTTTAAGAAAATATAGGTTATAGGATATTACTAAAACTATGGCTAGTGGTCCTCTTTTGATCGTAGTTACCCTTGTGTCAATGTAAGGTAGAGTATCTGATAGTGTATCACTTCTGAATCACGGAACTAAGGGTTTACCACCGCTAGAGTGTACGGGCAAGGCATAATTCTCGGTAAAATGACTTCAGACGTGATTACCAGATAGAAAAGTGTCATGTATGTTCACTAAGATCCAAAGCCAATACTAGTGAAAGTTCTGCAAGTTGGGTGGCATGTCTCCCAACCTAGCATTCCGTGGTCCTTGTGATCTATTGACGAAAAAATTGACTAACACTAATAGGGTTACCTAGAATATAGAATTCCGAAGTCCATAAACTGTTAGTCGACCAAGGCCTTATGGATAAGAAGATAGTAGGAAGACTGTATAAGCAAGAACACCGGGTAAGGTTTGATTCTCACAAAACTCGAACTACTTGTGCCTCCTTTCAAAAATCTTATATAACTGTATTTTGACTATCTTGACCAACGCTGCTATTACAGCCTAGTTTTGCAAGCTTACTCTTTTATCGAACTTGATTCAAGACATATGTTTAGTGGGGACGCCTACTAACATATTGTCTAATCAGAATCGATGTATTACGGTCTGATCAACCGTAGTGCACTCGGTTCGT
Organism: Iris pallida; assembly: GCA_029216955.1. NCBI lineage: Eukaryota > Viridiplantae > Streptophyta > Magnoliopsida > Asparagales > Iridaceae > Iris > Iris pallida. The sequence continues at coordinate 3,904,658 of JANAVB010006598.1, read as the reverse complement.
TCTCCCTCTGATTAATCTACGTGGATTGAGATGTAGATGTCTCTAGGATCTCATCCGCGATTACATTGACAATTCCTTTTGAATTATACATTTCGCCTTTGAATCACGTAATTGTATTCAGTGACATCTTTCTTGAACTCCTTATTGTTTTTTTCTTTCACTGATTTGGAAAAACGAAAGCTCATAATTGGTAGAGAGGTACAGAGTATCCCCATGGCTACGATAGTTGTATACACTAGTGTAGCTACCATGGCCAGTCATGTGATTGAGTCATTCGTTCTGCTCTCGACCCTCAAAACTACGATTGGGACCTTCTAGCCATCTGAACTTGGGAATGATTAGGGTTTTACCCTTAGTAAAATGCCAACCTAGGAGATTATCTATTCCTAAGAAACCAAACATTGTGAGTCTCTAATTATTTGCTATAACTAGCAACCCTCAAGCCTTAACCCAACCTTTCCTCAACCAAGCCCACAGTTTAGGCATGAGATGGATAGACAAGGGAAAGAACGATTGTTTATCATGAACTATGGTAGACACTCATCCTGAGATTGGTTTCCAACAAATATTGCCCTAGTTATATAAATTCTACTTTTAAGACCTAACTAGTATGGGAACCCCACAGTCACTAGCTTAGCCAATACCATAGATTAAATACCCTGTCATATTACGACCTACCAGTTGTCAACAGCAATGCATGATCACTACAACTCTTGTATACTGTGGACAAGCTTATCATTCTATTTTGTCGACCATGTGCCATTGTATACACTCGTTTTTCAATTATTGAGGAACGATCCTTGACTTGACTTATATCTACCGTATTCCGTTACGTCGTACCTTATTCTTTATTACCAAGAATCGAGGTACGATATCCGGACTTTGAAATTCTTCTAATCTCATTATTCCAAAGACCATGTCCTAACTTCTAAGGTGGATAGACTGTAAGCCTTCTAAAAATTTAGGATATACGAGGATTACCGATTGATTAGAATGATCTCCATTATGATGATAATTAGTGTCTCTTGGACTCCCACTTTCCATTTAGATCATTTTGTGTCCCCGACCGCGTCATTAATATTCGGAGCACGAGACCAGCTGTTACCTTCCAACAAATTTTGTATACAAGATCTAGACGAGTCCACTTTATCTAGGTATATCATGTCCCACTCAAACACGTTCCCTTGTACTCTATTTTTATGGTACGACTTTCAGGTCAAAAGGACTAGCTATAACCCTTACCATAATATCCGTATACTTCCCGACTACAATTAGAGACTCAACCTCGACTCGAACCTTTCGACCCAATATATGGTTGTGATCTATTCGAAGTCCACTAAGCACATGTCTCTAGTGTGCCACTCAATTGTGTTTTCTCGTGCTACTTAAACACAAAAGTCACGGAAGGTGCATTTAGAAAAAACAATTAAATAATAAAATATTTATAAAAAATAATTCATTTAGAAAAAATTAAAATAAACCCTAAAATTCAGGGGGCTTACATAGGCAAGATGCCACTTTGATCAGTATTCTTTCCGATATCAGAGATCCGAAGACCTTTGTTTAAAGGAATAGAATCTGATATATCTTCCTCTGAGTCATAGACCAGGAAAGTTTTGGAAAAGACCAAAGGGTGCTTTCCTTTATTTTGTAGAGGGTTAGCTAAGAAGCGTTTTCCTCTATTTTGTCGTTGAACCATCTTAGGCGCAGCTTACACGAGTTGAGGAAGTGTCAGAGGACCCTTCTCTTTGTCCTGTCTAGTGCTAGCACTAGAACATTGCTTCTCCAAGTTCAGAACTGGAGAAGAAGAGGGAATAGCCAAAAGACTAGTTCTTTTGGGTTGCGCCAGAGCAGCAGACTGCGCCTGAGTCACTGATTGCTTGGATTGTGCCATAGCACTACGGGCTACTGGTTGTACCCTAGTAACATAGGCTACTGGTGGAGCCTGGGTAGCAAAATGGGTAGAATGTGCTTTAACAACTGTCACTCCCCGTTCCCGGAATGCGTATTCTAATACGTATATTGCCTGAATGTATTTATTTAGTATTTATCATGTAGTATCCTGTATTTAAATTCCTATAACTTCATGTTAATTAATTATTTGCATTTTATTTTCTGCACTTTATTTTTCTGCAATTCTATTATCTGCTCTTTAAATTTTCATGTTAAATTAATTAGCTGCTTTTTAATTTTCATGTTAATTTATTTCCTGTAATTTTATTTCTGCAATTATATTTCTGCAATTTTATTTCCTGTATTTTAATTCCTGCTTTAGGTTTACTTTCGGGTTAGCCTTGTTGGACCCGTGCAACCCGACCCATAGAACCCGGCCCAACTCCCACCTACCACCATCTTCCTATTTAAAGCTTCCATCTCTTTCTTTCTCCTCATTACTTCATTCGCACCATTACTTCTTCTTCTTCCTCTCATTACTTCTCCACCTAACCGGCAGCAGCAGTAGGCAAGTACAAACTTGCTTCTCAATCACCCATTTTTATGGTTCATTTCCCTTCCTCTCATGATCCTGAGAGAGATTAGTTCTTAGCATTTTTGATTCCTACGGCTGGTTTTCTCTAGATCTAAGTTATAGTATTTCGGCTGTTCATGGGTTCTTGGACCACCAATATTAGCGTGTATTTCTGGCACTGGAACAAGGCTCCATAGGACTTGGAGTTTGGGAGATGTTTCACGCACACGTTCTTACGTGCTCGCGTAAACATCAGCCCAGTCACGCACACGTTCTTACGTGTCTGCGTGTATTTTCAGTCACGCACACGTCTTTACGTGTCTGCGTGTATTTTTAGTCACGTTCGTGTTCTTACATGTTAGCGTGTATTTTTAGTCACACTAACGTTCCTATAAGCGTGCGTGTATTTTAGTCACGCTCGCATTTGCGTGCGTGAATTATTTGTCACGCTCGCGTTGTCTGCGTGTATTTGAGTCACGCTCCTGTCCCTGAGCTTGCGTGCGTGACTTTTGGCGTGCGTGACTTTTCACGATCACATTGTGCGTGACTTTTGGCGTGCGTGACTTTTCACCCTCACGCTGCGCGTGCGTGCGTGAATTATTTGTCACGCTCATACGCTCACGCTTGCCAGCGTGTATCACTTTTCACGCTCACTATTCACGCCCATTTTCCACGCTCACCCCAGCTAGACTTAGCGTGACTTGTTGGTCTTAAGCACAGACTTCTTGCGTGACTTTTGGCCTTAGCATAGATTTGTTGGCGTGACTTCTTGACCTGGGTGTTTTAATTGTCTTATAATTATTCATTTAATGATGGCATGATAATTCTTCTATTATATCCTTACGCCTTTTTGCATTAACTTGATAAAATCATGATATGTTAATATTGTCAAATAACGATTGTTATGAGGAACGTGCTTTGTGTCATGATTGATCCACGGATACCCAGTATGACTGGAACTTGACCTTGAGAGTTATAGACTCGACCCATGTAATACTAAATAACTTTCATGCCTTGTCACCATTGATAATGATTGTGACATGGACTAAATATTGATCATGCGTTCCTAGTTGGAACTAAGAGACTGGCTAGTCGTCTTATTGAATGAAATGAATGAGACACGTTCATGTTATGAACTATTGCAATCGACTGGCTGATCTCGAAATATTGACATACATGCACATGCAGGCTTCAATCTATTTATTTATTTATTTATTTATTTTCTACAAAAGAAGCATGTGTACTTTATAGTCAAGGCATGATTACCGTGGTTAGATTTGATTGTTGTATTACGCTATGTAAGACCTGCAACCTAACCGCACTGGTATCGTTGTAGAGTTGTGCATATCGTACCCCGTACGAAAGTACTCATTTGAATGACCATGATCCACGGCATGGGACTTCACTCAACGTAGAGACCATTAAGTTAAATAAAATAATGATGGCATAGAGAGAATGGATTCTCGAGTTCTTACATGGCAGCCCCCTTGGGACTATTAAGTGCCCGACGGGCCGGCTGGTTCCCACAGATACTGTAGATCTGTCACACGGGCAGGAAACGATATCTGATTATATTATTGTACATGCTATAACGGCGGGCATCCCGCTGGGACTCGTCTAACTACATGATTGGCGCAGTTGATTGATTGGATAGGCTAGCCTTGCTTGCACATAGTAAGAACTGAGGAATCCCTAATTGCATAATTCCAGGATAACTTGGGACTCATAATAGCAAGCCGTAGAAGTTGATTGGCCGTTCAAGATGATTTGTTTGTGTACTGTACTACTCTGTTACCTAACTGGGATGATCAGAATGTCAGGACATGACGGGCCAACTTCTGTCCTTGTTTGGTTGGGAGGTTGGTTCGAAGTGTCGTGATGTGATGTGAATCCTAGTAGCAAGCAGAGATCTATTATTATATTCTTTTACTTACTGGTGTATGTCCTTCATATCGTCCTTCCTTGTGGTACTTGCTATTAGAGGTCTAACCTCTCTGGTTTTGTATGGCCAGATTTAGAGCCGGTTCCCGAGGATCCAGCTTACTTCTACCTCCAAGATGGTCAATACTAGAGACATGATTGCAGGAGGACTCGAGTGGGTTTCTTACTTCACCGCTCGTTTTGTTATTTACCTTTATACTTAGCCGTTTGGCACCGACATGTTAGTCGGATTGTCTTGTACTTACTTTTACATGATTGTAATTAAGTCAGACTGCAGCTGATAACAATTGTGTATACTTGCTATATCATCTGGCTATATTTTGTAAAGCCAGATCTCAAGAACATTTTGACGGAGCGTTTGGGACGCCTTACTGCTTTACCTTACATGTTCTATATTTCTGTTTCTTGTTTGAATGATTGAGACAATAGATGTGTAATGACCATAGTAAGACTTTTATGTAGTATGCACCCCCTCGTCTGGTTAGACAGCATTGATCGTATTATACGGTATTCATCTACCCGTAATACATAGCTGGCTGAGTCACTCCCCCGCTCTCCAGTATTCTGGTTCTGGGGCGTGACAAGGTTTTAGTGGTGGCCCATGCAGGTCTGATTTCAGACTTGTGGGGTGTTTTGATTTATAGGATGTCTCAATCACACATGTTTCCCCTTGATCTTCTGATTCGTTATTCTCAACTCTTGCTTGACATTTCGATACCCTTTGACTTCATTGATCCTTCATGTCCGGTCGTTTGATTGTTCTCTTGTCCCTTTTCTTAGGGGCACCTCGTCCGCACCTGTCAGAGCTGGACAACCGTAGGAGCAACATGGACCACCTGACCCTGTTAGTCAGCAATAAGGGCCAGTACTAACTCAAGAGGCTACGCAGGAAGAAGTGATAGTGGAACCAGCGGCTGGATCGCAGTATCCGGATGTTCCACCACCACCGACAGTTCCACCTACCCCTGCGGAGATGGACACACCAGCCCTTCTGGAGATCATGAGAGGGATGATGGCTACTCAGCAACATCAGATGTTGGCCCAGCAGCGCATGCACACTCAGCTACAAGAGCAGAATGTGTTGCTCAACCAAGGATTGCAGACGGCTTTGGAAAGAGGAGTGAGGGCTGATTCGGGAGCATCAGCCAGGTTTTGTAAGTACAACCCCCGCCGTTTCGAGGGTACGGAAGATGCCATTTTAGCAGATGCATGGCTTAAGGATATTGAGGCTATCCTGACAGCCGCTAAGGTACCGGCAGAAGAACGTGTGGATCTAGTGAAGTTGTTACTTCAGGATCTCGCACGTGATTGGTGGGAATCAGAGGAAGTGGGCATTAGACGTCCTGTGGCTTGGGACGATTTTACTACAAGGTTCAAGACGAAGTACTATGGAGTTGTGGCGCAGTTTGAGCTACAACAGAAGTTTATCAACCTCAGGCAGGCCGGCAAGACTGTAGATGCTTATACAGCAGAATTCTGCAGATTGAGTAGATTTGCCCCAGAGATGGTAGCAACAGAGCGCCATAGGGCCATGAGGTTTCAGCAAGGGTTTTATCTTGAGCTCTTGTAATTAATAGAGGGGCACAATTACCAGACTTTTGATGAGATATTGACGGCGACTCGAAGGCATGAGATCACCATTCAGAGGCTTGCGGCAAGGACTGGGGGTCAGAAGAGATCCCACAGTCAGATTGAAGGAGGAGGGGGAGCAGCGCCCCGAACAACAGCACCATCCCCTGGCATTCGTATCCACGATGTGGCGATGCGAGGGCCAGCACCACCACCCAGGCAGCAGCAACAGCAACAGAGAAAGAACCAGCAACCCCCGGCGGGCTGCACTTATTGTGGGAAGATGGGACACACTAGAGATGTGTGTCGGACATTGAATGGACTGTGTCTGATATGTGGAAATTCAGATCATCGGGTTACCACATGTCCCATGAATTCGAGGTCAGGAGGACCAGGGTAGCAGTTTCCTGCTCTACCAGCACCAGGGGTAGGGCAGTATCGAGGACCAGCATTGGCAGTGAGGCCGTTGGCACAGCGTCCGTTAGTACCGCAGGCTCAGATGTTTCGACAGCAGGGACCGCCGATGCAGCAACACCAGCATAGACCACCCCAGCATCATCAAGGAAGGGGCCAGCAGCAGCACCAGGCTAGGCCGCAATATGGGAACCAGCAAGGAGGTCGAGGGCAGGTATTCACACTGTCCTTGGAGGAGGCATTGGCATCGGGAGATGTTGTGGTAGGTAACATTCTCGTCGCCTCATATCCCGCAGTAGCATTGTTTGATTCGGGAGCATCCCATTCATTTATATCTGCACAATTTACGACACGACTAGGAATGAAGTTCGAGGCATTGCCAGGGAGGTTGAATATACTCACTGGTAATGGGCTCATAGGGGTTAGTAGAGTTATTCTAGCGTGTAGTATTGTAGTTTGCGGGCATTCCTTACCCGCCCGGTTGATAGAATTTCCTGTTGGAAATTTTGACGTTATCTTAGGCATGGACTGGCTGAAAGACAGTCATGCAACAATAGATTGTCGTAGTGAAAGTGTATCTTTTGATATTCCAGGCATGGAGAGGTTCACCTTGGTCAGGTCAGAGGCAACTCAGCAAGAGCAGGGAGTAGTAACAGCAATGGAAGAAGTTCAGATTCCGAAGGTAGTTGAAGAATTTCTAGACGTGTTTTCCGAAGAACTTCTAGGTCTACCACCGGTTAGAGATATTGAGTTCCGCATAGAATTGGCACCTGGAACTAAACCAATATCAGATCGGGTTTACAGAATGGCGGATTCAGAGCAGGCCAAGGTGTATCAGCACATAGAGGAATTGAAGGAGAAGAAGTTTATCCAAGCTAGCATATCGCCATGGGCAGCACCAGTGGTACTTGTGGGGAAGAAGGATGGATCATCCAGATTGTGCATTGACTACAGGAAGCTTAACGCGGCAACAGTGAAGAACAAGTACCCACTACCTAGGATCGACGACTTATTTGATCAGTTGAACAGGGCTAGAGTTTTCTCCAAGATAAATCTTCGTTCAGGGTATCATCAGATGAGGGTTCGGAAGGAGGATATCCCCAAGACAGCATTCAGGTCGAAGTATGGGCATTATGAGTTCTTAGTAATGCCGTTTGGTTTGACCAATGCTCCAGCAATATTCATGGATTTGATGAATCGCATCTTTATGCCATACTTAGATCAGTTTGTCGTAGTATTTCTCGACGACATTCTTGTGTACTCTGCTAGTGAAGAGGAGCATGAAGACCACCTCAGGAAAGTGTTGCAGATTCTAAGAGAGAACCAGTTGTATGCCAAGCTCAACAAGTGTGAGTTCTGGACGGATCACATTTCATTTTTGGGTCATATTGTATCAGGAGCTGGAGTAGCAGTGGATCCCAAGAAAGTAGAAGCAGTAGAGAGTTGGCCAGTACCCAAGTCCGTAGCTGATGTACGGAGTTTCTTAGGATTGGCAGGATATTACAGAAGATTTGTGTCAGATTTTGTAAGACTTTCAGCACCCATGACCCGCTTGACACGGAAGGATGTGCCATTCGTTTGGTCAGCAGAATGCCATGCATCATTTGAGAATCTGAAGCAGAAGTTGATATCAGCGTCCATTCTTACATTGCCAGTTGGACCCGAAGGTTTTACAGTATATTGTGATGCGTCAGGTAAAGGACTTGGATGTGTCCTTATGCAGCATGAAAAGATGATAGCGTATGCATCTAGGCAGCTTCGGGACCACGAAAAGAATTACCCAACTCATGATTTGGAGTTAACGGCAGTAGTGTTTGCTCTGAACCTATGGAGACATTACTTATATGGTGACCGAGTGGAAATGTACACAGACCACAAAAGTCTGAAGTACATCTTTACTCAGAAGGAACTGAACATGAGGCAGAGAAGGTGGCTGGAGTTGATCAAGGATTATGACGTGGAGCTTCAGTATCATCCAGGCAAGGCGAATGTAGTAGCAGACGCTCTTAGCAGAAGAGGCGGCGCATTTATGTTGACAACACATAGGCATATCTTAGAAGACCTTCAGGAGATGGGCATCGAAGTTATATTTCCTAGTGATGTAGGAGTTCTAACTAGTCTACAAGTTCAATCTGACTTGGTAGATAGGATCAAGGCAGCTCAGGCACAGGACCCAAGGATTCAGAAGCTTAGGGCAGAATGTGAGTCAGGACTCAGAAAGGAGATACAAATTCATGAATATGGTATGCTTAGGTTTGGATCACGTTTATGTGTGCCCAGTGGAGATATCAGACAGGAAGTTATGGCAGAAGCTCACAGTTTCCAGTATTCTATACACCCTGGAGGGACCAAGATGTACCAAGATATCAAGCAGCATTTTTGGTGGAACAGGATGAAAAGGGAGATAGCTAGATTCGTTTCCCGTTGCTTGGTATGTCAGCAAGTGAAGGCAGAACAGCAGAGGCCAGCTGGTTTATTACAACCGCTTCCTATTCCAGAATGGAAATGGGAGCATATCACAATGGACTTCGTGACCGGTTTACCGAGATCACCAAGTGGTAAGGATGCCATTTGGGTGATAGTAGATCGGCTTACGAAGGTGGCGCATTTTCTTCCTTTCAGAGTAGGGCAATCTACAGAAAAGTTGGCAGAGTTGTATATACAACAGATAGTCAGGCAGCATGGAGTCCCTGTCAGTATTGTGTCAGATCGAGATACCCATTTTATATCACATTTCTGGAAGAGCTTACATCATAGTCTGGGTACCAAGTTAAGATTTAGCACGGCTTACCATTCGCAGACGGATGGACAATCAGAAAGGACGATTCAGACTTTAGAATACATGTTGCGAGCTTGCACTCTAGATTTTGGAGGGTCTTGGGAGAGTTACCTGCACTTAGTTGAGTTCTCATACAACAACAGTTATCAAGCCAGTATCCAGATGGCGCCATTTGAAGCACTATATGGTAAGAAGTGTAGATCGCCACTAGCATGGGATGATATCGGGAAAAGGAAGATGCTAGGCCCAGAAATGATTGTTCAGACGGTTGAAGTGATTAAGGGAATTAGAGAGCGACTTCGTGTTGTGCAGGATCGGCATCGTCATTGGACGGACCAGCATCGTAGGCCATTAGAGTTCTCTGTTGGGGACCACATATTCTTGCGGATCTCACCTACTCGTGGGGTCATTAGATTTGGCGTTCGCGGAAAATTGAGTCCGCGGTACGTGGGCCCATTCGTTATTCTTGATCGGATAGGCGATGTTGCTTATCGTTTATCACTCCCACCTTCGTTACGAGAGGTGCATGACGTGTTTCATGTATCTCAATTACGTAGGTATGTATCAGACCCAAGCCATGTCCTCGATCATTCTGAGCTGGTTGTTGGTACCAACCTGTCTTACGAGGAACAGCCTGTGTCCATTTTGGACCGAAGAGAGAAGATACTCAAGAACCGAACAATTAGTCTTGTCCGTGTTGCTTGGGGTCATCACTCCTTGGGAGAGTCAACGTGGGAACGTGAGGATGATATCCGATCACGGTATCCACACCTGTTTGACTCACAAGGTATATCTTTTTCTGTGTACCTTAATTGTCTTGATTCCTCATGCTTAACCCCTTATGGGTAGAATTGCTAGATAACATAGATTGTTAAATATGGATATGTTACTTGCTATGGACACTGTAAAATAATTGCTTTATTAAATTGTTTGTACTTAGATTAGTTTAGTCCCGATGTTTCCATCTTGCTTGAATTTGAAATTCCGAGGACAGAATTTTTTCAAGGAGGGTAGAGATGTCACTCCCCGTTCCCGGAATGCGTATTCTAATACGTATATTGCCTGAATGTATTTATTTAGTATTTATCATGTAGTATCCTGTATTTAAATTCCTATAACTTCATGTTAATTAATTATTTGCATTTTATTTTCTGCACTTTATTTTTCTGTAATTCTATTATCTGCTCTTTAAATTTTCATGTTAAATTAATTAGCTGTTTTTTAATTTTCATGTTAATTTATTTCCTGTAATTTTATTTCTGCAATTATATTTCTGTAATTTTATTTCCTGTAATTTTATTTCTGCAATTATATTTCTGTAATTTTATTTCCTGTATTTTAATTCCTGCTTTAGTTTTACTTTCGGGTTAGCCTTGTTGGACCCGTGCAACCCGACCCATAGAACCCGGCCCAACTCCCACCTACCACCATCTTCCTATTTAAAGCTTCCATCTCTTTCTCTCTCCTCATTACTTCATTCGCACCATTACTTCTTCTTCTTCCTCTCATTACTTCTCCACCTAACCGGCAGCAGCAGTAGGCAAGTACAAACTTGCTTCTCAATCACCCATTTTTATGGTTCATTTCCCTTCCTCTCATGATCCTGAGAGAGATTAGTTCTTAGCATTTTTGATTCCTACGGCTGGTTTTCTCTAGATCTAAGTTATAGTATTTCGGCTGTTCATGGGTTCTTGGACCACCAATATTAGCGTGTATTTCTGGCACTGGAACAAGGCTCCATAGGACTTGGAGTTTGGGAGATGTTTCACGCACACGTAATTACGTGCTCGCGTAAACATCAGCCCAGTCACGCACACGTTCTTACGTGTCTGCGTGTATTTTCAGTCACGCACACGTCTTTACGTGTCTGCGTGTATTTTTAGTCACGTTCGTGTTCTAACATGTTAGCGTGTATTTTTAGTCACGCTAACGTTCCTATGAGCGTGCGTGTCTTTTTAGTCACGCTCGCATTTGCGTGCGTGAATTATTTGTCACGCTCGCGTTGTCTGCGTGTATTTGAGTCACGCTCCTGTCCCTGAGCTTGCGTGCGTGACTTTTGGCGTGCGTGACTTTTCACCCTTACGCTGTGCGTGCGTGCGTGAATTATTTGTCACGCTCATACGCTCACGCTTGCCAGCGTGTATCACTTTTCACGCTCACTATTCACGCCCATTTTCTACGCTCACCCCAGCTAGACTTAGCGTGACTTGTTGGTCTTAAGCACAGACTTCTTGCATGACTTTTGGCCTTAGCATAGATTTGTTGGCGTGACTTCTTGACCTGGGTGCTTTAATTGTCTTATAATTATTCATTTAATGATGGCATGATAATTCTTCTATTATATCCTTACGCCTTTTTGCATTAACTTGATAAAATCATGATATGTTAATATTGTCAAATAACGATTGTTATGAGGAACGTGCTTTGTGTCATGATTGATCCACGGATACCCAGTATGACTGGAACTTGACCTTGAGAGTTGTAGACTCGACCCATGTAATACTAAATGACTTTCATGCCTTGTCACCATTGATAATGATTGTGACATGGACTAAATATTGATCATGCGTTCCTAGTTGGAACTAAGAGACTGGCTAGTCGTCTTATTGAATGAAATGAATGAGACACGTTCATGTTATGAACTATTGCAATCGACTGGCTGATCTCGAAATATTAACATACATGCACATGCAGGCTTCAATCTATTTATTTATTTATTTATTTTCTACAAAAGAAGCATGTGTACTTTATGGTCAAGGCATGATTACCGTGGTTAGATTTGATTGTTGCATTACGCTATGTAAGACCTGCAACCTAACCGCACTGGTATCGTTGTAGAGTTGTGCATATCGTACCCCGTACGAAAGTACTCATTTGAATGACCATGATCCACGGCATGGGACTTCACTCAACATAGAGACCATTAAGTTAAATAAAATAATGATGGCATAGAGAGAATGGATTCCCGAGTTCTTACATGGCAGTCCCCTTGGGACTATTAAGTGCCCGACGGGCCGGCTGGTTCCCACAGATACTGTAGATCTGTCACACGGACAGGAAACGATATCTGATTATATTATTGTACATGCTATAACGGCGGGCGTCCCGCTGGGACTCGTCTAACTACATGATTGGCGCAGTTGATTGATTGGATAGGCTAGCCTTGCTTGCACATAGTAAGAACTGAGGAATCCCTAATTGCATAATTCCAGGATAACTTGGGACTCATAATAGCAAGCCGTAGAAGTTGATTGGCCGTTCAAGATGATTTGTTTGTGTACTGTACTACTCTGTTACCTAACTGGGATGATCAGAATGTCAGGACATGACGGGCCAACTTCTGTCCTTGTTTGGTTGGGAGGTTGGTTCGAAGTGTCGTGATGTGATGTGAATCCTAGTAGCAAGCAGAGATCTATTATTATATTCTTTTACTTACTGGTGTATGTCCTTCATATCGTCCTTCCTTGTGGTACTTGCTATTAGAGGTCTAACCTCTCTGGTTTTGCATGGCCAGATTTAGAGCCGGTTCCCGAGGATCCAGCTTACTTCTACCTCCAAGATGGTCAATACTAGAGGCATGATTGCAGGAGGACTCGAGTGGGTTCCTTACTTCACCGCTCGTTTTGTTATTTACCTTTATACTTAGCCGTTTGGCACCGACATGTTAGTCGGATTGTCTTGTACTTACTTTTACATGATTGTAATTAAGTCAGACTGCAGCTGATAACAATTGTGTATACTTGCTATATCATCTGGCTATATTTTGTAAAGCCAGATCTCAAGAACATTTTGACGGAGCGTTTGGGACGCCTTACTGCTTTACCTTACATGTTCTATATTTCTGTTTCTTGTTTGAATGATTGAGACAATAGATGTGTAATGACCATAGTAAGACTTTTATGTAGTATGCACCCCCTCGTCTGGTTAGACAGCATTGATCGTATTATACGGTATTCATCTACCCGTAATACGTAGCTGGCTGAGTCACTCCCCCGCTCTCCAGTATTCTGGTTCTGGGGCGTGACAACAACGGCCTGAACAGACCGTGCCTTGGCAGTAAAAAGAGTAGTGGACTGCGCGCGGGCAGCAGGATGAATGGGTTGCGCACGGGCAACAGAAGCAAGCTGTGCCTGGGCCACTGAGACAGATTGTGTCTTGGCTACTGAACACTCAAGTTGAGCCTGGGCAACAGTGACTGTGGGAGACTTAGGAACCCACACAGTCCTATTCTTGGCGAAAGCCGCAGTACGCTTGTTACTCTTGGTGCTAATCATGTCATCGTAGGCTGTCTGGTTGACTTGAACAACCAGAGTCTTCTGCGTTTTGCCGATCGACGCAGTGTCACATTGAGTTGTCACCTTCTCGTCGGAGGAGAAGGTCGTCCCCAGCAGAGTCGCCGTTTTGTTTGCAAAAACAAAAAGTTTTGGTACAAACTGAGAAAAGAGTACAAAAGTACAATGATTTATGGGGAAGTACAACTGTAGGAATCTGATCAGAAGATGATCACTTTATTCCTTGGACTATGTGAACTTGAAGACTAGAGCCTTTGGAGAATGCAACAACAATTTTGTAAGAGTTCTTGATCTATGTGTCTGATCCTTCAACAATGATCGAAAACTCTATTTATAGAGTTCTGGAAATAACTGTTTTAGCAGTTATTCTGATGTGCGCGAGGCTGGATTATGCCACACTGGGTTGCGCCAACCTTATGTTGCGCCAACTTTCATTCAGTTATCAGCCGTATACTAACTGTATTTAGACGCGTGGCATCATGTGATTGAGATGCGCGTGGTCGTGTACAGGATAGCAAACACGTCTTGAGAGATTAGTGGCATGTGCGCCACATCATCCTGCTTTAGAAATGAAAATTGTCTCAACTTTATCAGGTTGCGCGAGCTTCAGTCAACAAGTTAAATTGCATCTGATTAGACTGCGCCTGGACAAGTGGCAGCTTTTGAGAAGAAGTCATTCAGATTGCGCCTAGGCGCAACTAAGAAACTTGTCTGGATTGCGTCTAGGCGCAACTAAGAAACTTGTCTGGATTGCGCCAAGGCACAATTCAAAGATATGCAGGACAGCTGTCAGTCCAATCTCCTCGAGCGGCACAATTCGAGGGATTCAAAGAGATTTTCCTTGTTCACTGCGTTTATCAGTTGTCAATGCTGTCAGGTAATGATGGCCATTTAAATGTCAGACGCCACGTAGATTTTGGCACAATGTGACCGGGCGCAGTTTGATATGTGGCGCAACCTGATCCTCAGTGCAGTTTGATCTCTGGGCTTCATATCAGTGGCGCAACTTGATCTTTGGGGCACAATTTGATCACTAAATAGTAGATACATGGTGCAACTTAATTTTTAGGCCCTACAGAAACCTTTATGTCGGTTCTGCATCTGAGCTTGGGTCGGGGCATACTACTGGGTTCTCTGATGCTGGAATGCTTGTGCCTGAGACAGCAATGGCCTCTGAGGCTGGTACTGTTATTGTACTGGGGATGGTGCTGTTGCCCTAACCGATTGACTAGTTAGGTTTGATGATGATGAAATGCCTCTATTCGGACATGACCCTATCATGTGGTCTGGTGCCCCACAATCCAAGTACGATCCCTGTGCTCTGTAACACTCCGAAACTACGTGCCCTGGCTTCCCACAATGAGTGCAACCCATTGCGGAATACTGCTTCTGCTTCTGTTGCTGAGGGTACATCAGTGTCGAGTGTTGAACCGACGAAACTGAATTCGTCTTCGAGTAACTCCAATCGACAAAGCCCTAGCTATCGGGACTGGTGCTGAGGATAGACTCATCTGCCCATGGGACCTCTTCCTGCTTCCGGTTCGGTCCATGATCCTCTGCAAGGTATATTCGTGTTTCCTAGCTGCCCTCAAGATAGCATCAAAAGTCTGATGTTCGAACTGCTCCACCGCTAGATTAATCTCTAGGTGGAGTCCCTGCTGGAACCGATGGGCTCGATTCAATTCGGTCGCCACCAAGGTGGGAGCAAATCGACTCAGTCTTGAAAATTTGGCCGCATAACCGTCAACTGTCCTGCTCATCTGCTTAAGATTAGTGAATCTCGTCTGCAGATCATAGCGAGCTACTGCATCGAAGTACTTGGTCTAGAACTTGTCGCTGAATATCGCCATAAGACAGGCATCGCCAAATCAACTGCTAGCATTGCCCACCAGGTGCGGGCTAAGTCCAATAATTGTAGGTGTACAATGGCCACCTTTTCATTCTCAGGAATCTGGGCTGCCTCTAGGATAATCTCGATGTCCTGGAGCCACGCATCAACAGCGATAGCATCTTCACTGCCGTCAAAGAAAGGAGGGTTCAAGCGCTTGAAGTTATTGGCTGCACTGTTCCCTTGGTAACCAACTCTGCCCATGGCATCTTGTACTGTCTGGTGTAGGACGTCACCCCGACGATCTTGTGACGCAAGTAATTCTCGGATAAGCCCTACCAGGACTCCATCGTCAGGCTCTGCAGGTTGGACTGGCTGAACTGGAGGCACATGATCTCCGGAAAGCATGACTCGGGATGCGGCTCCTGAGTGCTGGGCTTGGTCCCCAGGTTGCTGCTGGTTCACTGGGGGTTCTTCTACCAGCTGATCGGTAGGACCAGAAACAATGCCACTGAAAAACAATGAAATGGGGAACAATAAGGAAGGACCAAGATAGATTCGAGGATATAAGCATGTGATCATGTTAAGATTTCAGAAAGATTAGAATGTAGAGCCCTAGAGGGGGGGGGGGTGAATAGGGAAATTAAAAATAAACTATAACAAAAGATGCAATAAAGAGTAAATAGTAGAAAGATCAAACGCAAACGCAAGGATGTATCCTGGTATCCTCTTTTGAGGCAATCCAGTCCCGGAACTCTCTCCGGCTTTAATCCACTATTATGCAAATAGTACACACGAGTTTGGATCCGAAGAACTCGCCAACTTCAACACGAGTTTGGATCCGAAGACTCGCCAACTTCTACACACGAGTTTTCTTACGAAGGCTCGCCAACTTCAAACAAAAGAGAATGAGAACTTGCTGATCTTCTAACACGTGAAGATCGAAATGTACAACTCTTTAATACTCTAGCACTTTGGGAGAGGATGACAATGAAAAGCTTTGAGAGAGTATTAATGGTGGAGCTCTTGGTTGTTGGAAAATTTATGGAAGAGTTGGTAAGAAAGCTCAAGAGAGAGAGAGCTTCCTTTTATAAGAAAACCAAGAGTGGGTGGCATTTAATGCTTCTGAGTGAACGCAGACCGGCATGCCGTCGGTATGCCGCGGCATACCGCCGGTATGCCGGCCAAATAGTAACGGTCATATTTATGACCGTTCAAAGCATTAAATGTGGCCATTAATGCATGTCAGACCAAATCGAAAAGCAGATTATTCGAAATTCGGTATACCGCCGGTATGCCGGAGCATACCGTCGGTATGCCGACTAAAGTCACAGAAAGTTTTAGAGCTATAAGAAACGGCATGCCGCCGGTATGCCGTAGCGTACCGTCGGTATGCCGACAATAAATCACAGCATCTATTGTGTTGCTAGGAAACGGCATGCCGCCGGTATGCCGCAGCATGCCGTCGGTATGCCGACATTTCGAGACAATAACTTTCTGGACACAGAAAGCGGTATGCCGCCGGTATGCCGAAGCATGCCGTCGGTATGTCGCTTATTGTCACAGAAACTTTTCTGGACACGAAAACGGTATACCGCCGGTATGCCGTAGCATGCCGTCGGTATGCCGCTTTTTGTCACAGAAACTTTTCTGGACACAAGAACGGTATACCGCCGGTATGCCGGAGCATACCGCCGGTATGCCGCTCTGAATTACTTGATTTTCGATTTGTGCTTTTAAGTTATCATCCATCCTTTAGTGTTTTACAGAAATACCTAGACCAGTACAGACACGAAGACTCTAAGCAGGAAGACGCCGACTATATGTAGGGAACGCCGGTAACTGCTACGGTCTTCAAGGACGAAGGAGGAAGCTCTTGAAGTGAATAACTCCATGTAGTACATCTTCTGAGAATCTGAAGAACAGAAAACTAAACTACGAAGATGCTGTTTAATTACTCAAAATAAAATGTGCCAACAAACTCCCCCATTTTGATAATTGACAAAATAGAGAGATAGCATCTTCAGGGAGTAGCTCCCCCGTAGGTAGACAGCTCCCCCTCAATATGATTTCTCCCTCTTTGTCACTTAGTCAAAGATGGGGATAACTAAAGGAGACAGTGCATTAAAAGAAAAAAAAAACGATAGTATAGATAAAAGCATGCAGGAATATATTGAAGTAAGAACGATAATACATGCTTGACCCATACATAGCAATAAGATAAAAGACTCTCCATCATGAGAGTCGGACAACAAAGACAATCATAGATAATGTCCCCGAAGGACAGCAAACACTGAAAACAACCATAAACCGGTCCCCGAAGGACCACTAAAGACAACAAACAGAAAACACAAAAAAAAAGAACCATTAAAACACCATAACCATCACCAAAGGAAACCCATCCCTAATCCTCTGCCGGATCATCATCACCATCATCATCCTGAGCCTGCTGGAGGGCGCCAAAGGGATCAATGCCGTCCGGGTACATAAACCCATAGGCATTGGGGTCAGAGAAACGCGGGGCCGTGTACATGGGATCCTGAAGATTAAGATCCAGAAAGGCATCCCGGTCTTGCAGAGTGCGCTGGATGAAGTAGCCCTGATCGTGGAAGCGAGACTGGATGAGGGCGCCAAGTCCACGAGTGTGGGTCCGCATCTGCTCCTCCGCCTGGGCCATCCTTAGATCAAAGTGGTGCTGAGTAAGAGGCATATAGCAGCCCGTAGATGGAGGGGTAGATGCAGGGGCAGCAGGAGTGGAACCCGGTTGCTCTTGGGAAGAGGAAGCACGGGAAGAAAAGGCGCCAGCTAGGGTACGGGAAACAGCAAGAAATGAGGGGACCCCATCCGAGGAGCAGAGAGACAAGTCAACTTGTTTGGCCTCCATAAGCAAGGTGATGAAGGAGCCATAGTAGAGGTTCTGCTTCCCGGAAGGCAAGGTACGCCGGAATTGCAAAAGCAGAGTCTTTGGGAAGGAAAAACGCTTCCGGGCATAGAGATGATACATGAGGACAAGAGCATCACCGGTGATTGCATCATAGTTCCCGCCCTTTGGGAACAGAGTGTGGCACACGATACGATGGAGCTCGTAGTAGAATGGCTCCAGCTGGGCTGAGAGGGCCGAAATGGCAGGAGGGTTGGGACCCTTACAGATGATACGGCAGAAGTCGTCGAAAGGAGACGCCGCCGATGAGGTGAGAGCACCCAAAAGAGGTAACGCATCCCCTCTGTCCGGGACGCCCAAGATGGCCCCCACTTCCTTGGATGTGAGACGGAAGTGGCGGTCATTGACCATGGATTGGATGGCGGTAGGGTCGTCGTCATCCCCTCGCATGTTGCAGTAGAAAAGGCGGACAGCAGCAGAGTAGACAGGAATTTGCCGCCGAAGAAGGGAGGAGAGACCGGCATCGTCAAATAACGGGACGTGACCGGGGAAGAGATTCCAGTTGATAGCCCGTCCTTTGAACACGTTCTGGTTGACGAAGTGCTGGAACCAAAGCTCAGCCGCCAAAGCGTTGGAGAAAACGCGTTGGTCAAAGCCGGAGGGTAGCGCCACCGGGACGAAAGGGTTGAAAGAGGAGGAAGAGGATCGGGGGCGCTTAGGGTTGGCCATGAAGAAGGATTTTGGGCTTTGGTGTGAGAGGAAGAAGTAGTAGAGAGGAGAAGGAAGAAGGAGGGTTTTTAAAGAAGAGGGGGAATATGAAGAGTTGAGTTTGAAAAGGTTGGGGAGGAGGGAACGGTTAAAGAGGAAGGGTGATGGGGTAGTTGAAAGGGTGATGGGGTGAATTGATGTGTGGAGTAAAAGGAGGAGAGAAAAGAGGAAAGGTGATAAGAAGGGTAATTAATAGGAGGGGAGTTGAGGAGATGGGTAATTAATGAGGGATTTGATGGATTAAAGAAAGGATGGAAGGAATAAAGGAGGAGAGATAAAATAGTGGGCCCGCAACTTAGTTCAGGAATTATTTCTGCCGTCATCCGGCATGCCGACGGAATGCCGACGTATACCGACGGTATGCCGAAAAGCGAAACAGAACATAATTCTGTTTCGAAAAACGGCATACCGGCGGTATGCCGACGTATACCGACGGTATGCCGAAAAACGAGACAGAACCTAATTCTGCTTCGAAAAACGGCATGTCGCCGGTATACCGTAGTATACCGTCGGTGTGCCGGACAAAAGAGACTATGGATCAAAGGATAAAATGCCCAATTCACGGCAAAGAAAAGAGAAGCGATCCTCCGGGAGGGGCTTAGTGAAGATGTCGGCTAATTGATAGGTAGTATCAATAAATTCAAGATGGATATCTCCTTTTTGTTGATGGTCACGAAGAAAATGGTGTCTAATTTCAATGTGCTTCGTGCGTGAGTGACAAATCGGATTTTTCGTGAGATTGATAGAGCTAGTGTTATCACATTTAATAGGGGTGCAAGAATGAGAAATACCATAATCTAAAAGTGTTTGTGACATCCAAAGAATTTGTGCACAACAACAACCAGCCGCAATATACTCTGCCTCAGTGGTTGAGAGAGCGACAGAGTTTTGCTTCTTACTAAACCACGATACCAAGGACTTCCCGAGGAATTGACATGTGCCACTAGTGCTTTTTCGGTCAATCTTGCATCCGGCAAAATCCGCATCCGAAAAGCCGTGAAGCTCAAAGGATGAGGATTTCGGATACCAAAGACCCATGTTAATGGTGCCTTTGAGATAACGAAAAATGCGCTTGACGGCACTCAAATATGATTCCTTTGGATTGGCTTGATATCGTGCACACAAACAAACACTAAACATGATAACCGGACGGCTAGCAGTTAAATAAAGTAAGCTACCGATCATACCTCTATACTTACGAATGTCGACCGATGTGCCATCTTCATCATTGTCAAGCTTGGTCGTTGTAGCCATAGGGGTCCTCATTGATTTGGATGATTCAAGGTCGAAACGCTTGAGGAGATCCCTTGTATATTTTGCTTGATTGATGAAGGTTCCTTTAGGTCCTTGTTTGATTTGGAGCCCCAAAAAGAAGGAGAGTTCACCCATCATACTCATTTCAAACTCTTCCTGCATAACTTTGGCAAATTCTACACAAAGTGTGTTGTTAGTAGAACCAAAAATGATATCATCAACATAAATTTGAACCAATAAGAGAGTCCCATCATGGGATTTAATAAAAAGTGTGGTGTCAACTTTTCCCTTTGAAAAATTGTGAGAAACAAGAAAAGAGCTAAGACGCTCATACCAAGCACGTGGAGCTTGTTTGAGGCCATAAAGGGCTTTATGGAGTTTGAAAACATGGTTAGGAAATTGAAAATCTTCAAAACCGGGAGGTTGTTTAACATAAACTTCCTCCTTAATAATACCATTAAGAAAAGCACTCTTAACATCCATTTGAAATAGCTTAAAGTCATTAAAACAAGCAAAGGCACAAAGCATACGAATGGATTCAAGACGTGCAACCGGAGCATAGGTTTCGTCGTAGTCAATGCCTTTCTCTTGGTTATAGCCTTGAGCAACCAATCGGGCTTTGTTACGAGTCACTAACCCATCTTCATTTAGCTTGTTGCGAAACACCCATTTAGTTCCAATAATGGGATGATTGCTAGGTTTTGGAACAAGTTCCCAAACCTTGCTTCGCTCAAATTGATTAAGCTCCTCTTGCATAGCTATCATCCAAAATTCGTCAAGAAAAGCATCATTAACATTTTTAGGCTCTATTTGAGAGATGAAAGCCACATTGGCACAAAGATCACGAGTGGCGGATCTTGTGCTAACACTTGAGGAAGGATCCCCAATGATGAGCTCCTTAGGGTGATTGGTGACAAATCCCCGTTCTCTTGGGAGATCCTTTGGAGGAGGCTCGAGAGGAGGAGACTCTTTTGATGGGGTCACAACTTCATTGTGAGATGAAGAAGGACGATCCTCAATAGATGAGTTCTCCAATCCAAACGAGATGTCATCAATATCCTCGGAGGAGGAGAATGTAGAAGAGTTGAGTTCATTAAAAGAGACATTGATTGACTCTTCGACAACAAGACTTCTTTTATTAAAAACACGAAAACCTTTGCTATGAGTAGAGTATCCAAGGAATATTCCTTCATAGGCTTTTTCTTCAAACTTGCCTAGGTTATCCTTGGTATTCAAAATAAAACAATTACAACCAAAAACCTTGAAATATTCAATAGAAGGAATTTTGTTAAACCAAAGCTCATAAGGGGTCTTCTTAGTAATAGGTCTAATTAAGACCCTATTAATAACATGACATGCCGTATTAACGGCTTCCGCCCAAAAATATTGAGGGAGCTTATATTGGTTTAACATGACCCGGGCCATATCGCCAAGGGTTCTATTCTTTCTCTCCACAACACCATTTTGTTGAGGAGTACGGGGACAAGCAAAGTCATGTCCAAAACTATTCTTTTCACAAAATCTTTTGAAATCAACATTATCAAATTCACCTCCATGATCACTCCTAATTTTGTTAATAGAAAAACCTTTCTCATTTTGAACACGTTTACAAAAAGCAACAAATTCACGAAAAGTATCACTTTTGCAAGCAAGAAAAATAACCCAAGTAAATCTCGAAAAATCATCAACTAAAACAAAGGCATAAAGTTTGCCTCCAAGGCTAGCTACTCTACTAGGCCCGAAAAGATCCATATGAATAAGTTGAAGGGGTCTAGTGGTACTCACAGAGTTGATGGATTTGAAAGATGACTTGGTCAACTTACTTTTCTCGCATTCTTCACATACCATATCCCTCTTGAAAGGGATACTAGGAAGTCCTCGTACAAGCTTTTTGGAGGCGAGGCGAGAGATGGTATCCATGTTAGCGTGTCCAAGCCTCATGTGCCAAAGCCAACTCTCATCGTTCTTTGCAACTAGGCACCTGTCATTGTTAGTACCTTCAACAAGATAAAGAACATAAATATTGTTTTCTCTAATGCCTTCATACACAATAGTTCCATTGGAGCTATCGGTAATGTAGCATTTGAGTTTAACAAACTTGATATCATAGCCATTATCGGTGAGATGGCTAATACTAAGGAGGTTATGCTTAAGATTAGTAACAAGACATACATTATTAATACAAGGATAAGGAGGAGAACCGATATTACCATTTCCAATAATATAACCTTTTAGATTGTTACCGAAGGAGACATGTCCTTCCTTCTTCATCGATAGCGTTGTAAAAAGTGAAGCATCACCGGTCATGTGCCGTGAACAACCGCTATCGAGAATCCACTTGCTTCTAGCATGAGAAGGATTCGTCACCTACAACATAAGTTGAAGATGAACATTTTGGTACCCATGATCTTATGGGTCCTTGAGTGTTAGTCTTAGGAACCCATTTAAGAACTCTCATGTCAACTTATTTTCTTGTATAACAAAAATTAGAAGTATGACCAAGCAAACCACAATAATTGCACATTAAGGAAGATCTAAAAGAAGAAGTGTGAGTGTTGTGCATATGTGAGTCTCTAGTGTGAGATGTTCTACCATGAGTGTTATGATGATAGAAAAATGCATGATGAGGAGTTTTCTTTTTAACAAAAGGTCCTTTTCTAGTGTTAGAAGAGGAGTTGTGTGTAGTGTTCATGTAATGGTTATGCCTAGCATTGTGATGAGTGTGGGGGTGTCTAGGAGCATGCATGTGAGTGGAATTCTTATTACTAAAATTCTTACTCCGTGTAAGAAGATCATTATACTTAATAGAAGTGGAATATTCTCTTCTATTAGCATCTTGACATTTGCGTATGGCAAATTCATAAGAGCTTCTCATGGATTGAATCTCATCATCCTTTTTCTTGATGGTGTCAAGAGATTCTTGAAGTTTTAGTCTCAAAGACTCCACTTCATCCGTGTCGGAAATAGGAGATTTTCCCTTCACATCACTAATGATGCTTGAGAGCCTCTCTACTTCAAGTTGAAGAGCCTCGACCTCCTTAAGAGATTTCTTGTGTTTATTCCGAACACCTCTGTGTTCTTCATGTAACTCAAGAATGGCTTTCTCCAAATCATCATAGGTAAGAGTGTTTAAGGAAAAATCATCAAGTACCTCATCGGTTGCCATGAGACAAACGTTGGCATTGTGTTTGCACTCCTTGTCATTGTCGGAGTCGCTTGCGTCGCTTTCACACCAAATGCTAGTATTGGCGAACTTTCTGGAGGACGAGCTTCCCTTGCTTGGCTTCTCGTACTTGCTTGAGTCTTTTCGTACCATCGGACAATCCCTCTTGATGTGTCCGGGTCTTCTGTATTGATAGCATGCCGGGTCTTCTTCATTGTCCCGTCTAGAGCGGTTGGCCTTGTTGAACTTTAAGAACTTCCTGAAGTGCTTAGCTGTGAGAGCTATTTCTTCATCGTCGTCCGACTCATTGTCGTCGGAGCTATCCTTGGAGTAGGACCTTGAAGCTTTGAGAGCAAGAGTCTTCTCCTTTTCTTTGGTCTTCTCCTTCTCCTTCTCTTGAATGGAGGATTCCTCTTGATCCTTCATGTCAAGCTCGTGAGTCATCAGCTTACCCATGAGGGTCTCTAGGTTCATGACGGTAAGATCGTTCCCCTCAATGATTGCGGTAGCTTTAGGACTCCAAGCTTTCGTCAAACCTCTAAGAATCTTCCTTATCTTTTCATGAGCGGGATATTCCTTTCCAAGAGAAGAGAGAGGGTTAATAATATCACCAAAGCGAGTAAACATGCTAGCAATAGATTCATCATGCTTCATTTTAAAAGACTCATATTCTTGCGTGAGTCTACTGATCTTAGATTCCTTCACTTGTGAAGTCCCCTCGTGTGTGACTTCAAGCAACTTCCAAATTTCATTGGAAGTCTTGCAAGTAGAGATTCGATTGAATTCACTACTGTCGAGAGCACAGTAAAGAGCGTTCATTGCCTTGGCATCTCGACAAGCAAGCTTCTTGATGTTTTCAGTGAGTGTTTCCCGAAGGGTGTCAGAAGCAATATCCTCTATAGCTCTGGAAGGAGTAGGGATGCCATTTATCACGCAATCCCATAAATCGAAATCTATGGACTTGAGATAAATGCCCATCCTAATCTTCCAATAGTTATAGTTGGTACCATCAAATAGGGGAGGCCTATTTGTGGAGTGTCCCTCATTGTGAAACGTGTTGATGCTAGGGTTAGAGGCCATGGATCACTCAAGGGTGTAAATCCAAATCAAGAGAACAAAGCTCTGATACCAATTGTAGAGCCCTAGAGGGGGGGGTGAATAGGGAAATTAAAAATAAACTATAACAAAAGATGCAATAAAGAGTAAATAGTAGAAAGATCAAACGCAAACGCAAGGATGTATCCTGGTATCCTCTTTTGAGGCAATCCAGTCCCGGAACTCTCTCCGGCTTTAATCCACTATTATGCAAATAGTACACACGAGTTTGGATCCGAAGAACTCGCCAACTTCAACACGAGTTTGGATCCGAAGACTCGCCAACTTCTACACACGAGTTTTCTTACGAAGGCTCGCCAACTTCAAACAAAAGAGAATGAGAACTTGCTGATCTTCTAACACGTGAAGATCGAAATGTACAACTCTTTAATACTCTAGCACTTTGGGAGAGGATGACAATGAAAAGCTTTGAGAGAGTATTAATGGTGGAGCTCTTGGTTGTTGGAAAATTTATGGAAGAGTTGGTAAGAAAGCTCAAGAGAGAGAGAGCTTCCTTTTATAAGAAAACCAAGAGTGGGTGACATTTAATGCTTCTGAGTGAACGCAGACCGGCATGCCGTCGGTATGCCGCGGCATACCGCCGGTATGTCGGCCAAATAGTAACGGTCATATTTATGACCGTTCAAAGCATTAAATGCGGCCATTAATGCATGTCAGACCAAATCGAAAAGCAGATTATTCGAAATTCGGTATACCGCCGGTATGCCGGAGCATACCGTCGGTATGCCGACTAAAGTCACAGAAAGTTTTAGAGCTATAAGAAACGGCATGCCGCCGGTATGCCGTAGCGTACCGTCGGTATGCCGACAATAAATCACAGCATCTATTATGTTGCTAGGAAACGGCATGCCGCCGGTATGCCGCAGCATGCCGTCGGTATGCCGACATTTCGAGACAGCAACTTTCTGGACACAGAAAGCGGTATGCCGCCGGTATGCCGAAGCATGCCGTCGGTATGCCGCTTATTGTCACAGAAACTTTTCTGGACACGAAAACGGTATACCGCCGGTATGCCGTAGCATGCCGTCGGTATGCCGCTTTTTGTCACAGAAACTTTTCTGGACACAAGAACGGTATACCGCCGGTATGCCGGAGCATACCGCCGGTATGCCGCTCTGAATTACTTGATTTTTGATTTGTGCTTTTAAGTTATCATCCATCCTTTAGTGTTTTACAGAAATACCTAGACCAGTACAGACACGAAGACTCTAAGCAGGAAGACGCCGACTATATGTAGGGAACGCCGGTAACTGCTACGGTCTTCAAGGACGAAGGAGGAAGCTCTTGAAGTGAATAACTCCATGTAGTACATCTTCTGAGAATCTGAAGAACAGAAAACTAAACTACGAAGATGCTGTTTAATTACTCAAAATAAAATGTGCCAACATAGAAGACACGAGTAGAGATCAAGGGCGAGTGCTAATTGAGACATTTATCTGGTAAAACCCTCACACATCTTGATTCACAAGACCTGCATGGGCCACCATTTAAATCGTGTCACGCCCCAGAACCATAATACTGGAGAGCGGGGGACAGACACAGCCAGCTACGTATATAGAAGTGTAATTCACCTCGACATACGGTCACAACTGTCTAGATGCATGAGGGTGAACTACAAGCCATCAGTCTCTTATGGTCAAGAAGCCTAGTGTCTCAATCTTAAGCAAGTAAGTACATGTAACAAGATGGTAGATCATCAGACATACAAAGTAAGACGTCCCATACATCACATATTCAGATGATCATGAAGCTAGTCATACAAAATGTGAGGACTAGCAAGAGTTTCAGTCATACATGATCAACCCTAGGATTTGTCAATCATGCATGTTACAGCCCTTAGGCAGACATGAATGTAAATTTAACATGAGCTAACACTTGCTCGACGGCTAAACGCCTCAAAAGAATAATTTACAATAGATTGGAAGAGCAAAATAAAACCTACTCGTTGCCATGGTTATACCTAGTATTCACCATCTGACTGGAAGGCTAGGAGATCCTCGGGAGCTACTCCAAAATCTGACCATACAAAACCAGATGGGTCAGACCCCAAAAAGAGCAAGTGCCACAAGGGAGGCTTCACTTAAGAACTAAAACCAGCATGTTAGATCACAAGGCATAAAATAACAAGAAGAACTTGGAGTTAAGAGATAAGAGGATAAACGATAAGATAACTAAGGAACTATTCCGGTAACCAAGTTTCAACCCTTAAACCAAACAAGGACCGGGGTTGTAACCCTTCACCTGAACAGAACTTAGTCTCTGACCAATTATCGATAAAGTCAAGTATAAACAATCATGTCCCGAGATAGCCATGTACTGGATCTAGACAAGACTAGACAAGATAGGACCCAACCAACATTCACGGCCAAGCAAAGAGTACGGCTTGATACTTTAACTAACTAGGGTTAACACAACCCTAATTACTAGCAAGATGCAACGAGATATTCCAGCAGTCACAAGCCCTGCAGCTATCCAGGTTATCCAAGCGAGGTTCATGTAAGAGTTATCAAGAATTATTAGGTGACTTGGAGTGCAACACATGACAGTGTGCATAGTACTTGTTTCAAGAAGTGCCCCACATGACAGTGGGCTGGAAATATGCCCTACTCGTCGGCAGGCTACAAGTCCATCATATGTGGCCGAAATAATGGGATCGCCTATAACTGAAAACATCTCACTATATGAACTACTTTGATTAATCTAGTTATTAACCTAGTCAGATTCAATATGAATTCCTGACCGTGGTAACCAGGGATGCAAGTCCTAGACATGATGCATGCAAGACGAGACTTGTAGCTTATACGAGCACATTCAAGAACGATCATCCACGGTGTCAAGACAAGAGTTACTTAGCAAGTCAAGATAGCCGTCGTAACAGCATATCAAGATTATCATGTTAGATTACTTATCAAGATTACTTATCTTGTCAAGAGTGCGTCACGATGGACCACTATCAAGAATTATCATGTCAAGTTGTGTGTCAAGAGTGCACCACAACGGGTCACTATCCCAGATTATCATATAATGTTAGGTCATATTGCCATGCCGTGTCCATGTAAAGGGTACTTGTATGCTAAGAATTTACTTGACCAAGAGTGCACCACGACGGGCCACTGAAGGAGTTATTAGAGTGTGTACATGCCATGCTGAGATCGTGTTCAAGCTCAAAGCACGAATGTGGCATAGATAATAACATTGTACAAGGCTATCATCGGGGTATACCCATCAAGCTCAAAGGGGCAAATAGGGGTGTCAAGGATAGCATGAGCCTAAGGCCAATATGGTCTAAGAAGAGCATGTGCCAAAGGATAGCACACACTAGGAGTGACATGCGCCCAAGCAAGGCATGCGCCCAAGACTAGGTGTCTAGGGCCATACGCCAAAAGTCATGCGTCCACGGCTATGCGCCTGAGGCTATACGCCTAGGGCATGTCGCATCATGGAGAGTCAAGGATTTTGGAAAGGCATGTGCCAAAAGCTATGCGCCTATGGCTATGCGCCTAGGGCATGCGCCCACATGGTGGAGTCAGGGTTTACTTGGAAAAAATCAAGAGACTAACTTCCAAGGCAAGGTGGGCACATAAGGAAAGCTATGCGCCCAAGCAAAGGAGACATGGGAAACTTGGGCGCATATAGATGGCTATGCGCCCAAGGAAGAAGTGCTGTGGGCGCATAAAAAGCTATGCGCCCAGCACTGTTCTTCTTCCCCAAATCCGAGAACAAGTGTTCATGAATCCATGAACTTCCCAAGTCCATAAATCACTCAAAATAAATCGAAATCGGGTTTTCAAAAGTCTAACTTGAGTAAAATCAAATTCTCTACAATATGAAACAATCAAAACTTGAAAATAATGAAGTTTGAGAGATCGAAACCCAAGAAAACCAAGATTTACATAAACTTAGATCTACAAGAAATCATTCTCCAAAACCAAAAATGCTAAGTACTAAATAGTCTTAGAAGCTTGTAGGGAAGACAATGGAACAACAAAAATGGAGTTCCTCCATGAAGCAAGTTGCACTTGCCTAAGGGTTTGGGAGAGGTTTAATGGAGGAGGAAGAAGGAGTTAGAAATAATGAAGAGAGAGAGAGAGAGAGAGTGGGGTTGATATTTATATCAACCCTCTCCATGTCTAACCAAAACCAAAATAAACCAAGCCAAGCTAAACCAAGTTAAACCATGACCAAACCAAGCCAAGCTATGCTAGACAAGTTAAAATACGGGTCGAAAATCCGTACACGTATACTGAAAATACGTATAACGAAAAATAGGAGTGACATAAATTGACGGAGAATTGTCATTCTTCGTGTTAAAATGACGGAGAATGGCCATTTTCCGTGATAAAATGCAGAAGAATGGTCATTATCCGTGTTAAAATCATGGAGAATTGCCATTCTCCATGTTAAAATTACGAAGAATGGCCATTCCCCGTGTTAAAATGCATATCATTTTTCGTGTTAAAATCACGGAGAATTGCCATTCTCCGTTGTTAAAATTACGGAGAATGGCCATTCCCCGTGTTAAAATGCAGGAGAATGACCATTCCCCGTTGTAAAATCACAGGAAATGGCCTTTCTCCGTTGTAAAAACACGGAAAATAGTCATTCTCCGTGTTAAAATCACGGAGAGTGGCCATTCTCCGTTGTAAAATCATGTAGAATGATCACTTCCCGTGTTAGAATGCAGGAGAATGACCATTCTCCGTGTTAAAATCACCCCGTTGTAAAATTACGAAGAATGACCTTTCTTGTGTTAAAATCACGGAGAATGGCCATTCCCGTGTTAACATGCAGGAGAATAGTCATTCTCCGTGTTAAAATCACGGAGAATCACGTAGAATGGGCATTCCCCGTGTTAGAATGCAGGAGAATGGCCATTTTTCGTGTTAAAATCACAGAGAATGACCATTCTCCGTGTTAAAATCACGAAGAATGGCCATTCCCCGTGTTAAGATCACGGAGAATGATCTTTTTTTTCCTTTTTTTTTAAAAGTATATATTGATTGGTATCATACTTTTCATTGTTGTTTGTTTTATATCAGTGCAAACAACCGAGCACAGTGGCCTAATTGTCGAAAAACTTCAAATCTCTCCACGAAGATGATGACGATGATGATGAGTTATGATCGGAGTTCGACTGAAGAAAAGCACAGTGAACTACGAACGGTCTTTGCGATCTCTACTGAAGATGAGAGCAATGGAATTCAGATCTCTCGTAAAGAAGAAGACGACGAAAATCGCAATCAAAATCTGAGTTTGTGAATTCAAATACATATATATGACCAAATTTGTGCGAAGGGTATGGTATTATTAAAATAACAATTTTGTAAATACAGAACATATAAAGGGAATCTTGAAATATTTAACGTGAAAATACATAATGTTGAATATTTTATAAAATTCACCATGCGGGTGAGTTTTTCATAAACACCCACCCGAAAGTATCTTGCAATTTCCAGAATAATAATCATATTCTCTACCGTGCTCGTGAGGCCCATGAACCACTGGAGAGCCCCTGCGATTCCCATCCACCAAATAAATCCCCAAATCCTCTCCCGCCGCCGCACCGCAACCGCCACCCAACAAAAAAAAAAATTCACTCCCAAATGTCTCACCGCCGAGGAAAGCGCGACAGGCCCCACCCCTACTCCTCCTCCTCCTCCTTCAAGAAGCTCCGTCGCCATGACGACGCCGGCGGCGACGACAGCACCGTCAGCGGCGCCGGAGACGGCGGCGTCGGTGCCAACCCTTCCTTCTCTTCGTTCGTGATGGTGAGCGGACTCCCTTCCGACTGCTCCGTGCTGGAGCTGAAGTCCCGGCTGGAGATGTACGGAGCCATCTCCCGCACCCGCATCGACGCCGAGGACGCCGCGGGTTACGTCACCTTCCGCTCCCCTCTCTCCGCGGCCTCCGCCGTCGCCGCCTCCCCCATCCCCTTCCGCGGATCCACCAAGGTTTACTCCTCCCCTCTTTTCCTCCTCGGCACACACAAAAAAGTTTCGATTTTTGCTACTACTAGGACCTGCATTGGGCTGGCACTGCCCGAGCTCCACTAAAAGTTGGATCTTTGTAACAAAATTATTGCAACCGTCCGCTTCCAACTTCATGGGGGCAACATCTACTGAAAAATTTACTTTTTGTTGGAGAGTAGAATGCGAGTGGCGGCAAGGCGAGATCTGTGGCGGACCCAGGAAGAGAGGTCTGGAGATGCGGTGTTGATGTCTGGAGACGAGGTGGCAGTGGGTCTTTTGGGTACGGGAACGGAAGAGTCTAGGGTTAGGAGGGAGGAGTTAAGGTTAGGGTTTGGATAGAGCTAGATGATGATGGGTTAGGGTTTGGGCAGCGGCGGCTAGGGCTTGGAAGGTAGAGGCTAGGGTTTTGATGGAGAGCTAGATCCAAGATGAACAATAGCACAATGCTCTGATACCATGTAGAGAGGAGACTACATTGGTACTAATGAGAGAATTTCATTAGGGCCCTTTGCCTTGAGGCTACAAAACATGTGATAACTAAACTAATTGTACCTGGAAATGGAAAATACATCAAACCATAAAAATGCAGAAAATAAGATAACTAAACTACTCATCAACAAGTTTCATGGCTAGCTTCTTAAAGGGACGTGTCTACTGGAGCAATTTGTTGAATGGTTGGAGTACATAAATGTAGGGGGTCTCTACTCTCTAGAAAAAATAAGGGAAGTAGCAATCAAATATAGATCCGAGCAAGTGCTTGTTTGAAACCTTATTAGCGCTTATGACTTTAAGCGTGGTGCTATTCCTCAGCTGCTCTAACTTAAATACTTCAGATCCAGATCGTTCTATCAATTTGTGCCACTAGCAAGCTGAGAGCAAAACTTGATTTCAACTAGCTATAGCAATTCTCATGGCTGGCTTCTCACGTCACCTTCCACTCCTCTCTCTCTCACTCTGCCGATGCAGCTGTCTTCGCCTCCTCCATCCCCTTCCGCTGATCCGCCAAGGTTTGCCACTCCGCTTTTTCTCCTCCTCCACAAAGAAAAGTTTGGATTTTGCTTCCTCCTCCACACAAAAAGTTTGGATTTTGCTATGTAGGAATATTTCCTGGTTTAGTTATGTAGCTACTAGGACCTGCATTGGGCTGGCACTGACTGATCTC
The DNA here is from genome assembly GCA_029216955.1 of Iris pallida. Classification (NCBI taxonomy): domain Eukaryota; kingdom Viridiplantae; phylum Streptophyta; class Magnoliopsida; order Asparagales; family Iridaceae; genus Iris; species Iris pallida. Next base: position 3,873,055 of record JANAVB010006598.1, on the reverse strand, counting down.
CACTAAAAATTGGATCTTGTATCGCCACTGCAACCAAATCTGGTTTGTGACACTAGAAGACTTCAAAATTACTTTCTTGGTTGGTTTCTCGCGGGGCGTTTCTACTGGAGCAATTTGTCCAATTGATGGAGTACTGAAATGTAGGTTTTATTTTGAAAAATCGAGGCAAATAGCAATCTCAATATAGATATGAGCAAGTGCATATTTGAATACTTCAGATCCAGATCATATTTATCAATTTGCACCACCAAATAGTAGGCTAAGAGAAAAACTTGATTTCGACTAGATATAGCGATTTATCAGACTGGTACAAATCATTTTGGTTGGTTACAAAGCCACTAGGACATGCATTGGGATTTTGCTATGTATGTCGATTTGTGTGACCAGTAGGAATTGTCACCAAAAAATGGATCTTTGTATCTCCTTTGCAACGCTTCCAACTTCATGGGGGCAACATCTAACGAAACATTAGAAATATCTAGTTTATGCATGAGAAAACTTTAAAGTTTACTGGAGCAATTTGTCGAATGGGCAGAGTACTGAATAGGCATCTTTAATTGGTAAGGAACTCCACTTATTGGTAAAGCTCCCGTTTTTCTATGTCTCACTATTGGTCCACATGACCTTTTATGGTACTGTTGGTCACCTGCTAACTTTAATACTTCAGATCCAGATCATACTTATCAGATTCGTCTCACCAAATAATAAGCTAAGAAAAAAAAAACAAAAAATCGGTTTTAACTAGATTAATGATCTATCCTACTGGTACAAATAAGTTTGCTTAGTCGCATAGCTGCTACTTGCACTGGGCTGGAATCAACACAGTCACACAGTACGGACGTGGCTTCACAGACGCGGTGCAGATTTTGGCCCGTCCAGTATTATAGATTTCTCTAGGCGAAATTGGTGCGCCGGATGGGCGCCTAGCGCCTAGGCGCCCAGCTCAATTTTTATTTTATTTTATATTTTTTTCAATATGTATACATATAAATATATTCTATATAACTTATAAACACGTTTGCTTATGTGCTCTTGTGGCTAGCACATTGTGTATAAGTCATGTTTTGGTGGATGATATTGGGTTCGAGCCCCACCATAGGTTTTTGTTTTAGTTTTTTTTTAATAAAGAAGAGAGAGAGAGAGAGAGAGAGAGAGAGAGAGAGAGAGAGAGAGAGCAGCAGCAACAACAGCAACAACAACAACAACAACAACTCTCCCTCTCCTCTCCATCATCTCTCCTCTCCGTCTCTCTCCTCTCCTCTCTATCTCTCCACTCTACTCCTCTCCTCTCCATCTCTCTCTCTCGAAGTACCACCACCACCACCACCAGCCGCCTCCAGCAGTGGCAGCAACAACCACCAGACCACTACCACCACCAACCACCACCACCACCAGTAGCATACTCCGGCGGCGGCGGCGGTAGCGGGAGATGGCGTCGGCGGCGGAGGCCGAAGTAAGTGTATTCAAAAAATCATTTTTTTTTTGAATTTTTTTTGAAAATAAATCGGCCTAGGCGTGCGCCTAGGACCGCCTAGGCCCGTAGACCGCTAGGGCTGCCCCCTAGGGGGTTATCGGTGCGGCCGGCGGCCACCTAGTGCCTAGGCGCCGCCTAGGCGGCCGCCTAGGCTGAAATTTAGAACACTGGGTCCGTCATAGTGTACTTTGGAGTGTCCATGTCATGTTCAGTATATGTCCTATATGACACGGCATTGTCGCTACACCAATTTTTAAATTATCCGTGCAAGGAAAAAATTGGATTTCACTATATATCACGATATATCAGAGTGATATGAATACTTTAGTTTAGTTAGAATGTTAGATGACCACTAATACTTGCCTTGGGTTGGGCAGTGACTAAAATTTGATTTCTAGCTTGTGATGTCTCCAAGTCTAGCTTGTGCCTTGATTGTTAAGTACCTGTATAGTATAGGGTGTATGGGGAAAAGTTTATTCAAGGAGGTTTTAGGCATCGTTTGGGATCAATAGTAACAACACCTATCCCAAACTTTTGTGGCTGGCTACATGAATCATTTTCTTAAATTCTCTCCTCTGTTAAGGGAATGAGACCCGTATCCGTTTTGATATATTTTTCAATATTAATAATCTATCGTATTCTTTTTCTTTTTGCATATTGAAATTTGTGAAGCCTCGTGTTCTACACCTGGGAACTTTCTTGGAACAATACCTTTATGGTGGAGATGAGCACTATTTTACAGTGGATATTTGTAAAGCCTTTATCTCCTTATATGCAGTTCGCCATCTCATATTTGGAAAAAATGTTATCAATTATGCAGGTCATAGAAGAAAGTGATTGCAAACTCCCCGAGAATGATCTTTAGGAGTATTTATAGTTGTAGTAGTACATTTACGTTGGAGATTGACAAAGGTGACTTGATTTTGAATCCCCTCTACATATGGGGATTCCTATTGTACCCTTGAAGGGTATTGAAGCACTTAGGTTTGTGGATAGAAGGAAGAAATGTACGATCCACTATTTGGTGAGGTTGTGGCATGTTTGATACTTGAAAAAGGTAGGGTGTGTCTTCACTGTGTTCAGGATTTGTGTGGTCCTCTCTACTAGGAAAATGGCAATTCTCCAGCTTGAGCGAATTGGTGTAACTAAATCACTCCAAGTAAACAGTGGATGCTCTCACTATTGGCAAAAATGAAAATTTCATGATAGCTTACGTCCCAGTTCAGAAATTTGTTTGCTGGTGGGGATGTTACTACGTTCCGTTGTGAGCAACTTCAAGTTTGATGATTAAGATGTACATCAGACATCAGTATGCTAGGCAATTGATTTTAGTTTCTGAATTTTGTTACTTTTCTGATATCCTGGGTGCGGACTACTTGGTCAAGAACAAAGCTAACGTGGATCATTCTTGGAGGTCTTTCAGCTTGGAAGGACAGACACCTATAAACAGGTATTGTACCCATTACCAGCATGTGTCAGACATCGACACTTTCTGTTGAGCACCCAAAATCAGTGTAAACAGGCTAAAAATGGGTGTCCAACACTTGCTGTAGGTGTGGCTGACATGACTCATTTTTTCTCTTAAGACTTATACGCGTTAGTTCAGCACTTGTTTTTATGGGTTCTCTTTTAGTGTGTGTATTATGCTAGTTTGAAGAAATTCTTATGTGTTGCTTTGATATATGCTTTTAGCTCATATGAAATATTAGAGATATATAGTTTATGACAATAGAGGACTGGAACTTTGATGGCTGCCTTCTCATGAGGCATATCTACTGGAGCAATTTGTCGATTTGGGAGTACTGAAATGGAGTCCATCTCTGGTAAATTGAGGAAAATCGGCAATCTCAATATAGATCTGAACAATTTCACATTTGAATTATTATCAAGACAAGTTGATGGTGGAGCATGTTCTACATATATAGGATTTCCCAAGTCTAGAGGTAATCTCTAGCCATTTATAATCTACAAAGTTATGACTTGTCTATACATCTAGAGTTAAGTTGAAGCCTAACCCACTCATTTGGAAGGAAGTCCATAATTCTTCTTTCCAGCATCGTCAATGATTGAATTTTTTTTGTTTATTAACATTTTGAGTCAAAGAAAATTTTGATTGGGAGTTGCCTTTTTGTTACTTGAGTGGGGCTATATATCTACGTACTTCGAATTACTTTGAAGGGATTACTGATGCTCCATTAGAAATCTAAGAATGGTTATTGATCCAGTTAAATGCAGGATTCTATATGTTAGTTGGGGACTATTTTGTCCGATGGGTATTTGTTGCATCCATCAATATCTTGGATTCGTTCTTGCATTTAAAATAGGTTGCATTGGAAATGTAGGATTTAGGAGCAATAATGAAGGGTGCCACGAGTAATGACCCCTCATTCCAATAACTCGCATAAACCAATGATTAGCTGCCAAGTTGCTTTTTCCAGATACAGAACTACACCTCTGTTGTTCCATTATAGTACTTGATTATGTTTGCCATATTTGCACTGCAGCTAGCCAAATAGTGCAAGTGCAATGCAACAGCAAACTGCCTCTCAATTAAATTAATCTTCGTATCATTAGAAATTTATTCATTTCTTTGGGCTATGTTTCTTGTGCAAAAATGCAGGTAATATTGTCTAGGATAGTTAACCCTCTACCACTTAGGAGGACCGCAGCTGGAGCCTCCGCCTCCTCCAAACTGCTGCGAGCAGAAATTCCACTGAGCAAACATGGCAGGAGTAACAAGATGCTAACCACATCTACCACAAGCACCAAATCTACCACAAGCACCAAAACTGCATTGGATTTGCCCTTCAAGGGCAGACAGATCGTCGCCTATGATGATCTTCTCTGAATATGACTAGTTTGCTGTTCCTTCTGCTTTTGGCTATGAATGTAAAACCATACTCGAATCGACAGAAGGTAATGCCCTTTCTGCTGAAAAAATGCTACTGAAGAACACCCAGATTGTAATCCTTACCGATAACATCCAATTTGTTAGGAATATTTATAGCTTGCTGCCTTGTACGATCTGCCTGTCATCTTCTCCCTCTATGTGTGATCCAAATAGTCCCTTTTGAAATATGTAAGTTTGTAATGTCCAGGGAAGTTCACTGCTGTTCTAGTATATTTGGTCCACTTAATCTATGTTGGTACTTCAATGTAATCTGCCTGAATTGACATGTCTTGTGGAGTTAGCTTCTTGCTGGCTTCAATTTCATCAATATGAACTAAGAAAAATTTAGTGAATCTTATGGCAAAAGAAAGAAGTTCTTGTTCTATGAGCATGCATCGTCTTTGAAAGGCTCATCCACTTTTAAGGGGTTAGCTGAACAAGGAATGTTACCTATGGGATGTTGTGTACCTAGAGCTATTTATATGCATTTTATTGGTTGTAGCAGGTAAACTAGTGAGGAACATTGATAAGGGTGCAATGTATATATTTGCGGCTTTTATGATCTTTTAAGTGCTGTTGAATCGTTAATAGATTTTGAGATATGTAACTGATGTTTTGGCTCTGAATTAGAAACCATCAGATTTATAAGAGGATTAAGTTATTACGTTCTATTTCCAATCACAAACACCAAGTTCTATTTCCATTAACCCGTGGTATTTGGAATTTGCCATTTCAGTTGGAAACTAAACACATTTTATTTAAAGGGTTAATTGCATTACCTACCTCTATGTTTTACACTCTATAAATGTTTTACACTTATTATATGGACCACCCATGACCTCTATATAGTTTCTATTTTCTATATAAACTAATAATATTGAACACCCCTATGGTTAATAAAATTTTAAAAAAAATTGAGTGACACCCCACTTAGTTTACCCATTTATGCGGTGCACCCCACATTGTTTGCTTAATGTATAAATAGTCCCACATCTGACGAAAAACGTCAGTTTTGACGGTCAACAGGGTTTGACCGATAATTTATGACGAAAATACCCTCATCTTCTCCCAAACCCAAATCCGTCCCGCCGCTGTCGCGCCCCCACCTCCGCCCCGCCGCTGTCGTGCCCCCACCCCCGCTCCGTCGCTGTTGCGTTCACCACCACCACCACCACCACCTTCACTATCACCACCATCACTACCACCGCCTTCACCTTCACAATCACCACCACCACCAATGCCCCCTGCGCCCCCGTCCCGTTCCGCCCCTCCCCCGCTTCGCTCTGCCCCCCTCCGCCCCCTCCCCCAACACCACCACCGCATCAGCAACAGCGGCGGCGACGGCAGCCACGGGCAGCGGGGGTGAGGAGGAGGGGGGGGGGGGGGGGGGAGCTCGCCAGAGAAGAGGGGGAGGGGGACTCGTCGGAGAAATAGGGTAGAGTGGGGGGAGGTAGGGGTGAGCATTATTCGGTTTTGAACCGAAAACCGAACCGAACCGAACCGAATAAGAGATTCGGTTCGGTTTTGAAAAAAATCGGTTCGGTTTCGGTTTTGAAAATACTAAATTTTCTTATTCGGTTTCGGTTTTGGGTTTCGGTTTCGGTCAAAAACTGAAAACCGAATAAGAAAATTTAGTTTATATATATATATATATATATATATATATATATATATATATTATAGGTATATACTATAGGTATTAATTATAGGTATATACTAAATATATATAGGTATATACTATAGGTATATATATTATTAGATCAAATGTCCCATGGAACATAAATTTGTATATTGTATTCTTGTTTTGTTGGAACAAGGAACCTCAAGGAACTTGACATTTGTAATGTTCAGTGACATTTGTAATGTTCAATGTAATCTTTATTGGTACACATTTGTTTGTTCATTCACGATTTTTTTTTTAACTTTTTGTTTTTTGCTGTGTGTTTAATGGTGTTAAGGTTTTAAACCAATTGAATTCATATGCATGTCTTTTGTAAACAAGTAAAAAACCGTGAACAAACCAAAATTGGACTAGCCAATTAACAAGTACAAAACAACAGTTGTTTTAAAAGCCTATAACTTCAAATTTGGATTAGCCCATTAACAAAAAGGCCCATAGAAACCGAATAAAACCGAAAAACCGAACCGATTTTTTCGGTTCGGTTTGAATTCGGTTTTTGCTGAATTCGGTTCGGTTTCGGTTTTAATTTTTTTAAATTCGGTTTATTCGGTTTTCACAATTTCGGTTCGGTTTGAACCGATTAAACCGAATGCTCACCCCTAGGGGGAGGGAAGAAATTGGGTTCGGAAAAGAAGCCAAAGAGGAAGATGTACATTTTCGTCTTTTTTTAAGGGTCAAACATCGTTGACCGTCAAAACTGACATTTTTCGTCCAATGTGGGATAACTTATACATTTAGCAAACAATGTGGGGTGCACCGCATAAATAGGCCATCCAAGGGGGTGCCACTCAATTTTTTTCTAAAATTTATAAAGGAAAGGGGTGATCAATGTAATTATTTTCGTAATAGGGGTAGTTCCTGTAATACTCATGAAATATATGGAGGTTCAGTGTAATTAACCTTTATTTAAAAGACATGTATTATTTCAATTGGGAACAAAACTAGACCTATGTAGCACAAAAAACCTTAGGTTTTTTTGACACTTGACTAACTTGTCAACATGATATATATTAGTGCAATCAAAATTGGGAACCAAACTAGTCCTATGTAGCACAAAAAAACCTCATAAATTTTTTTGATACCGGGCTGACTTGTCAACATGATATATATTAGTGCAATCAGAATTCTCACCGTGATAGTTGTGGACACGAAAGGACCACATGTTTTGAAAACTAGACGACTAGTTCACAGTTGGTTGGCAGATAGATACACCTATCTTTTGGCTGGTGCATCCAAATGAAGCTTGGTTAGAAGAATTTTGAGAATACATGATCGGAGATCCGCTAGAGATTTGTGGAAAATTTGCCGGAGATACGTCGGGTGTGGTTGGAATGATGGAATTTTGTTAGAATTTAGGGATCGAGGACCACAAGTAGTTTATTACTTCTGTTTTTTTAGGGTTTTGGAGGAGATGTGTGGAGAATATTTTGAATTTAATACTTAACTATGTGATGCCCTCTAACAATTTTAAAAGAATATTTTGGGAGTAATTTTTTTTTTTTTTTTAATTTTTTGTGCGTCCCTAACAATTGGGAGCAGATCTGCTGTCCCATTTAATTCTATCCAATTCTGTACCCCTTCATATTACATGTGTGCCACCATTTATATATCTACATCCATGACCCACATGTAATAGGAAGGGGGACATAAATGGACAGAATTAAATGGGATATCAGATCTACTCCCCTTACAATTGGGGACTGTGCCTTTATAAATAACCCATAACTATGATCAGGGCTACGTTACTAGATGGGCTTTGGGCCTTGGGTGTACACTGAGATCCGGCCAGGATCATTAAGCCCATTGGTTGGACTGTATATATATATATATATATATATATATATATATATATATATATATATATATATATATATATATATATAGAGGGGAAAATGTACCTAAGGTCGACCTTAGGTAAGTTACCTAAGGTCGACCTCATTTTCCTCACTTTACAACATTTTTTTCTTGAATATTTTTTTATGGGATTGATCTACACCTTATTGATTGACAACATACCAAATTTCAAGTGATTATAATATTGTTTAGCCCCCTATCTATCCCTTGCAAAATCGACGGTGTAGCAGCAAAGTTTTAGACCGTCGATTTTGCAAGGGATAGATAGGGGGCTAAACAATATTATAATCACTTGAAATTTGGTATGTTGCCAATCAATAAGGTGTAGATCAATCCCATAAAAAAACATTCAAGAAAAAAAATGTTGTAAAGTGAGGAAAATGAGGTCGACCTTAGGTACATTTTCCTCATATATATATATATATATATATATATATATATATATATATATATATATATATATATACTATTTGGGTTCAAGATGTAGAAAGGACTCGGCAGTTTTCGAGTCGGATGGAGAAGCTGGTTGCGGATTCAGAAGAAAAGGTGTGGAGTTTTGGGGCAGGGACCGACGGGCAGCTGGGGACGGGCACCCTCCAAGACCAGCTCCTGCCCCAGCCCCTCCCGGACTTCCCCCACGCCGTCGCCCACATCGCCTGCGGTGGGGCCCACGCCGTCGCCCTAACCGGTACGGTACCATGTTCGTTACTACTACTACTACTACTACTTCTGCGCTCTTCGATTTGATAAGAAATAGAGAGAGAGAGATGTTTGCAGGTGACGGTAGGGTTTGGACATGGGGCAGGGGAGCGTGCGGCCAGCTCGGCCACGGCGAGCCGGCCAATTGCTTGCAACCAAAGCTTGTGCAACTCTTGGAGCCGTTCGCGGTGTCTTCCGTTTCTGCTGGATGGAGTCATTCCGGATTCGTTACAGGTCTTCTTACGCCTTTTCGACTGCTTCTATCTAATTGCTTTGCTCTTGTGTTTGGTTGAGACTACAGTCTTGGTCTAGTAATACCAGAAGTGGCAATAAAATCAATTCATTCTCGAAATCGAACACACACACACACACACACACACACAAAGAAATGGCTCACTCTCAGGGCTCGTTTGGATCAAGTTTTTGTATTCCTAGGAATCCATTTTCTATTCCTTTCCCATGGGAAAGGAATTCAACACGGAAATGAATTCAACATTCCCATACCCATGCTTGGTTAGGTTGGGAACAAGTAGTCCAAAAAAATTCAAATTTGGTTCACACATGGATAGGAATTTTAATTTGTTTAGTTTTCCATAAATACCCTTCATAATTTTATGATGCTTCTATTACATAAATTCACATGTTTGGGATATAAGTTGGAATCTTGAAAGTAAAGAGATGGTATTACCGTCCAAACAAAATACCCAAACAACATTCCTAGGAAAGCAAAACTATTCCCAAGGGGGGCTTGGGAATAGCTTTCCCACATGAATGCGAATATGAAGTCCCTCATATTCCCCTCTTATTCCCAATCCTAAACATACCAATGGATAAGGAATTTAAAACCCATTCCCAAGTCTCAAAAACTTGAACCAAACGTCCCCTTAGGGTCTGCTTGGATTGAGGAAAAAGAAATATAAGCATAGTTTAGTGGGGTTAGGTGAAGGGAAGTAACCGAGAGGGAGGAGAGTCAATACATATAACTTTGTTTCGATCGGAGGTTTTGAGTGGGAGGAGGATTAATAAAAATACAATAGTTACAAAAATTTCCTTATTACATGTGGCATAAAATTAGATTTGATTGGATTAGATATTAAAACTTGTCAAAATATCTTCAAAAATCTAATACCTATATAAAGAAAATGACTAGAATCAAAACATAATAAAATCAAGTAACATAAGCATTATAGGCTTCTACCGTTTAGAAATAAGTCAAGTTCATATCATCACAACCATCTAGAATAAAAATAAAATAAAGAAAATGGTACGTCCCAAGAACAAAATACAATTTTTTTATACAAAACATTGGAGTAGATACGACACACAAAATATATTTGATCCATCAAACAGATGAAGCAATTTTTTAAAGAGACCGCCATTGGTTTTATTTTTTTATTATAATTTTCAATGATGAGTAATAAGAGAAAGCGAGAAGAGACGACGTATCGGACGACACCAGGTTGAAAGTGAGGAAGACGGAGCAACATGTTAAAACTAAAAAGCAAGAGGAGAAGGTCGCAATATTTTACATGGCAAACAAAAAGTATTTATGACTTTTTAAATAACAATTCCTAATTTTTCTTTGTTAACCCCCCGATTTGGGGGTCGAAAAAATGGATTAAAAAAAGGTTAAACAAACCCTCACTTAATCCTTGATCACTCCCCCTCCTAAACCCCCACCCTCAAACCAAGAAGAAAATTTCTCCCCTCACTTAACTTCCCCTCATTTAATAACTCTCTTCACCCTCAATCCGAGCAGACCCTTAGGCAAACCACAACCGGATGAAATCAAAGGAATGAAATTACGGAAGGACTAGAAGTTTCTCTCCAAGATTAACCCTACATTGCTTATAAACGAACCAACCGTCAAACAGGCACACCAGGACAGTATGGTAACAGAAATCGTAGTCTAAAAGTTTTAGGTGCTTTACTTATCACATTGGTAAGTTGGTAACCAATGCGTTTAACCATAATATACCAGGCGGACTCAGGACGGCAAGTTTGAAAGTTTAGGCATCCGGCTGAGTGACGGGTAACTCCATTCACACTCATGCTTCTTGGCTTCTCCATAAGCCAGGTTATCCTAAATTGCTCCTGCCCCTTTAGCTGTTCCTGTTTCGTACATTTGAAACAGTCTCCAATCTCCCACCAGCAAGGTGCTGAACCGTGATTCTTGCTACACCTATCGTAATGTTGGACCCAATTCTTCTTTGGCCTCTCTTGTGATTCTGTGCTTTATGAATTGTATCCATCTCTACAGTGAACTTTTATGATTTTTTTTGAAGGTCCAGTAACTGCCCAGGATATTGTAGTCAAGTAAACCAATTTTGGCAAGCTGGGATGCGTTCAGGTTTCTTTCGCTTCTCTCGAGCTCAAACCAAGGACGTGTCTTATCTCACCTGTATCTTTGGTTTTGGTTTTGGTGAAGGTTGCCAGTTGTGACAACATATTTGATTCCTAATGCCATAAAAATTATTCAAATTATAAAGCATTTGATCTTACCAGGATTCTTGTTACCGATTAGCTTTAAAGTCGTGGAGTTTTTACTTTTTACCATATATCAAGATTCTTGGATTTACAATCCGAGACCAAATATACTTACTGGACTTATAGTCTTGGGCTTTGCTCACTTGAGGAAGACTTGGGGTCCTTACACTCGATCAATCTCTACTCCTAGAAAGTTATTTTATGAAATCTCATTGGAGATGCAATTTGTTAGTGTTAGTCCTCTGAAATAATTCGATAGGGAGTTGAACCTACTCACAATTTAGGAACATTTTATTTTTCATACGTGATGCATCGTCTTAATAACTAATCAGTCGGTAAAAATAGCATCTGAAGATGACTCAATGCCTAGTAGGTAATTATACGACCAAAAAAGGCTTATAGAGTAGGGGTGAGCATTCGGTTTACACGGTTTCAACCGAACCGAAATAGTCAAAACCGAATAAACCGAAATTCTAAAAATCTAAACCGAAACAGAAGAAATTAGCCATAACCGAAACCGATATAATCGATTCGCTTAATTCGGTTTGTTCGGTTAGGCTATTTTTATTGTTTAATGGGCTTGACCCAAAGTTGGGATTGTGGTTAAATTATATTAAAAAATACAAATTTTATACATACATTTGTTGTATTTTAAAGTTGGACTAGTTGTTAAATTACCAAAATTGGGCTTCAAAACACATACATATAATTGTTGTTTTCAAAATATACAAAAAAAAATACAAAAAAAAAATCATTTTTTTAATCAACTGAAACTTGGGCTAGTTGTTAAATTACCAAAGTTGGGATTCAAAACTTACACAAAAATATACATTTTTTTCTTCAAAGTATTCACAAAAATACGTACGTTTGTTGTATTTTAAAGTTGAACTAGTTGTTAAATTACCAAAGTTGGACTTCAAAATATATACATATAATTGTTGTTTTGAAAATATACACAAAATATATACTTGTTTATTCTGTTTCAACCGAACCGAAATAGTCAAAACCGAATAAACCGATCTAAAAATCCAAACCGAAACTGAAACCGAACCGAAATTAGCCATAATCGAAACTGATATAATCGATTTGGTTAATTCAGTTTGTTTGGTTAGGCTATTTTTATTGTTTAATGGGCTGGACCCAAAGTTGAGATTGTGGTTAAATTATATTAAAAAAAATATAATTTTTATACATACGTTTGTTGTATTTTAACGTTGCACTAGTTGTTAAATTATCAAAGCTGGGCTTCAAAATACATCCATATAATTGTTGTTTTCAAAATATACACAAAAATATACACTTTTTTAATTATAAAACGTTCATTGAATTGAGGATATTTACATAATTGGGTAAGTCTTATTCGGGTTTTTTTATTTTGGACTCAAATACCAAACCGAATAAGGAATTTTACTATTTTCAAAACCGAACCGATTTTTTTTCGAAACGAACCAAATCTCTTATTCGGTTCGCTTCTTATTCGGTTTGCTTCTCGGTCCAAAACCGAATAATGCTTACCCCTATAGAGTATTTAATCTGGAAAGGGGGGTGAAATCGATTTAATTAAAGAGCATGATAGGTTCTTAGTACAATAAGTTTGATCTGGATCAACTTCTATGCATGGAAGTCCCTATATGAAGGCAATCTGCGAATGGAGTAGTAACTGTTCTTTTGCATCATAAGATTATAACTGAGGTATAGATACTTTTCAAAAGTGGACTGATGAGGATAAGGGTGACCCATTTGTCAGAATGACACTTGGAGGAAGCAAAGATGTAGCAATAGACAAATTTTGGGGTCGACTATTTGAACTCTTTTCTTCTATTAAGGGTGAAGCTATGATGTAAAAAACGAAACACACTTAATTGTAGACACCAAAATATCGTTTGCGATTTTTCCTTAAGAAAGGGATCAGCTATGACCATGACTCCAAATTGAAAAGGCTTCTTGGAAAAATTGAACATTCTTGTATAACTAGTGTGTCATTGCTACCTGAGGTAGCTATGGTAGAGGGACTTATAACATTAACCACCTAGAAGGTGTGTGACATAGTGGCAGATCAATAAAGTGGTGAATGTAACATGTAGGGCTGGCCCTGAGTTTTTGGGTACCTAGGAAAAAGATAAAAAATGGTACCTTTTTTTGGTAAAAAAAAATCAAGTCCACTAGGCCTCGGGAGATTTAAGTGAAAACCAACTATGCTGACCGAGTCATTCTGTTATGTTGTGTGAGCACTAATATTTAAAATACTACCAAAGGTTATATATATAAAAAATGAACCTCTTTTTTTTTGGGTGCCCCCCCCCCCCCCCCCCCCCCCCCCCCAAATTTTTGTGCCCCGGACGGCCTTGCCCTGGTAACATGATATGAATGAAATCAAAAGATATATGTACGCTGTGAAGGATGTTCTGTAAAGTACCTGTGAATCTGTGATGCAGGGTGCGTCACAGCAATGCCTCTGTCATAACCTTTTGTATTATACAACACTTTGAGCTTTCTTTCACATGTCTATCCCTTTTCGTTTCAGATCGTGGGCAGCTTTTTATGTGTGGAGATGGTTCGTTTGGGCAACTTGGCAATGGAAATCCTCAATCATGTAGCTCACCCGTGGAAGTCCCATTCTTCATCTCAAAGCATGTGGAACAAGTTGCATGTGGGATGCGCCATTCTCTGGTCCTAGTGAGGGGTAAAGAAAATTGAGTTTTATTTCTGTTAATATTTTGATTCCACTGCAGACTTATTTGTCAAAATAAAACTATGTGGACTTCAAATATTACTCCTGTCAACTTCTGAAAAACACTGAAAGATGATGTAAACATTAAAAAATGTTGTTCTAGTCACGGGAGAGAGAGTTGCCTGCTACCGTTGTGTTGTATATACTGCCAAAGGAGGAAGGCTGCTAGAAAGGAAGGATGTGATAAACAATTCTTGTTTGGTGCACCACCACCACTTATTTAATTTTAATCCCGGGACTGGTCGAGGTTGATGATTCCAGTATCATTTAATTGAATTGAACTCAGCATGTTCTGCTATAAGCTGATAGTAGCAGGTCCAGAATAATTTAAGTTTTCCCTTAAAGATAATCCTTGTGCTAGTATGCATGTATTAGCTGCTAGTTCATAGTAACTTTTTTGTTCCTTAAGTGTTCTATATCGGTTTCACACAAGGAGATCCGCCGCCACCTTGTTTATTTAGCTTATGGGTGGACAGCCTCAATCACATGATTAGAAGTAGATAGTGTTGAAGAAGTATCAGAATCAAGTATCTTAAAAGGGGTAGGGTAGTAGTTTAGAAGTAGTCTTGGGTGTCTGTATAAGTGGAGATAGCATAGGATAGTTAAAATTAAGTTGATATACTCTAATGAGGTCAAGTACATTGGTAGGAGATGAATTCTTCAAGATGACCTAATATTTCATTGCATTGATCCTCTAATGGAAAGAAAAGTTTATGGTAAATAGGTTTGAGGGAGCATACAAATGTGTACGGAATTAATGGATTGACTCTGCCTTCATTTACCTAAGGTGCCCTTTAAAATCGATTCCGCTTCCCATACATGTAGGAAGACCAAAACATGTTTCCAAAGTGATAAATTTTGCAAGGACTTGTAATTATCATTAATTACATTTTAAATTCTACATATATTTGGAGCTTTGTAGTATATAAGTCTTTGATTATTGTATCTCATTGACGGGAGTGCTAATTTGCTGCAGATCTTGTTAAATTTGTTCTTTATGGATCTTTAGATCATGGTTTGAAGTATCGGCCGATACCGATACGGTTTGGCATGTCCCGATCTGATACCAACCGATACCCGATACTTACCGATACCAACATTGAGGGTCTCTTTTCCGGTCAATTCGGCAAAGAAAATTAAACGAAAAAGACAAATCATCAAGGGTTTAAAGCATAATAAGATTGTAAAAACATGTAAAAGAAGAAAATCAATCTATTATATGTAAACCAATCGCTAAGGGTGATTACAATGTTATTTAATTTCAAAAGTACTACGAAATAACACTGAAAATACTTAAATTATGCCTAAATGTATAAAATATATGTTTTTAAATGTAAATAATTTATTAATAATTATTTTTTTCCGATACCAAAAAATCCGATACTCCGATCCGAAACCGCCGATACTACCGATATCGCCGATACCAATACTCGTAGGAATAGTCCGATACCGATACTGTGAACCTTGCTTTAGATGGTAACATATCATTGCATCACAAGTTAGAAGCTGGTCATCATTTTCCATATCATTTGTGATATTATTCCAACTAGAACGAAATATTTCTTACTAACATCAAAGCTCTTCTGATTTTGTATGTCAACCTACAGTCTGGATTCCGAATTGTACGTAGATTTTGGACTAAGAAATGTTAAAAAAATACTCAGTTCTATGAAAATTTGATCTTTTCCATTAGTCTAATTTGATTTTAATGTTCATGTTTCACTTCACCACCTATCTGAAGCAAAAGGTGCACTAATTTCTTCTCTTTTCACCTTTCTCTTCCTACCCAAATTGTTATGAGATGTTGTACTTGATAATACTCAACCGTCAAACTTCTACTTTTGATTAGGCATTTGATACGTCTAAACATAACCTGTTTGCTTTTTGTTTGTTTGTCGGATGTAGAATCTCTCGAAGGTTCAGTTTATGGTTTTGGCTTTGGGAGACATGGACAGATTGGCATGTCAATCTCTGGGTCCGGAAAACCAGAATCCAGTAATGTTCCCAGAATCATTCCTGGATTCCAGAAGCACAGAATACTTCATATATGTGCCAATGGAGACCAAAGTGCTGCTTTGTCTGGTTAGTTTTGCTCCCTGCAATTAACTATGATAGTTAGACTTTCTTGTTCAATCACGATTCACGTAGATGATGCTACAACCACTGGTTTTGCACTTCAGCTGATGGGCAGTTATATACATGGGGCAGAGGATTTGGTGGTAGGAGCCTGGCTGTGCATTCTCCGCGCATCTTGACTTCATCTATGAGGTTCTCTTATGTTGCTCTGGGTTGGAAGCATGCTTTATTACTTGCTGGTAGATGGATACTAAATTTATTTATATATCTAATTGCTTAAATTTCCATCTGTTAGGCTGTAGTAATGTTCTTATATACTGTGTGCAGATGGTGAACTATACATGCTGGGTGGAAACCGCCATGGAATGCTCAGCAGGTCTCAAGAAGCAACCGTCGAGGGTCAGCCATCTATCTCCCCTGTTCAATATACATCAGAAGGTAAGATTTTGTAGTAGCGACTATATTTAGCTGACTGAACTAGCATAATTTTCTAGAACGAGATGTATATATATATATATATATATATATATATATATATATAGAGAGAGAGAGAGAGAGAGAGAGAGAGAGAGAGAGAGAGAATGTAATGTGTAATCTGCTGGTTTAATGTAATCTCAAAACTACATTTTTAGTTAACATCCTTAATGTTAATCCAATCTGGCAAGAGGCTGTGATGTTAAGTTTTTCAATGACATTTAGATTTCGAGGTTGTTCCAGTTCGTGAACATACCATTGCATAGAGATTATCAACACATGATTTGTTGCTTTACTATCATCAGTTGCCTCTACACTGGAGAGGGTACCTTGCAATTTTGGAGAAAAAGCTGTATGCATTGCTGCAGGTGCTGAGCATTCGGCTCTAGTAACAGGTAATGTTTCTCAACGGAAACTACTTTTTTTTTTTTTTCTTTTTTTTTTTTTTAAGTTCTGCCAATTGTAACTGTCCTGATGTAGTAATTTCCTCTAGTCTATTTTTAATTTAATTTTAACCTTTTGTCTTTTGTTCTTTTGTTTTTCAGAAGAAGGAAAGGTTTTCACATGGGGTTGGGGGGAACATGGACAACTTGGGTTGGGAAACACTGATGACCAGATTTCCCCTCAGATTGTAAATATAGGATATAGGAGACCCATTTGTGATGCTCAGATTAGAGTTTACTGTGGCAGTGGATTCACTTTCGTGGTAAAACCGTAAAATTAGTTTAGTTAGCTTATTGTTCACTTATTTAGTTGTATTTATATTACCCGGGTTTCTGGGATGGGTGTAGTGGTGATGGTCTAGCAGAAGCATGTAACATATCGGAAGCCTTTTCTACAGTTCGACAAGTCTAAGAACTACCTCCTGAATGTAGGATGACACTGCACTGTGCAAGATTCAGGCCATAAAGTGCTGAATTCTATCGTGAAGTGGATAAGCAGCAGTACTGTGAAAATGGCAAGAATAATGCAAGTCCAAGAACATTATGGAGCTCACATCGAACAAACAAGATTCTTATTTTTGTCCTTCTAAGCATTGTTTCATAAAATGATACATTTTGTATTTGTATTGATCTGGAACCTTATACATTGTAAGGAAATACCTAAATAGAAAGGGGTGCAATAATCATTGTCATGTTCCATGGACCCATATGGGTTTAATTGAATAAATTAGAAACAGAATTTGTGGTGCATTCAAGATTGCATATGAATCACAGCTGATTTATACTTACAATTTTAATCTCTTTATTTACTTGTCTTTTCAAGTTGAAATCGTTTGAAGGAGGCCGGATTTCCATAGAGAAAATTTGACTATTTTCCTTTTGGTTTCAGTTCCATGTCAAAACTTTACACAGGAGCCACAAAAGGATAATTCTTGGCCACCAAGGCTTGAAAAATATCGTGGGGCTTGTGTTTTCTTCTGAAAATTTGTCTGGTTAGTTCTGATTCTTCTCCTTGTGACTTCCTTACAACACTTGTGGCACTCTTAAATTGAGCCTCAGGACTCTCTTGATATCAATTTGTTCGTCGGCTTCTTACGCTGCAAAGTTTACTGCATGTACATGTATCAGAGATTGGATACCTTATATTATTATAGGCTTAATTTGACAAAGAATTCTGAATCTTTTTTTTTCTCTCTCATTAATACATATTCTCATCACTATGTGACAGATATGAAAAGCTCATGAGTGAAAGCAGAAGCCATGTAGTTATGCTGATAGATATGTAATGGGAGTTGGTAATAGTAATTGCTTATTGAATCATAATAGAAAACTAGTCTTCTTTGGTCTACTGAAAGGGAAAGATTAACTGCAGCAAAAATACTGTCTGCTTCTGGCAAGCCTCGAAGGAATCATGTAGTAGGAATCAAACAAATGCCATACATAAGGAATTTGAATGTGCTGTGAACCCAACTCACTGAGAAGAGAGAGAGAGCAAGAACATGGAAGTAGTAATATTCACCTGGTGGTCTGCTCTGTTGCTGGGCGCCATACCGTTGCTGCTGCAAGCAGTGTGGTACTGGAACGACGTGCTTTTCTCAGCCTCCCTCTGGCTGCGACGCACGAGGGGCGACAAGGAGAGCGTTACCCTGCCGAAACTCCCACCGGGCCATATGGGACTGCCGTTCATAGGGGAGACACTCACCTTCCTCTGGTACTTCAAGATCCTCCGCAGACCAGACAATTTCATCAAATCCAAGAAACAAAAGTGAGAAGTTAACTCTATGCCTCCTCTTTCGATTTGTCATTGTTCCTTACTGTCATCTTCCTTTGATTCTTTGAGTTTACAGATATGGGGAGGGTGTGGGATTGTACAGAAGCCACATCTTTGGCTATCCCTCTATCATCACATGCTTGCCAGAGAGCAACAAGTTTGTGCTTCAATCAGCCTCCGACTTCCACATCAGATGGCCGGCACCGGAGCTCTTTGGCCTCACTTCCCTCGTCAATGTCGAGGGAAAGAAGCACACGAGGCTTAAAAGCTACGTGGTCAATGCAATCAACCACCCTAAAGCACTGCGGCGGGTTGCACAGATCGTACAGCCGCGCATCGTCTCCTCGCTCCGCTCGTGGGCCAACAAGGACAAGATCAACGGACTCCTCGAATCCAAAAAGGTCTGATCGCTTAGCCCTTTGTATGTTCTTTCTTGTATAGTATGCTGATATCTTGATTTCTATGATTCAGATGACATTCGAGAACATATGTATGATGTTTGCCAGTATGGAGCCTGGCCCCCTCCTAGACGAGATCGACAAGTGCTTTGCTGGTCTGGTTCCTGGATTCAGAGCTTACCCACTTGATTTTCCAGGAACAGCGTTTCACCATGCCCGGCGTGTTAGAAACATTCTACACATTCATATTACTCCAATTACCTATCTTCATTTTACTTTGATCTCCATACTGATTTATATTTTGTGCTGACAGTGTCGTTGGAGGCTTAATGCAGTGTTCAGAGAAGAGCTCGAGAAGAAGAAGCAGCAAAAAGAGAGCTCGCCCGGTGAAATTGGCGATCTGATGGATGGACTGATGCAAATTAAGGACGAGGGAGGCAAACAGCTAACTGACGACGAGGTGGTTGATAATATAGTCTCATTCGTCATTGCTGGATATTCATCTACTTCATATGCCTTGATGTGGGCTCTCTATCACCTCTCAAACTCACCAGAAGTTCTACGAAAACTTCGGGTAATTTATATAAAGTCGTTAAAAAGATCAATTGCTAGTTCCTTTGGATAAGAGCTCATTCCAATAAAGTTCAGATTCTTCTTTTCCAGGAAGAGAACACAGCTATAAGCAAAGAAGAGAAAGATGGCTTCATAACCATGGATGACATTTCACAATTGAAGTACACAGCCAAGGTACTGTAAAATCTGGATACGGATATGGACTCCACTCTATTATATATATATATATATATATATATATTTTGGAAAAAGGATAAATTTTATTCCAAAGGAAAAGTCATAATCTTACAACATACAATCAGAGTGGGACTCCCACTCATCAATTCTCCATAGCATTTACATCAAACTCGATGTTATGGAGAATGCCAACCGGAGGGTTGACCAGCCCCTCGAAAATTCGACGGTTTTGCTCCCGCCAAACATGCCAAACTGAAGCAGCCAGTCTAACTCTGGCCGTCCGGAACTAGTCCTGCCCTCGACCCCTGCTATCCATGATCACCGTGATGATGTCCCCAATTCCTTTCCCGGAGACGTACACTTTCAATACTCGACTCTGCTCCGACCAGATCTGCCATGCCAGAGTGCACTCGAAGAACATATGCTTTATAGATTCAGGCTCCAAACAGCAAAGCACACACTTGGGATCCAGAACCGGCACTCCAAACGAACTCAGGCGATCCCTAGTCAAGAGGCGGCCCAGTAGTAGCTTGTAAACACACAACTGCATCTTCCTGTCCAAACCCTTGCACCAAACGAACTCATTGTCCGAACTCAGAGAAAAAGTGCGCCGGATAAGGTTGTAGCAGCTTCGGAATTTGAACTCTCCAGTTCCCGAAGATGCTCCAGTCGGCTCCCAAATCCACCGATCAGCAGGCAAATCCGGATCAATGACTGTAGAAATAATGATCCCACCCAGCTCCTCAGTGAACCGATAAGAATCTGGCCTCCACTCCCCATTTCGTATGATGCGACTACATGTCAGACCACGCCTGTCCTCCTGATGAGTCGGGGCACCCCTGATGTCTAAAAGCGAACGTCGATCTATCCAAGGGTCTTGCCAGAGGTCCGTACCCGACCCATCCTTCATGACCTTCCGAATAACAGACTTGAGCACCCTCCTGTGTCTCGAGACAGTCTTGAACGTGACTGAATGATTGTTGTCGGTAGAACACGTCCAAAAGTTGTCCTGCTTCACGTATCTGCTGTGCATCCAGTCCGCCCAGAGAGACCCCCCGCTAATGAATCTCCAGGCCAGCTTAAGCGCGGAAGCCTCCCTAATCTCCAGCAACGGCCTGAGCCCCACTCCTCCCTCCTTCCTGGGACGACAGAGTTGCTCCCAGGAGATCGCATGCATACCCCCCCTCCAAATAAAATCGGCACAGAGCCGCTCCACTTTTCGAATAGTGGCCACAGAAAGGAGGATGGACTGCAACCAGAAATGGACCACAGCCGAAATTATCGATCTGACTAGCTCAATGCGTCCGCCAAATGACAGACCGGCAGCTTGCCAACCTTCTACTCTCCGCTGGACATACTCCACCAGACTATGGCAGTCCTGATCCCGCGCATAGTTGACCGTGAGAGGCACTCCTAAGTAACGCACCGGAAGATCACTCCTCGCGATACCCAGCACATCGGCCCGCTTCTCCTTCCGGGGACACAGGGAGCTGAAGTAGACCCTACTCTTATCCCTGTTCATCTGGAGACCCGAAAAGGACTTCAAATCTTCCATAATAGCCGCAAGCGTCTGTAACCCCTCCGTCGAAGGCTGGATGAAGACCAGAAGATCATCTGCATAAATAAGGTGGGTAACTGGGGGATCCACCCTCCGAAACAAAGGGACCAGCCGCCCCCGGTGCACTGCCAGATCCATCAAGCATGTGAAGTACTCCATAACAAGCGTGAACAGGTAAGGGGACAATGGGTCACCTTGTCTAAGCCCACGGTTGCTCTGGAAGTACCCATAAGGAACGTCCTGGATGAGAACAGAGAAAGTAGGAGACGTGATGCACTCCCGGATCAACGCAACCCAGTGTTCTGCGAAATCTATGGTGGTCATCAGATGGCAGAGGAAGTCACGATTGACCATGTCATACGCCTTCCTCAGGTCCAGTTTAACACAAGCTTTCTCTCCTCCGGGTCTGCTAAATTTCCTCACCATCTCATGGGCCAGGAGGCTGTGCTCTGCGATCGACCTCCCCTTGATGAACGCAGCCTGATTCGGGGATACCAAGTCCTGCATGATCCCCTCCATCCGCCGACACATAAGGTGCGTAATTATCTTATAAAGATAATTACAACACGCAATAGGTCTGAAATCCGTCAATGCTGTCGCTCCCTCTTTCTTAGGCACCAAGGTCAGGAAAGTGTGATTCAACTCTTTCAGAAGCTTTCCTTTGGTGAAAAATTTCTGCACCACCTCCACGACCTGATGCTTCAGAATGTCCCAATGGCGTTTGAAGAAACCACTGCTGAAGCCATCCAGACCAGGAGCCTTGTTGGGATCCGCCACCTTAACAATAGATTCCACCTCCTCCAATGTAACAGGGGCAAGAAGAGTGTTATTCCCATACGGAGTCACCAATCTCTTCGTAACAACCTCTGGGAACACAGACAGGTAGTCAGTCTGGAAATATAACTCAGAATAGTACCTGACAGCCTCGCCCTGGATCTCAACCGACGTCCCCACCAGGGTGTCATCCGCATCAAGAAGCTGGGAGATGTGATTCCTATTCTGTCTTGTCCGGATAACATCATAGAAGAACTTGAAACAACGGTCACCATCCTTAAGCCAGGAACATTTGGCTCGCTGAGCCGAGCTAATCTCCTTCTGCAGCCTTAGGATATTGACTTCTGCGATCAGCTCCTTCTCTTTAGCCGCCGGGTCCCCATTCAGCATGTCAACTTGCATATCCTGCTGCAAGTTCCGCAACTCCCCCTCCTTATCTTCTAAGGTGGACTTGGGCAACCCCTTCACCCAACTCCTGAGAGCCCTCTTCGTGGCCTTGAGACGACGAACCAAGCGGAACTGAGCCGTCCCCTCCTGACCGCTAGTAAGCCCCTCCGCGACAGCCTCTATGTAACCCTCCGAGAGATATTAACTGTTGTTATACCTGAACTGGCGGGACTTCCCAAGAGACCGAGCTGATGGGGGAATGATCGCTCGTCCCAGCGGCCAGACCCTCAGCCGGAGAGTTGGGGAAGTGACGAAACCACTCCCCATTGCCCAGAGCTCGATCAAGCTGACAGGCAACCCTGTTAAGAGTTGCTTTGTTGTGCCAAGTCCAGATGAAGCCTGAGCGAGACAATCCCCCAAGCCCCGCAAGCAGGAGGCATCTCTAGAAATCATAGAGGATAGAATCGGGAACCGGGCGACCACCCACCTTCTCCTCTTGGTGCAGAAGGACATTGAAGTCCCCGATCAAGAGAAGAGGAAGGCAAGACGAATCAGCAACAGAGGAAACACGGGAGATGTCGCTCCATAGGGACTCCCGTCTCCTTCTGTCATTGTGGCTATAGACCGCCCCCAGCAAGAACTGGAAGCCACCCTTGTTAATGAAGGAGATGGCAATCAACTGCTCCGTCATCAAGATCAAGTTACCATCCCAACTCTTCGAGTTCCAGCGAACCCAAATCCTGGCCATGTCACATAGAGCCAGGTTGTGCAGTTGGGCCCAATGAGATTGGGTTCGCCGAGCAAGAGTCTTCTCACCTTTGATCTTGGATTCTAGAAGAACCGAAATGTCACATTTCTCTCTGTGAAGCACGCCACATATCTCTCTCCACCTCCCTAGCGAACACGTCCCCCTCACATTCCAGGCGATAATAGCCATTAATTAATGAGAGGTAGGGTCCCCCTGGGCAACTCCCGGATCAGCACCTGGGGGAAGTGCCGCATCCGTCGCTAAGGAATCCTCCTCCATCCCAGTTGGAATCGCCTGTTGGGGAGCGACCTGAGATAGAACCAACGCCCAGGCAGGGTTGTCAACACACACCGCCTCCTCTCTGGCAGTAGGATGTCCCTCCACCCTGGAGGGCCCATCCCTCAACAGGCCGACAGCGTGTCTCTTCCTACAGTAAACCTGCCCCCCAGTCGATCCGCCATCCCCTCGTGCCTCAATCTCCGACGCCACCATACCTCTAGTAACTATACTACTCTGCCCCTGGCAAGTGGTCAGCGCCCCACTCGTGGAAGCAAGCGGAGTAGATACAACGAGACTCAATCCACCATCACTCACAGGATGAGTAACCTCCCCCTCCAAGACCTCCGCTCCACTATCATCTCTGAGATCCATGTCGCAGGGTGCTTCTGGAGCCTCACTAAGAGAGATAGTAGACTCCATCGGAGGTCCAACGTCTGAACACGCACTGGCCAGATGCCCGAAGCAGGAACAGCGTGAATAGGTAGGTGTAACCCATTCATATTCCACCTTCTGGGTAAGCACTTCCCCAGAAGGGATCTCATATTCCACCATCTTCGGTAGCTCCCCCCTGCCCGAATCTCCACAAAAATTCTGGCGTACATCAACCGCGACCGAAAGACAGTAGCTTCATCTGCCTTTATCGGGGTGCCCACCAAGCTGGCCAGCTGCATCAGCAAAGGAATGCTCCAGAACCTGACAGGGAACTCAGGGAATCGAATCCATACAGGGATGGCATTCAGAACTTTCATCTCACACCGAAGTTTCGGGGACCACTCCTTGAGAATGATAAGTCTGCCGTCAAACGTCCAGGGGCCGCCTTGGAGGATCCTAGCGACATCCTCGGCCAGTCCGAACTTCACATAATAGAAGCCGTTCTCGCGGGCATAGAACTCCATACTCCCTTTAGGCTGCCAGAGACGCGCTGCATACCTCCGGATCTGTCCGTAGAAAGGCTTGTTGCCAAGGACATACAGAACGAGGGTATTCTTCCAGTATGCTGTCACCTTCTGGATCTCCTCCGCAGGGAACGAGGCCCGGAAATTCCTTCCCTGCCTTGATCGACGGAACATACTCCATCGATGTCGGACTCTTCGGCCCCACAGGTTTGCAGATCTCCGCCCAGGACCGTCCAGCAGACCGAGTGGTCGTCCCATGAGGCCTGGGGGCAGCCTCAGGACGAGGAGACCCAGATCTCTGAACATCGAGATCCACTACCTTACTTTTCCCCTTGGCCCCCGCGGTTGCCTTAGGCCGCCACCCCACCGATCTCCCAGCAGACACCCCCGGACCTTGGACAGAAAGCCGAGCCCCTGACCCGCTCTGACGACTAGCAGCGGGATGACGATCCCTAACGTGCCCCTGTCCGCCTCCCGTCTTCCCCCCGGGCTTCGCCACGCGACGGCGCATAACCGTCGTCCATCCTCCTCCCTCCGTTTGGCTCCCCAGGGATCCAGAACCTGCTCCGAATTCGAAGTTGGGGGTGATGGATCCACCCCGCAACGAATCGAACCCCCCCTCAACCGTAGGGAGGCCGTCCGACCCCCCTCCCGTCTTTTCCGTCCCCCCTCACCGCCTTGGGGGGCGCCACTACTCGGACTCGAATTGGGGGGTCCGCCCGACCCCCCTCCTTGTGCTCCCCCCCCCCGCCACCGCCTTGGGGGCCGCGGAACCTCGCCGACAGCCCAGGGGGTCCATACGACCCCCCCTATGCTCCCACCCTCCCCCTCCCCCCCCGCCTGGGGGGGAGCTGCCGCGCGCGCCTGCGTCGGGGGGTCTGCCCGACCCCCCCGATTCTGCTCCCGCCTCCCTCCTCCGCCTGGGGGGGGGGGGGGGGGCACCTCCCTTCTTCCCCGATGGCCGCACCCCGCCGGCGAGGGGATCCGGCGGCCGCGGGGGAGGGATCCGAGCTAACCCTAGCCGGTCGCACGAGTCGCCCAGGTCGCCCAGGTCTCCAGCCATTTCTTCAATATTATATATATATATATATATATATATCCATGTTTCTAACACTAGGGAGCATTCTATTTGTGACTAAATCTATTATATTTAAAGTATATATCAGTACTCGAAATATACGTTAATTTGTATGCATATATGGCGAGAGCGGAATAGAAGGATATTTGAGGGCACTCAGGCGTGAGATACCTCTATATAAGTAGGCAAAATAGCTAGATGGTGTTGTAATATTGGGATATTAGGTTGATTTATAAAGAAATTACCTTTTCCAAAATTAAATAAATAATAATAACAAAAAAAATTTATTTAAAGGAATTTTTTTCTTCTATAATTATGTAGAAGAGGAGAAGTTTGGGGTATTTACAGATACATGGATGGGGTGATGGCGCCCCATTTAAAACAATAGTTGGGCGCCATTGGTAATGGCGTCCAAAATTAATTTTGTAATCGTGCCCCAAATTAATTTGGGATTTGGCGCCACTGATATATATATATATATATACACACACACACTCACACTCACGCTACAGTCATGGGGATTGTAAATATTGAAGAGGACGTGAGATACCTCTATATAAGTAGGCAAAATAGCTAGACAGTGTTGTAATATTGGGATATTCGGTTGATTTATAAAGAAATTACCTTTTCTAAAAATTTAAAAAAGTTAGAGGATGTTTTTTTTTCACATATAAGTGAATTACACTTATTCTGTGTTGGGTCTCACTTATAAGTAAATTTGGGCCAAATTCGTTTTTCGCACTTATAAGTGATTTTCACTTATAAGTGGCTCCAAATTCATAATTGATTTTTTTCACTTACTAGATTGCTTAAGTACTTATTGCATCCAAAAAGTCTATTATGTCCATTACAAACTTAAAAAATTCCTTCACTTGTCCAAATTCTAATATAAACAGATTTTTCTATATATAAACCTAATTACCCCTTCCTCTCCTCTTTTCCTTCCTAACAACCAAGAATTCCATCTCGTTTCCGTCCAAAATAGTCTCAAAATTTGTTCCAAAAATAGTCTCGTTTTTCAGCATCTATCGCGACTTCGCGGGACTATATCTCCTAACTCTGACGTTCGATTTGCTTCCAATTTTTTTGGGTATTTCTATTACAATATTTTGGCTTGTATATTTTTGGATTGTCATCTATTATCGATGTTTTATATGAGAGGACATAATGGTAAAATAACACTTATAAGTGCCAAAAACAGAAAAAGAAAAATTAGTTATAAGTGAAAAAAAAATCACTTACAAGTGAAAAAAGAACATGTTTTATAAGTGCAATGATAAGTGAAATGGAGTAAATGACTCAAACTTGTAAGTGAAACAAAAGAACACCCCCTTAATTAGTAGGTAAGTAAACCTACATGAAATAAA
Organism: Iris pallida; assembly: GCA_029216955.1. Lineage (NCBI taxonomy): Eukaryota > Viridiplantae > Streptophyta > Magnoliopsida > Asparagales > Iridaceae > Iris > Iris pallida. Next base: position 3,846,240 of record JANAVB010006598.1, on the reverse strand, counting down.
AGAACACCCCCTTAATTAGTAGGTAAGTAAACCTACATGAAATCATCACTTATCTTAGAATCCCAACTTTAGTTTATCCAAAATCTTAATATTTGACCCGTATTCATATTTGCTTTGTCGATATCCGTTTTCTACTATATCCGAATCCGAACAAAATTTGCATCCGTATCCATATTCTACTAGGAAACAAATACAAATATGGTAATACCCATATCTGATCAGTATTTCTTTCAAATGCACCTGTAGTAGCAATACATTGGATTAGAAATAAGTGTATCCAAGAAAAGTTGGAAGTAGTGGACAAGATGCTAGAAAATCATCTTAGGTGGCTTCTTACGTGCAACAGTTAGGAGTAGGTGTCACGCCCCAGAACCAGAATACTGGAGAGCGGGGGAATGACTCAGCCAGCTACGTATTACGGATAGATGAATACCGTATAATACGATCAATGCTGTCTACAAGACGAGGGGGTGCATACTACATGAAAGTCTCCCTATGGTCACTTTACTTCTATTGTCTCAATCATTCAAACAAGAAACAGAAATAGAGAACATGTGAGATAAAGCAGTAAGGCGTCCCAAACGCTCCGTCAAAATGTTCTTGATATCTGGTTTTACAAAATACAGCCAGATGATGTAGTAAGTATACACAATTGTTAGCAGCTGCAGCCTGACTTAGTTACAATTATGCAAAAGTAGGTACAAGACAATCCGACTAACATGTCGGTGCCAAACGGCAAAGTATAAAGTAGATAACAAAACGGGCAGGGAAGTAAGAAACCCACTCGAGTCCTCCTGCGATCATCCCTCTAGTGTTGACCATCTTGGAGGTAGAAGTAAGCTGGATCCTCGGGGACTGGCTCTAAATCTGGCCATGCAAAACCAGAGAGGTTAGACCTCTAATAGCAAGTACCACAAGGAAGCACGACATGAGAACTAAAACCAGTAATGAGAAATATGATAAATAGATCTCTGCTTGCCGCTAGGATTCTCATAACATCACGACACTTCGAACCAACCTCCCAACCAAACAAGGACAGAAGTTGGCCCGTCATGTCCTGACATTCTGATCATCTTAGTTAGGCAACAGAGTAGGTACAGTACACAAACAAATCAATTTAAACGGCCATTCAACTACTACGGCTTGCTACTGTGTGTTCCAAGTTATCCTGGAATTATGTGATAAAAGATTCCTCAGTTCTTACTATGCGCAAGCAAGGCTAGTTTACCCAGTCAATCAATTGCGCCAATCATGAATTAGACGAGTCCCAGCGGGACGCCCGTCGTTAATATACAATATTCGATAGATAATATAACCAGATACTGCTCCCTGCCCGTGTAGCATATTTGCAGTATCTGTGGGGACCAACCGGCCTGTCGGGCACTACTAGTCCCAAGAGGGCTGCCATGTAAGAACTCGGGAATCCATTCTCTCCATGCAATCATTATTTTATTTAACTTAATAGTCTCTACGTTGAGTGAAGTACCATGCCGTGGATCATGGTCATTCAGAATGAGTACTTTCGTACGGGGTACGATATGCGCAACTCTACAATGATACCAGTGCGGTCAGGTTGTAGGTCTTACATAACGTAATGCAACAATCAAAACTAACCACGGAGTAATCATGCCTTGACCATAAAGTACACATGTTTCTTTGGTAAGATAAATAAATAATAAATGAATTGAAGCCTGCACGTGCCTGTATGCCAATATTCGGGATTAGCCAGTCGATTACAATAGTTCATAGTTAATATGAACGTGTCTCATTCATTCAATTTAATAAGACGACTAGCCAGTCTCTCAGTTCCAACTAGGAACGCATGATCAATTATTAGTCAAGGTCACAATCATTATCAATGGTGACAAGGCATGAAAGTCAACTAAATATTCAGTGGGGTCGAGTCTACAACTCTCAGGGTTTAATTCCAGTCAATCGGGGTATCTATAACTCAATTCACAACACATGGTACATCTCACGTAACAATCTATATTTAACAGAAATATTAACATATCATGATTATATCAAGTTTATGCCAAAAGGCGTAAGGATATAAAATGGACGTTAAATATCTAATAAAATATCAATATACAGGGCTATAGAGGATCCAAGGTAAGCAGGCTACGCTCATGTCAGCCTACGCTCAAGTCAGCGTACGCTCAGGTCAAGCTACGCTCAAGTCAAGCTACGCTCAAGTCAAGCTACGCTCAAGTCAGCGTACGCTCAGGTCAAGCTACGCTCAGGTCAAGCTACGCTCAAGTCAGCGTACGCTCCTTACTATCCAAGCCAGCGTACGCAAGTCATACGCTTCCAAAAGGCAGCGTATGAACTCCATGCGACTCCTTACTATCCAAGCCAGCGTACGCAAGTCATACGCTTCCAAAAGGCAGCGTATGAACTCCATACGACTCCTTACTATCCAAGCCAGCGTACGCAAGTCATACGCTTCCAAAAGGCAGCGTATGAGGCAGACTGCGCTGCGCTAAAGAGTGCGCGCAGCTCAGTGGCGCTAGCTAAAAAGCTCGTGTACACTGCTCACTGTCTTCTCCAATCAGCAAGAACTCCATGGTTTGAACCCAAAGCTTCAAAATCCATAACTTGGTCAAAATAAGTCCAAATCCAACTTTGCAAAGGTTAAAATTGGATAGAATAAAATTCTCTACAACATGGAACCATCAAAACTTGAAAACAAAGAAGTTTGATAGATCAAAACCACCAAAATCCGAAAACAACTAATTTCTAGATCTACTAAAAATAAAACTTCAAAACGAAAAATGCCAAGTTCTAAACTCTCTTAGAATCACAAGGGGAAGAGAATGGAACCATAAAAATGGGTCCTCATGAAGAAGCAAGATGTACTTGCCTATGGGTTTAGTAGGTGGAGAGAGTAATGAGGAAGAAGAGTAATGGTGAAGGAAAAATAATGAAGAGAGAGAAAGGGGGGTTGGCTTTAAATGGAAAGGTGGTGGTAGGTGGGGGTGTTAGGTTTGGTTCATGATGAACCAACCAACTAAACCAAACCAAGCCGAACCCAAGTCTAGCTAAAGCAGAGAAATAAAAGCAGAAAGTAAAATGCAGAAAATTAATTAACATGAATTTAAAGAGATTTAAATACGAAACAATACATGATAAATATTAAATAAATACATTTAAGCAGTACATGTATTAAAATACGTATACTGGGAACGGGAAGTGACAGTAGGCATGACCGAACCTTGATTTACCTGTAAAACAAGTTTTGTTGATGTTACACAGGTCATGACTCACTACAAAAATGTGACAGTTTAGCGACGTCCAAAAAAAACGTCGCTAATCACACTAAATACGTCACTAAAATAAACCAGCGACATATTTAGCGACATATTTAGCGACGTAATTAACAGGTCGCCGAAAACATGGTCGCAGATTAAAAATTCATCGCTGTTCATCGCAGATTTAACATTAGCGATGTATTTACGAAACTTCACTAACACGTCGCAATATTAAAAATCAGCGACGTATATAGCGATGCAATAACGTCGCCTGTGATGATATGGCATGGTTCAATATAGCGACGTCAGCGATAAAATAGCGACATTATTGTCATTTTTAACGATGTCAGCGATACAGAAATAGCGACGTCTCGATACACGTTGGCGACGTATTTTTCCGTAAAAGACGTCGCTAAACGTTGTTGTTCAATAAAAAACTGACGACGTACCTAATTTGGAGTCGCAAAACGTCGCTTGAGTTAAACAAAACAGCGACGTTCTGCGACTAGACAGCGACATCAGGTTTCCAAACCATAATGTGTCGCTAACGGTCGCTAAACGTCGCTGATAGTGACGTTCAGTGACGTTTTTATGTAACGTCGCTAAATACACATAAATTGCCGACGTATATAACTGGCGTCGCTAAATTCGTCGCCAATATGACTTATTTTGGTAGTGACCCTTAACAATAATGAAACCTCATTTTCTTGCTGTCAGGTTGTGGAGGAGACAATAAGGATGGCAAATGTCGCCCCTACCCTATTCCGTGTCGCCAACAGAGACATTGAATATGGAGGTACAAACAAAAATGGAGTGTAGTTCGTCTCTAGTTATAAACATGGAACTTGTATCTTTGATGAGTGGAGCTATTATATACTTGGACTGATGCAGGTTATACAATACCCAAGGGATGGCAGGTTGTCATATGGCTTCGACACATTCACACAGATCCAAAGAATTACGATCATCCACTGAGCTTTATACCCGAAAGATGGGATGTAAGTTCTACTGCATTGTTAACTTAAACCTTGAATTGCTTGTTTGGAATTATAAGGTATATTGATATTCTGAACAAAATTGAAGAAACCTGCAAAGCCTGGAACATTCCAAGTGTTTGGCGGTGGGCACAGGATTTGCGCGGGAAACATGCTCGTGCGAGTACAGCTCACCATCCTCCTCCACCATCTGTCTTTGGGATACAAGTAGAGAACTCACTCTCCTCCACCAAATTGATTGATTGTTCATTTCAGCATGAGATGTCTACTTGTTCATGTTCCTTTTGCTTGTTATGTCAAAACTTTCAGGTGGGGACTTGCCAATCCTGGCGCGAAGATCAAATACCTTCCTCATCCGTGCCCGGAGGACGAGGCTGCCCTGTCATTCAGTACACTTTAAGGAAGCTGTTATTGTGCTTTAATTCGGCATCAAAATGTATTATGTTGTCTTATATATTACATCCATGTACCATTGTGAATTTATGGTCCAAAGATGTGTTAAACCTGTACGTCTTCTCTCCGTGTTAATTACTAGACGCTATCCGCAAGAGAATACAATGATCTTGTCTCTTACCTATCATGAGAGGGTAACATGTTCCCTGACATTTTAAGGATCGTGTACAAATAATGAAAATGGCTTTCTTTTTTAACTACTCTAAAAAAGAGGACATCTTGCTAACATTATGAGGGCCATGTTATTGAAGATGTCAAAAAATAGGAATGCCTAAATCTGAAAGGGAAAATTTATAAAATGTCCAAAAATCGTAAAAGTTTTATGAAAAATTCACTACAAAATAACATTTTATCGCGTGTCCAGAATTAGCGAAAAATATATAAAAGGGTTCAGAATGACTTTTTTGTCTTTCTAATTTATTGAAAACATCTCCGAAACGTACTCTTCAAAAAAAATATTTCGATTCTTCCTCTTCTTCCATACGTTGCTCACTTTCGAATTTAGGTTTTCTTCTCCAAAATCTTCAAACCTTACTTCAAAAACTCGTCGAAAATTTTCGGAAAGACCGACAAACGGTAAAACTGTTAAAATGGATGTCCAAACATCATTTTTTTGCGATTCTAAAATTTTAGAAGGCTGAGAAATAAAAAAATTGTTTATCTCAGTCTCCTCGGAAATACGCTCCTTCTGCGACAAACCGGACCTCGTTTCGACCTCTCAGTCAAAAGTTATGGTCCTCCAAAGTTTCAACTGACCATAAAATGCAGGAGAATGACCATTCTCTGTGGTAATATCACGGAGAATGACGATTCTCCGTGTTAATATCACGGAGAATGACCATTCTCCTTGTTAAATTGACGGAGAATTGTCATTCTCCGTGTTAAAATGACGGAGAATGGTCATTCACAATGACCATTCTCCGTCATTCCGTGTTAAAACCACGAAGAATTACCATTCCCCGTGTCAAAATCACGGAGAATTGTCATTCTCCGTGTTAAAATCACGGAGAATGATGGAGAACAGTTGACAGAAACCTAATTTTTTTTTAGAAAAAAATATGTTAGGAATAAAGATTCAAGAGTTTTCCGTTCTTCTTTCAAAACGATGTTAACTCTTATGGAAAAGAAGAAGAAGATCTTCTCTCTACAATTGACCTAATCGCCGAAAAACTTCAAATTTCTCCACGAAAATGATGATGATGATGATAATGATAATGAGCGATGATCGGAGTTCGAATGAAAAAAAGCACAGTGAACTACGAACGATCTTTGCGATCTCTGCTGAAAATGAGAGCAATGGAATTCAGATCTTTCGTGAAAAAGAAGAAGACGAAAATCGCAATCCAAATCTGAGTTTGTGAATTCAAATACATATATATGACTAAATTTGTGCGAAGGGGTAGTTATGGTATTATTAAAATGACAATTTTGTAAATACAGAGCATCTAAAGGAAATCTTGGAATATTTAAAGTGAAAATATATAATTCTGGGTATTTCATAAAACTCACCCTGCGGGTGGGTTTTTCATAAACTCTCACCCCGAAATTGGTATCTCAGCAATTTCCATAATCTGAAAATGGATAATTCACATTAGTAATAATATACGTAGGTTAAAATTTTTGGGGTCTTCCAATTTTTGGATTATGTACGATCGTACAACTTGCACATGCTCATAAAAGGCCTTGCATGTACCTACATACCTGACTAGCGTGTGCCTGGTGACTATATTACCAGGCAAGCACACTCATATATTGGGGCCTATCACTACTATGTGATCTAATCATCTTTCCTACTACTCCCAATCTGTCATCAATAACTGTCTCCTTGTTGCACCACTGCTGGGAATCCACGCACAGAATCAAACATGATTGTTTATATACTGAGACCATGGTTTTGATGCATGTACAAAGACATACAAAGAGATGACATTAGAAGTACTTAACTGTGTTGTTTGGTCTGCTACTTGGTGTCATCCCATTGCTGGTGATGACACTTTGGTATTGGAATGATAAAAGGTTTTCTGGCTGAGATATGTCAGGAATAACGAAGCTCCCACCTGGTCCATATGTTGCTGATGAATTCTCAAGGGTTCTCCATAATTATTTACAAGTTACAACTAACTACAACAATATCTCTGATACCTCACCTCTCCCCAAACAAAGTTACAACAAACAGAGACCTATCGTCAAACCACCCCTCCTTAGTCACACTTTCACCGCCCTTCTATCCTCATTAACTCCTCATAAACTTTCTACTACATCATCCTTGTCCTCTACAGAGATCCCAATGCAGACCACTCCCTCTTATAGAAATATCAGCAAAAGAGATCGCCCTCCTTCTTCTGATGAAACAAATGAACATGATCTTATCAGACCAAGTAAAAGATTGAATTCAGAAGATGATGAAGTTATAGGCGCGGCTGGCCTCCAACAGCCTTAAGACTTATGATTCTATCCTGGAATTGTCGTGGTTTGAGGAATGATCCGACAATTCGTACTATCAAGTCATTCCTCCGTGCATCTAAACCTAGCATTATTTTCCTATCTGAAACCAGATGCCCGTCAAATATAGCTAATTTCATTGCAATCGATCTTGGGTTTGATCATTGCTGCTCAGTTTCTTCAAAAGGAATGTCTGGAGGTTTGCTCATATATTGGAGGACTGGAATTGACTTGAGCATCATATCTACTTCAGACAACTGAATTCATTGTGGCTTTAATGATTCTCATTCAGAATATATGGAATATCCTATTCCTATATGGTCCCCCTGGTGTGGCAGATAGGATGAACTTTTGGACACAATTAGAACTCATCATTAAGTCAATTACTGAACCATGGATCTATATGGGAGACTGTAACTCTATTCTTTGTGCTGAAGAAAAATGTGGAGGCAATTCCTTCAACTATCAACACCACAAGCATTTCATAAAATGGTTCAACAATGTAGATGCTATAGACGGGATACTCTGGCCCAGCTTTTACTTGGAATAACCGCAGACATCCTAGACATAATATTGCAGAGAGGCTTGACAGAGCAATGACTGATACCAAGTGGCGCTCCTTTCATCCCAAAGCGTGTATTCTACATCTTCCTAGTTTAAAAAGTGATCATAATCCAATCCTCTTACTAATGGAAGCCTCCCCAATCAAAAAATGTCGTCTGACCCGATTTGAAGCTGCCTGGACTCATGAGCAAGGATTTAAACAAGTTATGACTGAAATGTGGGGGAAAACAAGTGCCAAGGATCTCATCCGTAAATTACGAAGCCTGCTACCTAAGCTTAAAGCTTGGGGTAATTCTCGGTTGGAAAATATTGATAGGGATATCAAATATAATGAAAAAAGCTTCTTTTTGTGCAAAGCCTTCCTCTTTCTGATGCATCTTATGTAAAAGAGCGTAAAATTCAATTACTCCTCAATAAGCTGCATATGCAGAAAGATATATATTGGAAACAACGATCACATGTCTCTTGGCTGCGAGAGGGGGACAAGAACACCCGCTTCTTCCATCTCTCTGCTACTGCAAGACATCACAGGAATAAAATTCACAGGATTAAAAAGAAGAATGGAGAAGTAGTGTCTACATAGCAGGACATTGCAAATGAATTTGAATCACATTTCATATCTCGTTTTGAAAAGACTGATACACATCCTGTACCAATGCATATTCTATCTGAACTCAAAAGGATTTCTGATACTGATAATGAAAGTATCTGTTCTATACCTGATGTAGAGGAGATTAAATTGGCTATAATGTGCATGGGACCCTATAAATCCCTAGGTTCTGATGGTTATCCAGCTGCATTCTTTCAAAAGCATTGGGACGTTATTGGTGAAGAGGTAACCCATCTCATTCAAAACTATTTCTCCTTTACTATTATGCCAAACATGTTGAACCGTACATATATCTCACTCATTCCCAAATCTTCCAATCCTTCTACTCCTAATAAATTTAGATCTATAGCTCTTTGTAATGTGCTCTATAAAGTGACCACCAAAATCATTGCCAATCGGCTTCGCCTATTTCTTCAACATCTCATCAATCCTCTACAGAATGCATTTGTTCCTGGTAAACACATTGGGGATAATGTGATTATTGCTCAAGAGCTATTTCATTCTATTTTGAAGTTCAGTCCTGGCAATAGCTCGTTTGCCCTTAAACTGTACATGTCCAAGGCCTATGATAGGCTTGCCTGGGGAATCATTAGTCAAGCTCTTTTTGGGTTTGGCATAAGAGGAAAATCTCATGATCTTATCATGAATTGCATCACCACCACATCTTTTGCTATTCTTGTCAATGGCTTTCCAACCCAGTTGTGGTATTCGCCAAGGTTGCCCACTTTCCCCATATCTTTTCATTATGAGTATGGAAATTCTTTCGAATCTTATTCTCATTATGGAAAGGAATTTGTTTTATGATAGTGTCAGACTTCAAATATGTTCTATTTCCTTCTCCCATTTAGCATTTGCTGACGATATTCTTCTTTTTGGGAAATGCTCTCTTCATAACATTCTCCAAGCCAAAATCATTATCCAAATCTTTGAAAAATGGTCTGGCCAACGAATCAATTTCGATAAATCATCAATCTTTTTTTCAAAGAAAACAGACCTCCACATGTGTCAACTCTATCGAAACTTGTTGGGTGTCAAACCTATGGTGTTCTCTAAAAATTACCTTGGCCACAGGATTTTACAATCCAAAAAGAGAACTAATACTTTTTCTGATCTACTTAACACTAGCAGTTGTAAACTCAAAGGTTGGAAAAAGAGTTGTCTATCTCATGCTGCTCATACTGTACTAATCAAATCAACACTTTCTTCCATACCCACTTACTACCTCTCTTCCTATCTTGTCCCAAAGAAAGTCACAAATACTCTTTCCAAACATCAAAGGGATTTTTGGTGGGGATTAGATAATAACAAGAAGAAGCTTTACTACACTTCTTGGTCTACTTTCACCAAACCAAAGTTTCAAGGAGAACTTGTGTCACGACCCGCACCCTGATTAGAAGAACGAGAACGTGGGTACGTCCAGCCTACGCCGCAGTGTCGGCGGTAGAATGTTGTATAGGTCATCTGTAACATCTAACATCTAACATCTAATATCTAACATCTAACAACAAGGAATATAAACCTGTCATCTTCGCACGGAGGTATAATATAACATCTCAACTCTATAATCTCAATCACAAGTCTAAGGAAGATAGAGCACGATATGGAATCAGATAAAAGGAAGAAACTGAATATAAATAGTAGAGTTATCATAACACACAATATAGATGTCCAACACAAATAAATACAAGTCATGAATATAAATAAGTCTCAACTAACAATCAGAATAATCCGATACAAACTGAAAGCTAAAAGTACTAAGCTATAACTAGGCACACTCTACTAGGCTAGATCCTCCTCAAGCTCCTACGTACAACCCTCATAGGCCTCATAGAAGGTAGGACAGTCATTTATATCATCTGTAATATTTTTAACGTATCTAGTCAGGATTGGAACGAGCACATCACCTCTAACAATTCAAAATAATTGACAAGCGATATGCGTATAAAATAATAATAAAATTCTTGATGATCAAGTTATAGAGGTAATGTACAATAAAAAAACAAGTGTATAGAGAATATATAAAATGTGACAATAGGCAGATATGTAATAATGGTAAATCTGTCATGCAAGGTATATAACAGACAATCTAGAGAATCAGTATTTTGACCAGTGATTTAAAATACCAAGTTATTATGTGAACGGCTCTGGAGGGATATCGGACAAACCATACATGTACGTGTGTGGCCGTTATTCTTCATGTAAGACCAATGAGATAGAGTGGAAATGTTCACATGTCTTCTAGGTATTTTCCCGCCCAACTAGTACACATGGAATCCAGGTTCTTCGACATGCATTTTATTATTCGTGATAGATGCATTAGTCATGATTTACATTATTCATGATAGTCATGAAACCACGTATCTCCAGTCAAGGAATCCATAAAATACCAATCCGTGAGTCCATCGTGTCAGAATCAAGATAGAACACTAGTATAACATGCATAACATGATATATCAACATAATAAAACTATCAGAGAATGTACTCGTCTGATACCATGAACAACTGATATGTAGAGATGTCCAAACTGATGTCATAGAGTCCTATTTAGAGAAAAACATGTTATAATGTGTTCAATTTGTAATAATGGAAATCTACAATACAAACTACATGATACTAGGCCAATCTAGGTCAAAGTCAACTCTGGTCAACCTTTTAGTCAAACTCAGTCAATCCTAGACTATTGGTCAATATCTAGGTCAACTCTATAGGGCTAACTCAAATCTAAACATAGACTCTCACATCATATGGATACCATATTTACATCAATATATATACACTCAAGAAATCAAATATAACCAATGCCTAACTATAACCCATATATATACATACATACTCTATAGCCTAACATTACCCTATATCCTTCTAACTCATATATAAATATACCACATGTCACTTATAAACCAACCCACCCTTACCTATATACATATACATGCACTCATTATACATTACCAAACCAACCTCTACCTTTCCAACTATCTATCTAGCCCTATATCTATTGATACAACAAAAGCAACCCCAAAATCCTAATTGGATAACCAAATAACCTAACATCATGAATATAAACTCTCCTCTCAGTAACATTAGGACACTCACAACATATTACATTAGTTCAATATCAGTTGAACATGTACTTATGGTCCATTCCCATTCTCTGTTCAGGTAGGCAGGGGCCTAATGCCCTGCCTACTACAGTTGGTCCCCCACACTCTCAGGCTCCAGATGGCCAAACTGCTGCTGTTGCCATAGGTCTCCTCTCCTGAAACCTCCTTACACTCATAACCTCAAAATGCATATATCTATAACATCTTAAATGTAGGAATCTGGAACCCTCACAACCATTGACATATATAAGATCAAACCTAACACCATTCTCTCCTCATCCTTACTCCAACTACTGCTGCTCCTACTGCTACTCAAACTACTGCTACTGCTTGCTGCTAAAGCTTGCTTTGCTGCTACTGCAAGTTGCAATACAACTGCTGTATATGCTAAGTTGTAAAAACAGTTGCCTGCAGTGGCTTTGCAAAGCCAAGGCAATTAGGCCCTGCTGCAAGCCAAGCTTTCCATTTATCCCTGAACCATTGACACAAGCCTATTCAGTTACTCACATGACACTTCCAAAACAGGGAACACAGGCTCAAGCAAGATGCAATATTTTTTTTTTTTTTTTTTTTTAACAAATACACTTAGGTATACATATAGAAATATGGACTTAGGATCATACACACCTATCTAAGGTGAAAACTAAACTAACCAAGCTATCAGATACCAAAACACCAGGACACTTATGTACCCTTACTCACCCCAACTGAAAAACATGAACCTAAAGGAACCCAAAACATTACTCATACTATCCATACAGTGCCACCTCTCTCAACACAGTGGCCAGCAGCCAAAATGGCCAACTATTACTATCCTTGCTACCATACTCCCAGGCCAAATAGCCTTGCAGGCCCTTGCTGCTGCTACTAATGCTACTGCTGTGGTACCCCTGACATCTGAACTCATGTTGCACAAACATACACTTATAGAATCACACATCTCACTGATACATGCCTCTCCCTGTCAGCAGACACTTATTGACACTAACAACTAACTTCTAAACTCTCTAACAAGTCTATCACTCAACACACAAACACAACAACTAACCCCAAGAGCCAAGCCGAACTCAAGCATGGGGAGGGGTTTGCCTGCCTGGTCTGGGTAGTGGCCAATATTACATGGCCTGACAAACTAACTTTAGAAACAATGCCAAATCTACCCTCAAATCCAAGGCACCGGTTCATCCTCAAACTCACATACATATACATACATACATACATATATACATACATACATACATACATACATACATACATACATACATACATACATACATACATACATACATTTGAATATATATATATATAACTGAAATGGAAAGAGGGGGGTCCAAGTGTCTAACCAGTGTCCTACGAACGTGTCCACGAAGTCCCAACGCAGTGTCGAACAGAGGGGACAACATAGTGTCAGAAATGTGCACAATGGGGGTGTCGTGAGTGTGTGTCGAGCTCCTGTGGGACACGTGTGTCAAGGCAGAGTGTCGTGCAGGTGTACCAATAGGTAGACTAGGTCTAGGGGTGTGTGTTAATGTGCCTGAGTCGTGTCCATAGTGTGTCGTATCCTCGATACGAAGCTGTATCAGAGGGGTGTTCCTGTGCTTGTGCTTGCGAGTGTGTGACCACTGTGGTCGAGATTTCTCTCAAACCACGAAACCAAATGCCATAAAACTTTGTGGGTGGCCTGACAGTGATGGCCCCCACGTGTCCACCAAATTTGGTGTGTCGACGTGTCATGTACAGTGATAAATGGGCCTCGATGTCACGACCCGCTCCCAATTTTGGGATACGAGTTCGTGGCCAAGTCCAGCCTACGCCGCAGTATCGGCGATAGTATGCTATCTATGATAACAATGGTCCACAACAAGCACAACACGCACATATATCATCCACAACTAAGCCAGCAATAATCACCAAAGATATCCAATAGTTTCAATATCATAATTATCAAATAATCCACTACAACTCATAAAGTCTCGAGAACAAATCCGGATAGCAGTAATAAAACAAACTAAACTCTATAAATATAACAACTAACTAATGCGAATCCATAAGAAAGGAAATATGCTCATTCGCATCAGTACCGAAATTGGGTACGCCAGTGATGTCAGTGTCTCCAACATACTCACCGTAGACCTCGGGGCAAATCTCGTCGTATAAAGCTAAAAAATAGTTATCCAGTCAGGATTGGAGCAAGATCACCATTACACTACATTATACAATATAGTATACAAGTATGAAGAAATGATAAAAAGAAAGTAACTGAAGATAAGTATAGGCATGACATTGTATGATAAGGAAGTACCTCTGAGACATAATAACAATATGAAGGTAGACTTTGACATACCACTAAGACATGATGACAATAAGAATATAGACTTGACGAAAGAAGAACAATAGACAATAGAGCAACAATGATTAAGTTACGTGTACTGTGTGTTTTAGAATACCAACTTTCAGCATGTAGACGGCTTGGGATATCCGCCAGTCATACGTGTGGTGCATGACTGATATTATGCAATCAATGTATATGGGGTCTGTATTTAATTCGTTGACCACATGCTTACTTGTTGTATTCCCCCGCCCGACTCACTCACAATCCATATCTATTACGATAAACATTAGAAATATGATAAACTGTAAACAATGAGAAACAATAAATAAGTGATGAATATGTATATATACCCTAACGATTTTAACTCTCGTGCATAATAGTAATCATGAACATTGACAGCATGAATCATAAAGAAGTATTAGTAAAAAGACGACATGAAACATGTAGTATAAAATAAAAGAAACATAGGTCATAGTGATACTTGCCTGCTCTGATAGATGATAAAGTCACAAGTCAAGATATCGTAGTACGATCTACTCCGTCACATAAAAATCACAAGTTAGATCAACGATTCCCACTCTAAAAATCCTACAAAGTGGCTAATGGGTTAACTTAATTAATACTATTCTAATTCTAGATGAAATTATCTAAAATCCTATTTTAACCTATTTAATTCTGAAATAACAATCTAAACACAAATATTTGGCCAATGAAAGTCACGGTTCCAAATTTGGGACCCGTGGCACGCAAAACGAGACGTATGATTGACTAACTAGTCAAACATTACGACTTCAAAAGTTTGTGTGCAATATGATAGATTTCAGTGCCATGAGTGCACTGGAATCGACCGTGCCAAAAAATCGCGATTTGGTCAAAAGTTACCGCTATTATGGCTAACCGTGACCAAATCAATGAGTTGTTGACCGAATCTGACTTCTACGAATAAAATAAAATACTAAATGAAACTCTAAATTTTTGGAAAAATTATATGTTTTAGAGATCGGTGTCAGATTTCTAAAACTTCAAACGGATCGCGAATCGGAGTTCGAGATCCCTTGGAATCTCGAAAACTGTACGACACATCAATTTTTGGACAACCGACACTCAATTAATTATCCAGAAATTCGAACACAAAATTACAGAAAATAAAGTAGATATTCAAAAACCTAACCTCAATACGCTTCTAACAAAAAAAATGGCGCATGAAACGGACATCTAGATCGATGGAAATCGCTCTGCGAAGTCGAGATCTCTACTAGAACTCTCTCTCAAAAAGGCGGCTGGAATTTCTATGTTTTCGTGAATTAATAATATATATATATATATATATATATATATATATATATATAGGAGAGAGAGGCGGTGGCTGACTCATTTGAGCGCCGACAGGTGGGCCAGGGGGTCATTGACTGTGCTGATGACTGTATAATTAATTATTTAATTACAGAAAATCATTAAAATTTATTTGAACTCCAAATAAATCCCAGAAAACTCCAGAAAATCCTAAAAAATTCTAGAAAATATTTCTCGGTGTCTAAAGCCTAAATAAAAAGTTTGGTCTCAAAATCACTTCGTGTGACTCCACAGTAAATCCTAAAAATCTATGGAAAAATAATTTATATAGGTTTTAATTATCCAAAAATTTCCAAAAATTTAAGAAAATCCTAAAATAGTAAAATAAAATATTTGGGGCTATCCAGGGACCCTAATGTCCATATATGGTCTAATGTTAATATATCTCACCTATAGGCCTAGGTACGCCCCCGTGTGATCCCAAAATCAAATCTCTATTTAACAATAATTATAACCACTCTATACTTAATAGTAATAAAATATAAATATAAATGAAAAAATAGTATCCAAAATAAAATTTTAATACTAGGAAACCAAATGCTACACTAGAGTAGCAGGACAGTGCACTGCACTGTCGTGCCGTGTCCCCGTGTCCAAATACAGTGTCCAAACCACATCAAAACCGTCTCAGAGTTTTAGAAATAAAATCTATATATAATTAGCTTCGTAAATATGTAATTTGTTTTGAAAACCAAGAATAAAAAGTCCTGAGGCATTTCACCAAACACTTTACACTACACTCCAGTATGGCTCCGATACACATACCAAATGGATTCGAAATCGAACCAAACTTGGCCTAGGGCTAGGGGGACCCTAAATGAATGCATCTATGGAGAAAAATTAGGAAATTAATAGGTTTAGAGGCCATTACCTATTGAGAGTTGGAATCTCAATGTAAATGCACTTGAGAGCCAAATTCCTCCACTTCCAATGGTCAACTTGCTCCAAATCCTTGCTAGCTATCCACTAATGACCTCTTCTACAGTAGGGAAGTGTGTTGCAATTGATTGAGCTCAATTTGGAGTTGATTTGGATAAAGGAGGTGAATTTGGGGAAGAACACTAAATTAGGATTTTGCTTTGTAATGAAAAGAGGCAAGGGGGCTAACATGATGTTTATATAGGCAAGGGGACTAGTGTTGGCTACCATGGGGTGTCTCTAGGGTTAGGGTTTAGTTCTATTAGAATTAAAGGCCTTCTCATAATGTAATTCAAGCCTTTCTAGTAGAGGCCCAATGTAAATTAGGGTTTCTAGCTAAAATATCTAACTTAGACTAATATCTAGATATTACCAACCTTGTCATCTAGTTGGAAGCTACTAATCAAATATCTAGGCTCATGGTTAACATCTAGATTAGGGCAATTCTAGGTTAAGGCCTAACATATCAATTAGCACAATATTAATTAATCAAAGTTCAAATAATAAAAATATATCATAAATGACCAAAATATCCTTAGCCTAAAAAGTGGTAGTTAGCTAATCTAATCACATGGTTAGGTCCCCATGGTCATGGTTAGTCTCTAGGCTAAATAGTTCTAAGGTTTCACTAGCAAGGAACACAATCACAATACATCGATTTAAATATTATTAAAATAATAAAAAATTCATCAATTAATTATTAACATGATTAATTTTACAAAAGTTCAAAATTATCCTCATTTTAGAAAAGTTGTGGTGACAACTTGGCGTTCGTGATCCACATATCTCAAACTTGCCTCTCATGTTTAAGTTGACTTGGCATTTACTTACTGATACAAACCCAATTTGGGTTCAGCTAATCAAAAGTAAATACCTGCTCTCTACATCTTTCTGGTCTGCTACCCTGTCATCTTCTACATCCTGTGTTTGGTCCAGTATCCTGAATAGCAGAGAGTTTCTGCATGGTTACATTGTTTGGTCTGTCGGGGAAGGCTCTCACATAAATATTTGGATGGATCCTTGGGTGCCTGTGTCACGACCCGCACCCGCTTTTCGGATACGGAGCGTGTCCAAGCCCAGTCTACGCCGCAGTGTCGGCGGTAGTACGCTGTCTATACACAAGTCACGGCAATCTAGAATCTCATGGTAATCTATATCATCCACAGAATAATCATGTCACAACCAAGATCAATGAAAAAGACATAAAACTGAACAATAATGAATATAACTGAATGTCTTCAAGAATCAATGCACGTCCAGTGGACACAAATCCACTACCAGTAGACGGAAAGAGAAAAGTACATGAAATACACTAACAGAATATAACCTGCTAATCAAGGCAACCTCAACTGCAAAGCTCTGCGGTCTGGTGCTGACTCAACCTGCTCAACTGCTCCTGACTCAAACTTGGCTAAACCTGAAGAGATCATCAGGTCCTCAGAGGACTAGCAAGATACATAAAAACGAGTCTTTCTAACAGTTTATCATGCATGGAGAAAATCCAGAATAAACAAGTAAACTAAGCAATGAATAAAATACGAATCTGTACACTGACTACACATAAATGAACTACTGAACGAGGACGAGAGAACTCATGTCAAGATGTCAACGGATAACCAAATCGAATACTCAAACCCTCGTCCCTAGTGTGAACTTGCAGGTTTGATCAACTACTAGCCCTCGCCCCTAGTGTGGACTCGCAGGCTAGCATCACCCTCGCCTCTAGTGTGGACTCGCAGGTGTGAACCATATACTACTAACCCTCGCCCCTAGTGTGGACTCGCAGGTTAGCATCACCCTCGTCCCTAGTGTGGACTCGCAGGTGTGGACCAATAACTACTAACCCTCGCCCCTAGTGTAGACTCGTAGGTTAGCTTCAAGATTCCAAAACAAGGAGGTAAAGCAGTTCAGTTCACGACTTCTCGACCATGACACGACTCAATCAAGGCACAAGTGAACACGACCAATAAGATACAAGACTAGCTGTGAACAAGGGCTATGTATCAATGAAATAACATACTAACATGATATGAAAAGTACATGTCAATAATAATAAGAAAAACTGAATAATTGAATAATGAAAGGCAGTGCATGTAAATAAAGCTGTGTAGAAAGACAATGTATACTTGCCTTAGGTCCTGAGCTGTGGTACGGTTACAATCCATATCGATGTCCAAGTAACCTGTTTGATAATTTATGATATGAAATAAGACGATTGTAATCCATGATAAATTACCTACTATTCTCTAGGTCTATTTCTAGGCCAAGTTGGATTTTATAGCCTGTTAGTATTCTAGGGTACTCCTAATCTTGTTTGATTTTAACCTCTAACTGTGCTAGGCATTTGGCCACATATCTTTCTATCTATAAGTCATACTAATCCTGTTACTGCTTGCCCCTAGGATACACCCTCATTTAGTCTAGATCATCATTACTCTTGGGTACCTTGCTTCTTAGCTGTTATTGCTGTATTACCAAGCTGATATATGGACCCCTCGTATTACCAAGCTGATACATGGACCCCTTGTATTACCAAGCTGATAAATGGTATGCAGTTAACATTGAATGTTGTTGAAGAACCTTGCTACTAAGTTGCTATGTTCATTGCAAGATTACTCCAGTAATAACAAGCTTACATGATCTAAGAGTTACATAGGCATTATTGAACTTATTGCTAGATTTTCTAGGAAAGGCCACCTGTGTGTTGGTTCAGTTAACCACCATTAAGGAGCATTTGTGCACAGGGAAACCAGATACAGAGGACTTGATCCTCAAGGGTTAATATGGACTGAAAATAGGCCAAGGGACTGAACTGAATTAAATACAATGATAGATATATATATAAGTAAAAGGAGACTGAACATACAGTTTGTAGCAGGAACTTACAATTGCTTTAAGGGCTGGACAGCAAGTAATTAGATAGGGACTGATACAATTGAATGCAGGACATATAGACATTCGAAAAAGAAGTACATAACAATCTTACTGCTGTAAGTGAATCTGTGAGGAGCAGGGAGCTGACCTAAGGGTATGGCTAACCCCCTACTACCTGATATCATGTGTGCAGGAAGTATAGGTGATGCAGTGAACATTTACAGGTAAACAAGGCAAATGCCCAAGTATGCAATGAAGAATGGGATGCAATGAAATTGAACCTCATTCTCACACAGTCTCTTAACAATACAAACTAAGGATGCTCACCAAGAACCCACACTCCCACTCAGGGTCAGAGGCCAACTGATACTCAATCTCATGACCTTATTTCACAGTCAAAACTGATCCCAGGTAAGTCCCTATTTCATTACCAATTGCTATGCCTTGTAGGCACAAAGCATGCCTAAGGCTAACACTCCTCTATCAGTTCTCCCCTGCATTCAAGATATCTGGACACAAAACCTACATGCCAAGCCACAGGCTTCATTAGTATAGGGCTGATATAAACTGAACAAGGAACACACATACTGATTGAAAGGCTGAACATAATACTTAGTATGGGACTGAAATAAGGTTTAAGCAAGGGCTGAACTATGTTCAACCCTCTGCTATAGGTCTACTATGGCATGGCTGCCTACTCGAGCCACCTACAAGAATGGTCCAGTCACTGATACTAAATAAGGGGATAACTGATACAATGCAAAAATAAGACTGAATCGATATTAGAAGGTTACGACTGAGACCAAATGCAAGCAGGGACTGAATATGTTTACCTGGAATGAACAATTTGAGGAGGGTACTGCATTACATCAAAAATGGACAAAACAAATATATGGGGACTGAAGCAAATGTAATATAGATTAAACATAAAAGAGGGATTGATTTACATACAACCAAAGGCCTACCATACATTATGATAGACTGAATGTATATTCAAGAGAATTTCAAAAGCAAAATAGCATGTGCAGACTAATGGGGACTGGACCTCCAAGCAAGGGATGACCAATACGAATCTTGGCTTAGGGGGTGATGTTACAAACACAATGACCTGAACCAATATAGTCTAACAAATGAAAGAAGATGGACCAATTTCCTATATACATATCAACCAATATTTAACAGAGAAGATAATGAATTAGACTATGAGATATGCAGAATCAATACATGAAGATGGGACTGGACATTAAAGCAACGGTACTCAAGAATGAATCTGACAATTGTCTAACTCAAGGGCAGATAGTGTATGCAGTAAACAACATAATACGGTTAGGAATTTTGAATTAACAGGTCAAATGTAGGTAGGACTAATCAATTTGAGTAACATAACGTGGAGTGGTTTGGACCAAGTGTTCCATACCATGCTTGATACTAGAGTATCCAGGTCAGGCAAACCCAATACTAAACATTAGTCCCTTCGAGACTGAACCAATATCCACCTGTATATCCTGATACAGGACAAAGTAGAATGGTGCTGCTCTTATTAGCAGGACAGAACCAAATAAGTCTGATCTTAACCTCTGGGGTCAGAATTTGAACATGGTTGATAAAAAATAATGTTAGACAGGTAGTCAAATGGTGTATTGTCTATGCATAAATCTTAAAGAGCAGGGAATAGTCCTGTAAAACCCCAAATTTCCATAGACTCCCACTCACATGAATTCTTCCCTTGCCCAGGCATGTTGCTATTAGGTTATGCGCACAGTACTCGATTGTATCCTGTGGTTTCAGTGGTAAACTAATGTATGTAGGGAATGAACTTCATATAGCCAAAGTGAATGTGATGAAATAATATATAGGAACAGAGAGATTCTCTGATAGCAGGACAAATTATTAAGTAAAGCATATGATTGAAATCATTTGATACGCAGTAAATTAGCAAAGGATGGACATCAGCATCTACTGTGGATTTACAGGGTTTGAACAGTTGGGAAAGTGGCTAAACATTGACAAATAGATAACTAAGGAAATAAAGCAATCAATATGAATTCTCCTTCTTCTTCCTAGGCATTTAATCAAACACTTTCCCATTCTATCCTAAGCCTTGTCAATAACAGGAATTTGAATGCTCGAAGGGTTACCTGTCGAGTTCGAGGCTGGACTGCTCCTCCCCTTCCTCAGTATTCTTGCAACCGGGGAATTGATTTCTAGGGTTCTCCAGAGGGTCGGCCAATCCCCTCATATATATACATCTCGTTTTTGATAAGCCTGGGGGTGATGGAGAGATTGGAGGAAAGATTTTTAAACTGATTTGTTCTTAGCTGTGGTAATTTAGAATTCGAATCGAATTCATACCCAGAGTGGAGGGTTCGGTTAAGAGGATATTTGAATCTGGACATTTACAATAAAGTCCCTGAATTTTCAGACATTTACAAAGCCCATTAAAATTGCACAAAGCCCCCTACAATTTTACTATTTCCTATTTGGTCCTCCTTTGATATTTTAAGTAAGGAAAATCAAGTATAATACATAATAAATAATGAGACACTAAAGGATGGATTTTAAATAAATAAGAAAGAGAAAAAAAATTGTTAAGGGGTTGACAGCCTGGAATGCCAGATTATCGAGCGTCAGGTTATCAATTTACAAAGGGATGGGTTACCTCTGTTAGTGAGCTTATAAACAGAGACACATTCAACTAGAAAGAAAACTTAGTTTCCCTACTATTTTCCCCTCATGAAGTAGAAGCTATAATGAACATTCCCTTACCTAATAATTGTTCGTCTGATCATCTCTACTGGAAGCACACTACGGATGGGACTCTTACTACAAAGTCGGCTTATCGAGTCATTCATGATACTCTCAACAGAAACCTTCAATTCTCTGTCATGTCTCTATTTACTTATTGGAAGAAGTTATGGTCGAACAGCCATATCTGCCCATGAGTTCTTATGTTTGCTTGGAGAACTCTTGCATACTCCAGCTGCTTGACGCTTTCTCCTGAATTAGGCTTCAGCTTCATATCACACCTGTACGGTGTATCGATCCCTGGAAGATCCCGATACCCATAACGAGTAATCATCTTCTCAATATAATAAGACTTTGACAGCGCTATTCCAATGTCTGTAGGATGATCTTGATCCCTAAGATCACATCAGCTTCTCCCAAGTCCTTCATACTGAACTTGCTCGAGATGAACCTTTTTGTCTCCATGACACAGCTTATATCTGTACCGAGGATAAGCATGTCATCCATGTACAGACAAACGATCACACCTCTTCCATCAACGAACTTCGTGTAAACACACTTGTCCGTCTCGCTGACCATGTAGCCATTTGACCTTACAACCTTGTCAAATTTCTCATGCCATATCTTGGGAGCCTGTTTAAGACCGTACAAAGATTTTACCAACTTGCAGTCTTTGTCTTCAAGACCCTTGACGATAAATCCCTCTGGCTGTTGCATGTAAATCTCTTCGATCAGCTCGCCATTTAGGAAAGTCGTTTTCACATCCATCTGATGTATCACCATATTATGTATTGTTGTGAGAGCAATCAACATTTTGATGGTGGTCATTCGGGCTACTGGAGCATACGTATCAAAGTAGTCAATCTTCTGCTTCTGAGAAAATCCCTTGGCTACCAACCTAGCCTTGAACTGTCAATAGTTCCGTCTGCTTTCATCTTCTTCTTGAAGATCCATTTGCATCCGATGAGACTATTCTCAGAAGCAGGAGATTGACTACTTTGACACGTAGGCTAGGTTGCATCCGATGGGACTATTGACAGGTAAAGTCCCTCCTTCAGGAAGATCAACCAACACCCAAGTGTTATTTGAGTTGATGGAATCAATTTTATTGTCAATCGTCTCCTTCCAGAAAACCACGTCTCTGGTCTTCATCGTCTCATCATAGGTAAGCGAATCTGCTTCCACATGATAGATGACAAAGTTATTTTCGAAGTCCTTCGGCCTCCTCACACGCTTCGCTGACGGCTCAACGAGTTCTAGTTCAACCGTTGTTTCAACAACAACATCTTCTTGGACTACTTCTTTATTAAAAATTTTAGTTTTTTGCGCACCCTCATTGTTCTCCGGTAAATTTGTAAGAACAATATTCTCGTGCCTTGCAAATTTGTCTTCAAAATATTATGCATCGCGAGATTCAATGATATGATTTGACTCAATATCAAGAAATCTCTGAGCATCACTCTTCTTGGCATATCCCAAGAAGATCGTCTTTGTAGTCCTTGTCCCAAGCTTCTGAATCTTCAGATCTGGAAGCTTGACATATGCCAGACACCCCCACACTCGTATGACATTCAAGTTAGGTCTGACCTTGAACCAGAGTTCATGAGGAGTAATGTCTGAAGTTACATAAGGCACTCTATTTAGAATAAAAGTGGCCGTCAATGCAGCTTCTCCCCAGTAGCACTTTGAAAGACCCGTAGTCAACAACATTGAGTTAATTATTTCTGTTAACGTTCTGTTCTTTCTCTCTACTACTACTCCGTTTGATTGAGGAGAGTATGGAGCCGTAGTCTCATTGACAAATCCATATTCTTTGCAGAATGATGTAAATTCATGAGACCTGTACTCTCCACCTCGATCACTTCTTATTCTCTTGAGTTGTTGTCCAGTCTGCCGTTCAGCTTCGGCTCTGAACTCCTTGAACTTCTCCAATACTTCGTCTTTAGTCTTCAGCAAGTAGATGAACGCATACTTAGAGAAGTCATCGATGAAGGTTATGAAATACTTTATCCCAGCCTTTGTAGAGAATTGTTTGAAGTCACAGATATCAGAGTGAACCAACTCCAGAAGATCTGTACTTCGATAAACCCGAGAAAAGGGTTTTCTTGTGATCTTTATTTGAGCACAAACTTCACATTTCTCTACCTTACCCCCATACTTGGATATAAGTCCTAGACTAGACATTTTGTTTATTCGTTTACAATAAACATGTCCTAGCCTATTATGCCATAACTCAAGAGTATAAGCAGAAGGAGTGATTGTATTAATTACATTGGACTGATTTACAAGCTGAATTTTGAACATTCCTTTGGTATAAAAAGCTTTTTCTAAATATATTTTCTTAATAGACATCACCATATGGCCAGCATTGATGTCCATCCTGAGACCTGCATTGCAGAGTAGGCCTCCCGAGATCAGGTTCTTTGCGATAGCAGGTACATGCTTCACACCTTAAAGTGTCAGAGACTTCCCCGAAGTCAGCTTCAAAACCACCGTCCTGATCTCGAGTACTTCAGCTTGCGCCTGGTTTGCCACCATAACCACTTCAGAAGTTGGTGTATCGGTGGTAAACTACTCCTTGCTGGAGCAGACATGGCAGGTGGCTCCAGTGTCTACCCATCAGTCAGAATCAGCCCCAATCGTAGTGACCTGCACAATCATAGCAACAACATCAGTGATCATTGAGACCTTACTAGGCTCACCTTGCTCTGATTGCTTGGCCTTGGATTTGTATTCACTTTTGAAGTGGCCCTTCTTGCCACACTTGAAGCAAGCCAAATGGGATTTTGGCTTCTTTTGCTTGAAGGAAGTCCCATTGACTTTCAGATTGTCAGGGTCCTTCTTCTTGCTGTGGGAAGCCGCCTGCTTTCCCCTTGGTTCTCTGGTATGAACCATATTGGCGTTAGCCAATTGCTTGGACAGTGCGTCCACTTTCAGTTGAGCCTGCATTTGGTCCTCAACATAAATTTTTTGCAAGAGATCTTCAAGGCTGATCTCAAGCTTCTTCCTATGCATGTTTGCATTGAACTTGCTCCACCCAGCAGGGAGCTTCGAGACAATCCCTCCAACTGTAAGCCTACTTCCCAGATTTTAATTAATTCTACAAATGTTTTAGCTAATTAATTTCAATAAAGTACTTTATAAATAAATAATTAAATCTTTAGTTATATTATGTTTTAACTTAAATTTTTGTTTGGGCTTCTCAGCCCAGCCCACCATTCGATCTCTTTAAACTTTTGAGTTTATGTTTCATTTAAGGAGAAGAGAGTTGCTGTAACCAAATTTCAAATTCTCTAGCAACTCTCTTCCTCCTTCTCTAACTGAATTATCAGAGGAGTACAATTGATTTCCCGCCAAATGATAGCCTAATTCTCATGCTCCTAACAGCCTATGTAAGCACACCTTCTCCTTCCTCTTTCCTTTTCACCATCAATTGATTTCCATTTCTTACAACCATGTTATTCTTCTCCACCACTTCTGTTCGAGATCGACCATGGCAGAATGCGGCAACCTGATGAAGAGCAACACAGTTTAGCAATTCGACTACGACGTCGATGTATTTCCTTCTAACAGCTGCACGAGCAGATCGACTCTCCTTGGCGAATCATCACACATCAATCCAAGATCTGGTGAGTATTGCACCTTCGATTTCAATCGATCTTGTCTTTCCTTTCGTTTTTGAATTGGTCTGTATGGATTGTAGATCGAGAACAGTGGAGTTCATCTCGAATTTCTTAAGCTTTTAATCTGTTTGATGGTTGGTCGCTTCGAACATCTAGTGAAGGTGAGAGTTGTTTCTAACCGAGTAGTCCTAATTTTGAATTCGTTTCTTAATTATGATCTCCATCTCGTAATGATGAGACTGAAGGTCATCAAGAAGGAATTCGATTGAGATCGACTCTGTGAATCAATTCTAATTCCTCGATTTGATCGATTGGTAAGTGACCTTCATTTTCTTTAGATCAAGGATCGACTCTTATTTTCCTAGCTCTTGAAATCACTTATTTAATTCATCCAATTCTGAATCCCTTGAATAGATTTCAATTACTGGGGATTAGCTTGTTGAGGGTGGATTGCTCGTGTCGATCGAACAACCAGCTTGACACAACCGGTAAAATCTAATTTTCTTATGTGAGGTCTTTGGTGCATGATTGTTAGATGCATCAACTATTGATAGAGTTGTAATCAGAGTTAGTTGCATACCTTGGAATTTTGTATTATCAATTTTTGAACTATGTTTTGATTGAGGGAGAGTATCAATTGGATTTGATACTGTCGCGAGAAAATTCGTTCTGATTCAATGATAATAGTTTAGTCTTCTTTCGAATAGGGATAATCAAATTGGTTCACGTGGGATTTGATAACTATTAGAGAGGGGAATACTCCATGTTAACTGCAGGTTAACTATTTGTGATGCTGATTTCGAGATTTCAGTATGAATTTTGAAGATTCATTCCTCTGGTTGTGGTTGCAGTTAGCCTAGAAACTGTAGTTGATTGGTTTAAATGGATGTGTTAGGATTAGCTAGGTTGGAAGTTTGATACTCTCATTAGCAAGTCTGTTTTCATTACTGAAATGATTTTTAGTTTCTGATGTTAGGAGAAATATCAGGGCTAACATTGGTCTTGTGTTTGTCTCTGTTTCCTTTTAGAGTTATGTTGCTGAAGCTGAGAAGAAAGAGTTTAGGATCAGTCCTTTGTGGATGTTAGGTTCTTCTTTTGTTGTAATTACCTGTGTTGAACAAGTGTTCTGATTAGAGTAGAGCTAGATGGAAACTTATTGTCATTGAGCTCTACTTAAGGGTATCAGTGAGTTCCCTAAAAATCACTTTCATGTCAGTTCATGTTAACTTAAGATATCAGTCATGATATATATCCCTTACCTGGTATGTGTGATTACGTTTTCCTTTCAACAGATGTTAGATTTACTCTGTTCGAATGATCAGATATAAAACAGTAAGGAGGGACTTTACCTGGGTTGTCTATAGATAGTGGTTTCCTTTTGAAAATTCAGGAAGAACTTGATAAATATTTTCTCAACTCTAAGAACTGTAAGAAACCAGTTGAGTCCCTAAATAGAAATTCAGGGTACTGCTTGTTAAGCCCTGAGATCATTTAATATAAATTGCCTATTATACTCAACCTGAGTATGTTTTGGTGTGATATTGTGGGTATTTATGAATCTTCCTATAGGAAGACCTGTAAACATTAGTGTTGATTCTTGTTTCACAGGATTTAGGCTTAGAGTGAGTTGAATATCAGAAATTAGTTTCTGTCACACTAAAGCTGATTTGGTACTTCTATTTTCTTAGCATTCTTAAAATGTAGGTTGCAAATAGTTAGTTCTACTTACTAGGACATGTGAGAATAAGCTAGGATGAGTTATTGAGAGTTATGTGAACAACTACAATAGATGGTTCTTTGAATAGTCACCTGTAGACTGTTTAAGGATGGGTTAACATTCAATACTATAGTAATCTCAATTAAGTGGTGGCATATTTCCTAAGATTTGAGTTTATATTTTAGTCATCTACTTCTTTGGAATTTTAGGATTACAGCTCTTCAATATAATAGAATATTGTCTATGTGGTCATATATAATATCTCATATGGCATTTGTGCATAGATTGTTTGTGTTAGTTACCTGGAGGACTGTTTTACTGTACAGATTTTAGTAAAAATCTAAAAACACTAGTATATCCTAAATTAGCCATAAGTAGAAATAACAGGTTAAACAAAAAGAACTTGTTTAGTCTTTAACCAACTCGTACTTAATATAACAGGAGGACATCTAGCTCTATACATTACCCGTACTTTCCCGGAGCAAGGCAAGTACTTTTCTATGATTTTTGTGCATTTACATATCTTGTACTTTTCTTGTGACACGATATCCTGTACTCTCGTACTTTCCTATTCTTGTACATTCTTGTGTCGGGAGGGAAAATACACTAGCTTGTTTGCCATTAAAATCTTTTGATTGCAATTTGAATTACAAACAGAACAGTATTACAATGTAGGACTTAGATGTAGTCCTAGGAGAACACTTTTGTTTATCTGGGTCCCTGTGTCGATGGAACGAGTGGTAATACGTTGACTCCGTTGAGAATCTAACGACGATTCTCGGTTCTCTGAAGATCTGAGTTGCTCTGGGTGCTGGAGCTTGCTGAGAGAAAGGAGACGTTGAGTGTCTGTATCTGCCTCTCTCACTGTTTATGTAGGTCTCTGTCCGTAGGTGTCTCTGTGTGTGTGTAAGAAGGAGATGATCCCTCTATTTATAGCTTGCAGGCTGGCTACTCATACGCGCATATGTAGGATGTGCCTGTACGTAGGGACGCCACGTGGTTGAAGCTGCGGGAGGCACATGGATGATGCGCCATCATTTGTGGGTTAAATCCTTCATGCTGCTTTTGTGGGCTGACACGTAGTAGGGGAGAGGATCTTTCTGTTGCTGAGATCTTGGGTGATTAGCACCCCTTCATAGGCTGAATCGAGTCAAAGGACACGTGGCGCATGCCCGTTGCTCAAAGATCTCAAATTTGGTGGAGAGTGATCTGATAGGATGCGCCTGGGATTGGGCGCATGAGAAGACTTTGGCTCACAACCTTCAGAAGTCACGAACTAGTCTGGGCGTACGACTTTTGAGGCGCATACGAGTCTTCAGGCACATGGCCGCTGAGGCGCATGCGAGTGGTTGGTCGGCCACGTGGGTCATAACCGTCGGAAGAAAGTAATAATGATGCTGATGTCAGCGACGCTTCGTCTTCTGAAAAAGCTGCTAACTGTTCAGTCCTCGGGGGACGTGCTGCCAACTCTGTCACTTGAGCATTAATTGCTTGATGGGTGACGAGCCGGAATGGGCACATGGGTCCATGTTGATTAGGAAGCATGGATCTGTGCTTTGCTGGACGCATCCTTACGGGGCGCTTTGGAACTGACGGGCGCGTTCGTGCGATGCGCGGTGTCTGACCGACGCATCCGCTTGCATGGCATGTCTTTATTGGTCCGACTTTTGTGTTCTTTAAGTGCTTTAAATAGCCGTTTTAACTAGGCTGAATTCTAAGCGTCAGGTTCATCACCATTAATGCAAATTCATTGCACGGGATTCGGAGAGCCCGCCACTTGGCGCATGGGTTTGATTTGCCCGGCCTATAAATAGTTGCAAGGAGAGAGTTTGCTTCTCGTTCTCTCACGTCCTTCCGAAATGAACTTGTTTGCTCGAGCACATTCTGTTGACGAGAAGCTCCCGAAGGTGAAGATGCGACGCACTGTCTTCATTCATGCACTCGTGAAGGTGACTGTTACATCCAAAAGTCGGGGTCGAGGGCTTCTGAGGCAGGTGGAAGAAGCCTGTTGCATCCAAAGATCGGGATGCTCGAGCCTTGTCTCCGTTATGTTGGAAGAGCCGCAGATCGAAATTGTGGTGCTCCCGGCTTTGGAGGCTCTTTCTTCTGTCCGAGTGGGTGTTGTCCATTCTGGTTGTGTTGAAAGCCTCCTTTTACCGCAGATCGATTGCGGTGCTCTCCTCTTCCTTGGACTTTGGAGAGCTCTTTCTCCCGCTAGGGTGGGATTGATCGCCCACCCTTGTTCTGCTTAATAAATGCTTCATTAGTCGAAGCACTCGATCGGGTCGAAGTGGAGCGCATATGCTGAGACTTCATGATGCACATAACTGAGACTCTGAGGAGATGCGCCTGACTGAGACGCTGAAGTGATGCGCCAAACTGGGATGCTAAAGAGATGCACCAAACTGAGACGCTGAAGAGTTGCGCCTGACTGAGAGCACATGGCGGTTGCTGCGCCTAGATGTAGACTTAGGGTCTTTTCTTTGTAGAAATTCTTCTTTGTAAAGCCTTTTTTAGACATGTAATAGACACTTATATGAAAATAAAAATCTTCTTTTAATGTCTATGCTTTTGCTGTTTGCTGTGCCAAGTACTTCATCTGAGCTCCCTGGCGCACGTAATGTTAGGCACATAGGATTTCTGGTCCTGAAATTCTATGCTTCTACAAGATCCCCTTCAAAGTTTTCAAAACTTTTCGTCAAGTTTTGGAATACTTTGAATAAGAAGCATAGTGGTGTCTTCTCTGGGGCGCATGACTGTCCAGGGCGTATGACTGTTCTGGGGCGTATGCTCGTCTCAGTTTTAAATGCCCAAATGATAACGCTTCGGGATAAATAAAAAGATTTAATGATGATCTTTTGGACTATCCACGGTTATCACTTCACAGAACCCTAAGCGGCGATAAACGTCACCCAAGCCTATAAATAGGCGTCTGATGGAGAGAGAGAGTTCTTCCTCTCTTTGCTGTCTTCTTCTTTAGAGTTTTTCTTCCAAAAAACCATAATCTCCTTTTCACGAAATGACTCCCAAAACTCCTCGCGGTGGTGCTGGCCAAGGGCGAAGGAAAGGAAAAGAGCCCGTGGAGTTCGATGAGGAGGACGCTCCTGTCACCATCGTGACTCCAGCCGACGTTCGGCCTGCGGTGACGGGTGGGTGTGATCTCCCAACTTTTTAGATGAGTCTAGAGCACATGGATGAGTTGCATCATGTTGATGTGCCCTAACTCTTTATCGCCGACGCGCATGGACTTCTGTCCTGATGATGCGCTAAGGTTATTCCGTCGACGCGCATGGGTTTAGGCCCTGATTATGCGTTGAAGTTTTACTGCTGACGTGCATGGGTTTACACCCTGATGATGCGTCGAAGCTTCACTGCTGACGCGCATGGGTTTAAACCCTGATGATGCGTCGAAGCTTCACTGCTGACGCGCATGGGTTTAAACCCTAATAATGCGCCAGGCTGCTTGACACACCCAATATTTTGTCTTCTTAAAGCTTCTATGTTGCCTGACTTTTGTCTTTGCTGTGTCAGTGTCGATGACTATCCCTTTGCTGAATGAAGTCCTTCTGGATGCTTCTCTTTGCCAAATGGGAGTTGATTTCGACGAGGAGGTTATTAACCCCGCGAAGGCTGCTATCCTATTGAATCAGCCTTCCGAGAGAATATTGCAAATCCGGGATCAGTCGCCTATTTTTCTCCAGAGTATGATGGAGAGCAGCAAACTGAAATCCGCTGAGTCCGAGGATGAGACTTTCTTAATACCTGCTTTTCTGTTTGGTGACCGCTTGACCTCCACCGAGGTGAAGGTACTGAAGATCAAGGAAGACTGGTTCTTCTCTGCGAAGGGCATGGTTCTGTACATGCGGCAACTTGAACGCCAATTGTCGCTGACGGCCTTCTCCCGTTTGGCTACCAAGAGAAGGATGCCATGGGAACTTACTCCTTCTCAAGGAGGGGCAGTGGGGGGTACCCTTTCGATTGATGTTACTTCGAATTAAAGAGATACCTTGGCCGCCTCGCGAGCCGGGACCTCGTTCAGTTGTCGAACTTTGCGCCCTGGGAGCCTTTATAGTGATGTCCCTAATGACACCTTTGCCTTTGGTGCTTCGACCTTTGCAAATCGGATGCTAACATCGAAGGTTATGTATCCGAAAGGTAGCTTTAGGGTTGAAGGTTGGTGTCACCACGTGCCAAAGTGGGACGATTTGACCCTTTGGGTGTTGTCGAAGTTCAAGGCTGAGCTTAAAGAGATTGGGCTGACTGCCGCTATCCGTGCCACACAGGCCGACGTGGACCTCAACAAGCATATGTTTCTTGCACTCCTGGAAATGTTCAATACCCAGATTGGCACTTTCTTTACTCCAGTGGAGGAGTTAGGATTGGCTCTCCATGAGATGTACGAGGTGTCCAAGCTTCCCTGGGGCTCGGAACCGTACGAGGAATATTTTTCGTCAAATGAAGAGATCCTTGTTCTGGAAAAGAAGGACCCGGAGATGATGGCTGTTTTCAAAGAGGTGGCGAGCCATCATTATCTGCTGCAACAGAAGGACAAAGGCAAGTCACAGCCTCATGTGACTACTTGGAGGGATTATGTCTTCAAGCAGGACCTGGCGGACTCTACGAAGGTTCGATTTACGACTCCGCAGGGACTGAAGCCCGCGGAAGTAACCTCCGAAATGAGCCGACTAGGCGAGAAGGCTCCTCGTTCAAATGAGAGTGGCAAATATGTATACAGCTATTTCTGGCATTGTGTGCACCGGATTTCATCCAAGGCAGTGTTGACTGCATACTTGATGATATGGCTCCGGGACTGTGTGTTCTCAGGTGGGTCAGGCTCTGTAGAGAGGGTGACCCGGAACCTCATTTTGCCAGCAGTAAAACTGGTTTTTGGTCGCCCTTTGGCTCTCCTCCCCGCGATGGTGTGTTACCTGCTACGGGGTTTGAGGAATTTTGCTGACGACGTGGTCCATGAGAGGGGCAGGAAAGACAACTTTTCCCGAGCTGAGCTACCATTCCATTATCTGATGGGATGGTTAATTCTACATCACCCGAACGTGATGAGTTCGGTTCCTGAAGATGACCATATTGAAGGTGACGCCTTTATCCGCCACTTCTATAAGAGGAAGTGGCTGCACGCCGGCGTCCCCGTCTGTATGAGAGTTTTGTCTTATCTTCAGGTGTGGAAGATCATCAAGGTCAGTCCTATCTTCAGAAATTTCGAGGCTGACCAAGATTTGGAAGACTCTGGTGAGGATGCGATCACTCTGCCGAAATAGGGGTTTCGTTGGTTGCAGAGTATTCGGCCTTCCCACTTGGTCTACCGCAACCAGAATAAGTGTTATCTGGAGCCATATCTGCCGAGCCGGTTTGTTCGCCAGTTTGGTTACACCTAGCTAATGTTACAGAACCCCAGTAACAGTCTGGGGTTTGCTGGAAGTTTACTGGATGGAGCCCGGGGTTGGTAATATTACAATACCGGGTGCACTGGAGTTCGTTTCAATACACCAGTTCACAACCCTCGGCCACAGATCCTGTATTCGGCCGTTAAGCTGTATTGCGCCATGAATACTGTGCCTCCTGATTATGATAGGGAGACTAGTTTCATCGTTGGAACTCAGCTAGAGGCTACGAAGAACATATTGGCGGCGGTCTGGTCATATCATCCACCAGAGTTGGCAGGAAATCAGGCTGCTGCTGCAGCGTCAACGGGAGGCACTCGAGAAGATCTCCCAGCTGGGAAGAGGCGGGCTGACGCAGAAGTCGGTTCGTCTGTACCAAAAAGGCCGAGAAAAGCGATGACTCCAAAGGTGGAGGCTATGGGAGTGCCGCCTGTAATGCCAATAGAATCAGTTCCTGCTGAGGTAAAGACGTTCCCCATAATCTGGCTCCTTCTGTCATTTTGTGACATATGCTTCCCTTTTATAGAAACCGTTGAAGAAGAAAACCCGGGTTTCGAAACCGGGCGTCAGTAAACTGAAGGAGGTGGCGAGCTCTTCTGACGAGCGCATTTCTCCGATTGTAGCATCTCCTGTGGAGGAGAATCCTGACAATGTCATTCCTGCGGAGATTTTAGTATCTCCAGATTATGTTGGAAGAGAAGCTGAGGATGAAGCAGTTCCCGGGAGGGTACAAGCCTCCGTGGGGGCCTTTGGCATTGAGGACCCAGCAGATACGGGGCTTCCAGATGAGGAAATGGAGAGGAGTTCGTCCTCTTCGGATGACGTTCCTCCAGAGATGAGTGAACCTGTTGCGGGAGCAACAGACATGATTGAAACAGAGGAGAGGGCTGATTCCCCTTCTTGTCATTATGAGGGGAGGTCGGCTGCAGCGTTGCCGAGCCCTACCCTAAACTCAGTAGCAGAGGCTGAGGTGGCTGCCGACCGGGATGTAGCGATCGATTCTATCCCCACAGAGGGATTCGATGATGAAAATGAGACTCGTCCGCCGAGCCTGACTCCAGGGGAGCCGAGTCAGAAAATAAGTGCTGATCTCGCTGCTTTGCAAGAGGGAGAGGGTCCCGTCCGGCCTGCTGATAGTGTGTTAGAGACGGAGGAGGTGGCCCCTGACGTCGGTGGTTCCTCCGAGTTTGAGAAGGATAAGGGTTTGCTGGAACCCCCTGTTGCTCCTTCTACTTGGGGTACGATATCGACGCCCCTCTCGGCTTCTTTCGTTCTTATGGCTCCTCGGGCCATCGGTGAAGTTTAAGCCCCTGTTGAGGGAGAGTCCGTTGATGCTGAGGTTCCAACCTCGCAGATTGAAGTCGGCGGGTCTTCTTTTGGTCCGCCGTCTAGAGCAGCTCCTCCAACTCCTGCTATGACGCCGCAAGTGCTGGCGGATGCGGATGAGTACGTGAAGTTTATCATTGAGGCGGTGTACAAGATGCTGTAGAGGGGCGTATCGACAGTGACGAATGCCAACGGGAGTTTCGCGATGGCAAAAACCATGGCGCTCCCTCACATTGGTCTGATACGTTCCCACCAGGGCCATGACCATATGGCCGAGATTCTGGAGGCATCGGTGGCCGAGCTCGACCAGCTGCTTTCCGAGTTTCAGAGTATCCAGTAAAATGATCTCTCCGCTCTGATAGAAGCAGAAAAAAAGAAGTTGATCGCTGAAACTTAGTCATCTTATCAGGCCACCGTAGCTGTCTGGAAATGCAAGGTGGCCGAAGCTGAGCCTGCGGTGGAGAGGCTATCTCAGTCCACGCAGGAGAAGGTGGAGTTGCGAGCTGCGTTGGACGCTAGTATAGCGGAGGTTAATGCCAAGATTCGCCTCCTTGAAGACCAGCGGGCCCAACTCTTGTTAGATGTTGAGCGAGTCCAGGCTGAACATGTAGCATCTAAGGAGGATGAAGCAGCTTTCACCCGCCATGATCTTTCCCTGGCCCAGCAGCGGCAGCAGTTGGACGAGAAGTATGAGGATGACACTTCCCCTGAGGCCATAGAAATGATGCGTCAAGAAGCCGAACGCCGAGTCCTGGCGACCGCAGAGACTCGGACGGAAGACTTGAAGCATCGAATCGAAGAGCTTTCAGCCAATCCCGGTTACTATATTCATATAGATAGCTTAGGCCTCGTATCGTGCACGCGGGTCCTAAGCCGTATCGATATTCATGTACTCCTGTACATATTCCTGTACTCACCCCAGCCGATCACATAGGCTAGTTGTATTTCAAATACTGTGCACATGTCATGTCTTGTACTTCAGGTTAATGGTTACATTCATGTACTTTATTTACTGTACTTATATTTCTATACTTTTTTGTTCTTTTCCTGTATTTTATATTTCATGTTCTCCAGTACTCATTTCCATATCATGATGTTCTTGTTTATTACCTAGAACTGTACTTTGCTCCACTCCTGACTAGGATATGTTGCAGGTGAGATGGAGGCATTGTGTGACACCTACTATGGCCGAGAGCCTATAGATGCATTAGAGCCAACTGGAGTTGCTCTGGACTTAGAGGCTGAGGAAGCCTAGTACCTTACCCTTAGCAGTTATATTTCATTGTACTTGAGACTATCAGACTTTATTTTCCTTTTAGCTGGATGAATGTAATAATTCTTAGACATGTACTTGATTCTGGGATTCATTTATAGATGCTGTGATTGTTGTACTCATTTCATATTTTGATTTGTTAGTTTTCCTAGCTTGGTACAGCTTACTTTGTCGTGTCTAACGACGAAGGCTGGGCGTGTCCGACTCGTGTCCGATTATTCGGGAGCGGGCCGTAACATGTTTTTAGTGGTGGCTATACAGGTCTATCCTAATAGTACCTAGGTATTAGTGTACTATTGGGGGACTTGATTAAAACTTGGGAACTTGAATCACAGCATAGGAGATCGGATAAATCGGGTATATGGATATTATATAAACATTTACATTTACTTGTAGGTTAGGTTTTTATCAATCACGAAGTTTTCTTTCATTGCAGGATGGTCACTACAAGGAAGACCACGGATCAACCTGGAGTTGCAGGTAGTTCGGGACAGCCTGCACCAGACGTTCCGTTAGAGCAGCTTTCGCCACCGCCTTCTATCTTTCCTCCACTACCCCCGACGATGACGTTCGACGGCGCCCAGGTGATGGCCATGTTCCAGCAGTTAATGGAGGCTCAGAACCACCATGCCATACAGTTTCGGGCGATAGTCGTGGATGCACTCAGGACTCGAGAGCCGGCAGCACCAGTACCGGTAGCACCTCCAGCACCAGCAGCATCGAGATCGGGGGACTGCCAGAGACTACCAGAACCTCTGTCCGTTGGATTTCTGGGGCCATGATGAGATCGTATATGCGGATGAGTGGCTAAAAAATGCAGAGCGGATACTGAAGATGGCGAGGATCCCGGATGACCTGAAGGTGGAAGTTGCGAGCATGCGACTTTTTGATCTCGCCAGAGCTTGGTACCGAAAAGAGCCCCAGTTAGCTGCGCCTTAGGTTCTTTGGGCAGACTTTAAAACTCTGTTCAAGAAGAAGTTCTTCCCCGACGTGGAGTGAGATGAGCTTCGGATACAGTTTGAGGCGTTGCAGCAGGGGAATATGACGGTGGCGAAGTACACATCAGAGTTCACCCGACTTAGCAGGTTCGCGGAGAACCATGTAGAGCACCGGAGGATAGAGCTTGGAGGTTCAAGAAGGGCCTTACCAGAGAATTGCGACATACAGTGGCGATCAGCCAGGCGACGACTTATGCGAGCATCCTCAAGATTGCTCATGCTGTGGAAAAAGAGACAGATTCGAAGCTGAAGAGGGACCGGGACATCGACATCAGCAACTACTAGAAGCCGTTGAAAAGGGCTCAGATTCAGGCGAGGCCACAGCAGCCGGCACAGCAGCAT
The DNA here is from genome assembly GCA_029216955.1 of Iris pallida. Taxonomy (NCBI): domain Eukaryota; kingdom Viridiplantae; phylum Streptophyta; class Magnoliopsida; order Asparagales; family Iridaceae; genus Iris; species Iris pallida. Next base: position 3,809,923 of record JANAVB010006598.1, on the reverse strand, counting down.
CACCGTCAAGCCCGAGTTCCTTCACATCAGCCACAGAGACAGCAGCATGCAGGTATTTGTGCTTTCTATTACCGGCCAGGACACCGCTTTGACGAATGCCGCAAGAGGCTCGGGCTCTGCTTATTCTGCGGATCAGACGTACATCAGATGAGGGACTGCCCATAGGCTACAGCTCGACTGACAGGAGGACCACGAGGAGCTGGAAGACTACCACCTATACCACCCAGGGTACCACCAGCTGCACCACAGAGGGTTCATGCCTTACCTACTCAGCAGCAGCATTTTACATAGCATCAGCAGCAGAGGGGACCACCACAGCAGGGATGTGCTTACGTCATGGCCGCAGTTGAGGAGGATGAGGAAGTTCCAGATGTGATCACATGTTCTATCCTTTTACATTTATTTTCTGCCATTGCATTGTTTGATTCTGGAGCCACACATAGTTTTGTATCATATTAGTTTCTCCATAGACACTGTTTCATACCTAAACCCACTAGGAGGAACTGTCGGATTATGATAGGAGGAGGAGTAGTGCCAGTTAGTGAGATGGTGGATTGTGTTGGCACAGTTTATTTTGATAACATTAACAGCATCTTCGTAGTCTAGTTTTCTCTGTATTTCAGATTGATTTTACTTTAAAAGCTCTACTACATAAGTCATGTCCATTCAAGCCAGTCATCGAAGCCTTATGGAAACTCCTAAAAGAAGACTGAAGAAAAGACCAGCGATCCTTAAAGACGGCTCTCAACAATTCATGTCGAGTCTGTACAAGGTCTAGGTCTTTCTGTAAACACCTAAGGTTGGATGACAAAACATAAAGCTCTTCTAATTTTTCAGTCAAAAATTAATGTCTAAAAGATCGGCATGCCGACGGTATACCGCAGTATACCGACGGTATACCGTTTCTTTAGCCACAAAATGTTCTGTGATAAACATCGGCATACCAACGGTATACTACGGCATACCGACGGTATACCATTTTGTGAACCATAAAATGTTCTGTGATAAACATCGGCGTATCGACGGTATACTACGGCATACCGACGGTATACCGTTTTGTGAACCACAAAATGTTTTGTGACGAACTTCGGCGTACCGACGGTATACTTCGGCATACCGACGATATACCATTTTGTTAGCCACGAAATGTTCTGTGACGAACATCGGTATACCGACGGCATACCGCGATATACCGACGGTATACCGGTTTACCTGATTTAATTTTTGAATGGACAAACTAGCATTAAATGCTAGCATTAAATACTAGCATTAAATGCTCCCCAACGGATATAATTATTATCGTTACTGTTCAGAATGGTATACCGACGGTATGCCGTCTGGGTTATATTCAGGAGCATTGAATGCTACCAACTCCTGGTTATAAATGGATTCCTTCTCTCTCTTGAAGGCTATCCACTTAAGCCATAAATTTCTCAACAACCAAGAGCTCCACCATTACGACTATACCCAAGCTTTTAATTGTCATCCATTCCAAAAGTGCTAGAGTATTCAAGAGTTGTATTTTTTGATCTTCAAGTGTTAGAAGATCAACAGTTCTTGTAATGCCTGTGGTTCGTATTACGTATTTGGAATATGTGTACGTATTTTATCTTGTATTGTTTAATTCCTGGCTTAGCTTTTCCTTCTTGGCTCGGTTTATTCTTGGCCTGGGGCTGGCTTGGTTCGGTTGGGATTGTTTTTGGTTCATCAAGAACCATGGATGAACCCCCTACCTACCACCACCTTTGATATTTATTACCCATTCTCCTTCTCTCTCTTCATTAATCTTCTTCTTCTTCCATTTACTCCTTCACCTACCAGAGAGAGGAGAGAGGGGTCTAGGCAAGTGCAACTTGTTTCATGGAGTAACTCTGATTTTATTGCTCCATTCTCTTCCTTACTACATTCTAAAACACTTTAGTACTTGACATTTCTAAATTCCATGGATAGATTCTTGTAGATCTAAGTTTACTTTATTTTCGGATTTCTTGGGTTTTGATCTACTTAATCTTGTTATTTCTGAGTTTTGATGGTTCCATGTTGTAGAGGCTTTCGTTCTACCCCATTTTGACCTATGGAAGTTCGGATTTGGGCTCCGGATGATAGAGTTATGTAGCTTGGAAGCCATGGCTTAGGGTGTACTTCTTTTCAAAAATTTGGAGAAGAAGCACAGTCCCGAGCCGCATGGTAGCACTTGACCGCATGAACATTCATACGGCAAGTCAGTTCCAACCGCATGCGCTATTGCCTTGACTTGACCGCATGACAAGTTCATACGGCAAGTATTCCTTCTCAGCCGCATGACTGAGGCCCAGTCCTTCCTGGACGTATGGATTTCCAGCAACCTTGAGCCGCATAGGCATTGTTCCCCGCTGCCGCATGGGACTTCCCCTATCCCGACCGTATGAACTCCAATACTCGCGAGCCGCATAGACCGCAGTCTCCTAGCTGTATGGGTTTGCTTCCCTTGACCGCATAGTCATTGCTCCCCGCAGCCGCATAGGTTGCTCCTCCCCGGCCGCATGTATCGGATTAGTCAGCCAGCCGCATAGGATCCATTCCCCCGCCAGCCGCATAGGCTTGGTTTCCCGCCAGCCGTATGGATTCATATCTTCCCAGCCGCATGGGGTGCTCTGGCTGAGCCGCATATGCCCCTTCCTTACCACTGGCCGCATACGACTGATACCCTTCAGCCGCCTGAATCTATTATCCTGAGCCGCATGAATTCATCCCCCTGAGCCGCATGGACTTCCTGTGCCTTGTCTTATTATATTATTATTATTATTATATATTTTACGCCCATTTTATATCCTTACGCCTTTTGTCCTGAACTTGATAATCACGATTTGATTGATATGACTGAATGACAATTGTATATGACATGGTGTGGTAAGTAAACCTTACATGACCTGATAGTGGCCCGTCGTGGCGCACTCTTGACCAGTACACTTGACATAAAAACCTGACATGATATATCTGATAAGCTGTTGCGACGGCTACCTGACATTACATGACCTGTATAATTAATCCTGGACACCGTGGGCGATTGTGCTTGTACAAATAATCCAGTCCTGTCTTGCATCATGTCTAGGAGGGAACTCCTGAGTACCACGGTCAGGGGTACCCATTGAAATAGACTAAGGCTAATAACTAGATTAATACACTAGTCATAAAGAGATCTCCCAGCTACAGGCAATCCCGTTACCTGGGCACGCCTTGGGATCTGTAGCCTGCCGTCAAGTAGGGCACATTTCCAGCACACTGTCATGTGTTGCACCCTTCAAACTACCTAAGGGTACATTCGTTTCCTGGACGGTGTACCCACCTGAATTCAACTCTAATTCTTTTAACCCGGGTAACCTGGATGGTCTGCAGGGCTTGTGGCTGTGGAGTAATCTCACTGCATCTTGCTAGTAATTAGGCATGTGATAACCCTAGTTAGTTAAAGTATCAAGCCGTAATTCTTGCTTGGCCGTGAAATGATTGGATGGAGTCTAACCAGTCTAGTCTTGTCCTGATTCTGTTCCAGATTACTGCGTGACCAGAATGCCTGTATTTATTTTACCGATAAATGGTGAGCATTCCAAGTTCTGTTCAGACGAAGGGTTACAACCTCGGTCCTTGTTTGGTTTACGGGTTGTAACCTGGTTATCTGAATAGTTCTATGGTTATCTCGTCGTATAACATCCTGATGTATTTTTTTTATTTCCAGTTCTTACCTTTATTTATAATTGTGCTGATTGCTGGTTTTAGTTCCTAAGTGAAGCTTCCCTTGTGGCACTTGCTCTTTCTGGAATCTGACCCAGCTGGTTTTGTATGGCCAGATTTTGGAGCAGCTCCAGAGGATCTACCGCTTTTCCAGCCCGATGGTGAACACCAGGCGTAACCATGGCAACGAGTGGGTTATTTTTTGCTCTCCCACTCTATTGTAAAAATATTCGTTTGAGACGTTTAGCCGACGAGCACCTGTTTAGCTCGATTGCATTTACTTACTGTCTGCCTACGGGCTGTAACATGATTGACAGATCCTAGGGTTGATCATGTATGACTAAACTCTTACTAGTCCTAACATTTTGTAACGACTAGCTTCATGATCAGCTGAATATGTAATATTTGGGACGCCTTATTATTGTATATTTAATGATCATACATCTTGTAACATTTACTTACTTGCTTGTGATTGAGACACTAGGCTTGTTCATGACCATAGGAGACTGTTGGCTTGTAGTAAACCCTCATGTATCTAGATAGCCGTGACCGTATAGCGAGATGGAATCCATTTCAATATACGTAGCTGGCTATGTCTGCCCCCGCTCTCCAGTATTCTGGTTCTGGGGCGTGACATGGTTTAAGTGGTGGCCCATGCAGGTCTTGTAAATCAAGATATGTAGGGGTTTACCGATTAGATGTCTCAATCAGCACTCGCCCTTGACCTCTGCTCGTATCATCTGAATCCCCGGATTCTTGTCCTGATCATATGCTTGTATCGTTGATCTGTCTTGGTCCTTCCTTATTGTTCCCCATGTCGTCTTCTTCAGCGGTATTGTTCCTGGACCTGCCGGTCAGCAAGGCGGAGCACTTTCCGTGGATCAGCAGCAACCCGGAGATCAAGCCCAGCATTCCGGAGTAGCCTCCAGAGTCGTGCCTTCTGATGGAGAGCCACCAGTCCAGCCAGTTCAGCCTGCCGAGCCTGATGATGGCACTTTGGTAGGTCTCGTCAGGACCTTGATAGCTTCTCAAGATCGTCGTGGAGATGCCTTGCACTAGGCAGTGACGGATGCTTTGACCAAAGGAGGTCATCAGGGTAACAGCGCGGCCAACAACTTTAAGCGCTTGAACCCTCCCTTCTTCGACGGTAGTGAAGATGCTATCGCCACAGATGCTTGGCTTCAGGACATCGAGGTGATTCTAGAAGCAGCCAAGACCCCAGAGAACGAGAAGGTAGCCGTGGTGCGCCTGCAGCTGCTAGATCTTGCCCGCAGCTGGTGGGCGGATCAGACCGTTGGATTAGTGGCCCCCATTGCTTGGGCGGTGTTCAGAGAGAGATTCCAGACCAAGTATTTTGATATTGTAGCTCGGTACGATCTATAGACGAGGTTCACCAATCTGAAGCAGATGGGCAGGACGGTCGACGGATATGCGGTCGAGTTTTCCAGACTCAGTCGGTTTGCTCCCACCTTGGTGGCAACCGAGTATGATCGAGCCCAGCGATTCCAGCAGGGGCTTCATCTGGAGATCTTGTTGGCAGTCGAGCAGTTTGAGCATCAGACTTTTGATGCAGTCTTGAGAGCAGCTCGGAGGCATGAGTATACCTCCAAGAGGATTGTGGATAGGGCCGGAGGTCGGAAGAGATTCCACGGCCAGATGAATCAGTCTTCAGCCCCAGCCCCGGCAGCCAGGGCTTTGACTATTGGAGCTCCGAGGCGAGCGGCCTCAGTAACGTCGGTTCAGCATTCAACCCCGACGTACCCTCAGCAGCAGAAGCAGAAGCAGTCTTCCGCAGTGGGATGTTCTCATTGTGGAAAGCCAGGACAAGTAGTGGCAGAGTGTCGCAGGGCACATGGATTGTGTCTGGCTTGTGGAGCACCAGACCATAGGGTTGGATCCTGTCCAAATAGGGGAGGTTCATCATCGTCCAACCTTTCTAGCTCTTCGGTGAGAGGACCAGCTCCGGTCCAGCAGCAACAGTATCCATTGTCGAGGCCCTTGCCGCCTCAGTCCCAGGTATTCCAGCAGCAGAACCCCCAGCAGCATGTTCAAGCCCAGGCCCAGAGTCAGAATAGGCAGCGAGGATTTCAGCAGAGGGGACCAGCACCCCGAGGGCATGGTCATGCTATGGTGATGACCGCAGAGGAAGGATTGGCACCAGGAGAGGTAGTGGCAGGTACTATTCTCGTCAACTCCTTTCCAGCTTCAGCTTTATTTGATTCTGGTGCATCGCATTCTTCTATGTCTGCACGATTCGCGACACGGATAGGATTGGAGCCCGAGTCATTATCAGTAAGGCTCAATATACTTACTGGTAACGGACTTGTGGGAGTAGATAGAGTATTTTTCTTGTGTCGGATCGTAGTTAGCGGTATAGAATTTCCCGCTAGATTGATAGAATTCCCGATGACCGATTATGATGTGGTCTTAGGGATGGATTGGTTGAGGAACCAGTATGCTAGAATAGACTGCCATGTTGGTAGAGTTGTTTTCAGCATTCCAGGCGAGCCAGAGTTTTCATTTTCCAGAGGCGCAGTTGAGCCTTCTCCTCCAGTATTGCGGATGGCAGTAGCAGCAGTACAGTTTTCCCGGATAGTCGAAGAGTTTCCAGATGTTTTCCCAGAAGAGCTTCCAGGTATGCCTCCAGAGCGGAAGATCGAGTTCACCATAGACTTGATTCCCGGGACAGCCCCATTATCAGAGAGAGTCTACAGGATATCACCTTCAGAGTTGGAGATATTGTATAAGATGATTGAAGAACTTCGAGCCAAGGGATTCATTCGTGCTAGTGGATCGCCTTGGGGAGCCCCGATGCTTCTTGTAAAAAAAAGGATGGTACATCCAGGTTATGTGTTGATTACCGTACCTTGAACTTAGTGACAATCAAGAACAGATATCCTCTCCCGAGGATAGATGACTTGTTTGATCAGCTTAAAGGGGCAGCAGTATTCTCGAAGATAGACTTGCGCTCAGGATATCATCAGATCAGAGTCAGAGAGCAGGACATCCCAAAGACAGCTTTTAGATCGAGATATGGGCATTGGGAGTTCCTTGTTATGCTATTTGGAGCGACCAATGCGCCGACGGTATTCATGGATCTCATGAATCGTATCTTCATGCCTTACTTGGATCAGTTCGTGATTGTGTTCTTGGACGACATCCTGGTCTACAGTAAGAGTGAAGTGGAGCATGAGCAGCATCTCAGAGTTGTCCTCCAGATTCTCAGGGAGCACCAGTTGTATGCCAAGTTCAGTAAATGTGAGTTCTGGCTCGATCGCATTTCGTACTTGGGTCACATCATCACCAGAGGAGGAGTAGAAGTGGATCCCCAGAAGATTATGGCTATTGAGTCATGGCCAGTGCCCAGCACCATTACAGAAGTTCGCAGTTTTTTTGGATTGGCCGGCTATTACCGGCAGTTTATTTTAGATTTTGCTCGGATTTCGGCGCCATTGACCCAGTTGACCCGCAAGGATGTACAGTTTGCTTGGACAGCAGAATGTCAGGGTTCTTTTGAGCAGTTGAAGCGAGGTTTGATGACGGCTCCCATTCATGTGCTTCCAGATGGAACCGGAGGATTCTTCGTGTATTGTGATGCTTCAGGCAGAGGCTTAGGATGTGTTCTGATGCAGCATGGGAAGGTAATAGCTTATGCGTCACAACAACTTCGTGATCATGAGAAGAATTACCCAACCCATGACTTGGAGCTGGCAGCAGTAGTGTTTGCACTTAAGTTGTGGAGGCACTATTTGTATGGAGATAGGGTAAAGATTTTCACCGACCATAAGAGCCTGAAGTATGTTTTTACCCAGAAGGATCTTAACATGCGTCAGAGGAGATGGCTGGAGCTGCTTGTGGATTATGATGTCAACTTGCAGTATCATCCTGGGAAGGCCAACGTTGTAGCAGATACATTGAGCAGAAGAGCCGGAGTTTATTTCCTAACAGCACAACCAGAGTTGTTAGCAGATCTTCAGAAGATGGGTATTGAAGTTGTTCTCCCTTCCAGTGTGGCATTGATGGCCAGTATGCAAGTTCAGTCCACTATAGTCGAGAGGATCCGGATGGCGCAGTCAGCAGATTCCAATCTTCAGCGACTCAGAGCAGAGTGTTAGACAGGACGAAGAGCAGAGTTATACATTCATGAAGATGGTACACTTTGACATGGTAAGCGTCTTTGTGTACCCAGTGGATATATCAGACAGAAAATCATGGCAGAGGCTCACAATTCTCAGTATTCCATTCATCCTGGTGGTACGAAGATGTACCGAGATATTCATCAGTACTTCTGGTGGAATGGTATGAAGCGGGAGATAGCTCGGTTTGTCTCTCGGTGTTTGGTTTGCCAACAGGTTAAAGCTGAACATCAGAGGCAAACTGGACTTCTTCAGCCCTTACCGATTCCAGAATGGAAGTGGGAGCATGTGACCATGGATTTCGTGACTGGATTACCTAGATCCCCAGCTGGTAGAGATGCTATTTGGGTTATAGTTGATCGGCTCACGAAGGTGGCTCACTTCCTTCCGTTCAGAGTTGGTCAGTCGACGGCTCAGTTAGCTGAGATGTATCTCCGGCAGATTGTCAGGTTGCACGGAGTTCCAGTCAGTATCACCTCGGACCGAGATTCAAGATTCACGTCGCACTTTTGGCGTAGCCTGCAAGAGAGTTTGGGAACTCATCTCCAGTTCATTTCAGTATATCATTCGCAGACAGATGGCCAGTCGGAGCGCACTATCCAGACTCTTGAAGACATGTTGCGGTCCTGTACACTTGACTTCGGTGGTTCGTGGGAAGATCACTTGTACCTGGTGGAGTTCTCGTACAACAACAGTTTCCAGGCCAGTATCCAGATGGCACCGTTCGAGGCACTGTATGGCAGGAAGTACAGATCCCCGTTAGCCTGGTATGATGTTGGAAAGAGACAGATGCTCGGTCCAGAAATGATTGCCCAGACAGTTGAAGTGGTCAGGAGAGTTCGGGATCATCTTCGAGTTGCCCAAGATCGCCAGCGTCATTGGGCCGATTCTCATCGGCGCTCTCTCGAGTTTTTGGCCGGCGATCATGTATTCATGAGGATTTCGCCTAACCGTGGCGTCATTCGTTTCGGCATCCGGGGAAAGCTTAGTCCTAGGTATATAGGACCGTTCGACATTCTGGAGCGAGTAGAAGATGTATCCTATCGTCTAGCTCTTCCGTCGTCGCTAAGAGAGGTGCATGACGTATTTTATGTATTCCAATTACGACGGTATATCCCGGACCCGAGCCACATCCTAGATCATTCGGAATTGGTTGTTGGTACCAACCTTTCGTATGAGGAGAGGCCCGTGTCTATATTGGACCGGAGAGAGAAGATACTCAAGAACAAGACTATCAGGTTAGTCCGAGTTGCTTGGGGTCATCACTTTTTGGGTGAGTCAACATGGGAGCGTAAGGATGACATCCGATCGCGGTATCCCGACTTGTTTGATTCGTGAGGTATAATGTCTTCCTTATGCCTCATGCCTTCGATTCCTTGCTTGAATGAGTGATTGCCTGCCTAGTTATAGCTTGCTTGTGATTAATATAGCTTGTCTTTATCTCTCTAGCCTCTTAATTAAATTCCGAGGACGGAATTCTTTTAAGGTGGGTAGAGTTGTAATGCCTGTGGTTCGTATTACGTATTTGGAATACGTGTACGTATTTTATCTTGTATTGCTTAATTCCTGGCTTAGCTTTTCCTTCTTGGCTCGGTTTATTCTTGGCCCGGGGCTGGCTTGGTTCGGTTGGGATTGTTTTTGGTTCATCAAGAATCATGGATGAACCCCCTACCTACCACCACCTTTGATATTTATTACCCATTCTCCTTCTCTCTCTCTTCATTACTCTTCTTCTTCTTCCATTTACTCCTTCACCTACCAGAGAGAGGGGTCTAGGCAAGTGCAACTTGCTTCATAGAGCACCTATTATAAAAATATTTGTTTGAGGCGTTTAGCCGACGAGCACCTGTTTAGCTCGATTGCATTTACTTACTGTCTGCCTACGGGCTGTAACATAATTGACAGATCCTAGGGTTGATCATGTATGACTAAACTCTTGCTAGTCCTAACATTTTGTAACGACTAGCTTCATGATCAGCTGAATATGTAATATTTGGGATGCCTTATTATTGTATATTTAATGATCATACATCTTGTAACATTTACTTACTTGCTTGTGATTGAGACACTAGGCTTGTTCATGACCATAGGAGACTGTTGGCTTGTAGTAAACCCTCATGTATCTAGATAGCCGTGACCGTATAGCGAGATGGAATCCATTTCAATATACGTAGCTGGCTATGTCTGCCCCCGCTCTCCAGTATTCTGGTTCTAGGGCGTGACAGTTCTCTTCCTTTCCTTTTTGAAGTTGGCGAGCCTTCGTAAGAAAACTCGTGTGTAAGAAGTTGGAGAGTTCTTCGGATCCAAACCCATATTGAAGTTGGCGAGTTCTTCGGATCCAAACTCGTGTGTACTATTTACTCAATAGTGGATTTAAGCCGGAGAGAGTTCCGGGACTGGATTGCCTCTAGGGAGGATACCAAGATACATCGTGTGTTTGATTTTCTCTCTCTCTCTCTTTTTATTTGAGTAATATAGCTTCTTGTGTTTAGTTTTATTTTATTTCGCTATTCACCCCCCTCTAGGGTTCTACAATTGGTATCAGAGCTTTGTTCTCTTGATTTGGATTTACACCCTTAGAGTGATCCATGGCCACTAACCCTAGTATCAACATATTCCACAATGAGGGACACTCCACAAATAGACCTATTCTATTTGATGGAACCAACTATAACTATTGGAAGAATAGGATGGACATTTATCTAAAGTCCATCGATTTTGATTTATGGGATTGCGTGATAAATGGTCTCCCTACTCCTTCCGGAGTTATTGAGGATGTTGTATCTGACACCCTTAGAGACAAACTCACTGAGAATGTCAAGAAGCTTGCTAGTCGAGATGCTAAGGCTATGAACGCTCTTTACTGTGCTCTCGATAGAAGTGAATTCAATAGGATCTCTACTTGCAAGACTTCTAATGAGATTTGGAAGTTGCTAGAAGTTACACACGAGGGAACATCACAAGTAAAAGAATCAAAGATTAGTAGACTCACACAAGAATATGAATCTTTTAAGATAAAACAAGATGAGTCTATTACTTGCATGTTTACTCGTTTCGGTGATATCATTAACCCTCTTTCTTCTCTTGGTAAGGAATATCCTGCTCATGAAAAGATCAGAAAAATTCTCAGAGGATTGACTAAAGGATGGAGTCCTAAAGCTACCGCCATCATTGAAAGGAACGACTTGACAACCATGAACCTTGAGACCCTCATGGGGAAGCTTATGACTCATGAACTTGACATGAAAGATCAAGAGGAATCCTCCATGCAAGAGAAGGAGAAAGAGAAGGCCAAAGAAAATGAGAAGTCTCTGGCTCTCAAAGTTACAAAATCCTACTCAAAGGATAGCTCCGACGACAACGAGTCTGATGATGATGAAGAGATAGCTCTCACAGCAAAGTATTTTGAAAGTTCCTCAAGTTCAACAAAGCTAACCGCTTTAGACATGACAACGATGAAGACCATGCTTGCTACCAATACAGGAGAACCGGTCACATCAAGAGAGATTGCCCTATGACAAGAAAAGACTCAAGTAAGTACGAGAAGCCTACCAAAGGAAGCTCCTCCTCCAGCAAATACGCCAACACTAGCATCTGGTGTGAAAGTGATACTAGCGACTCAGACAACGACAAAGAATGCAAACACAATGCAAATGTTTGTCTCGTGGCAACCGATGAGGTACTCGATGATCTTTTCTTAAATACTCTCACTTATGATGACATGAAAAATGCTATTCTTGAACTACACGAGGAACACAAAGGTGTTAGGAACAAGTACAAAAAATCTTTAAAAGAGGTTGATGTACTTAAGCATGAAGTAGAAAGACTCTCTAACATCATTATTGATGTAAAAGGAAAATCTCCTGCCTCCGACACGGATGAGATAGAGTCTTTGCGACTCAAGTTACAAGAATCTCAAATTATCATTGAGAAAAAGGATAATAAGATTCAATCCCTCAGAAGGGCTTATGATTTTGCTATGCATAAAGTTCAAGCTGCAAATAGAAGAGAATATGATACTTCTACTAAGTATAATGATTTTCTTTTACAGAATAAGAAACTAGGTAATAAGAACACTACTCGCACACATGCTCCAAGACACGCCTACACTCACCACAATACTAGTCACATCTCTTACATGAACAAGAACACTACACACAAGTCCTATCCTAACACAAGGAAAGGACCCTCTGTTAAGAAGAACACCCCACATCATGCCTTTTATTATCATCATAACACTTATGATAGAACTCTTCACACTAAAGCTTCACATGTGCATAACACTCACATATTTTCTTCTAAATCTTCTATGATGTGCAACTATTGTAGCTTGCTTGGACATACTTCTAATTATTGTCTGACAAGGAAACAAGTTGATATGAAAGTTTATAAATGGGTTTCTAAGACTAACAATCAAGGACCCAAACAATCATGGGTACCAAAATGTTCATCTTCAACTTATGTTGTAGGTGAAGAATCCTTCTCATGCTAGAAGCAAGTGGATCCTCGATAGCGGTTGTTCACGGCACATGACCGGTAATGCTTCACTTTTTACAACGCTATCGATGAAGAAAGAAGGATACGTATCCTTTGGTAACAATCTAAAAGGCCACATCATAGAAAATGGTAATATCGGTTCTCCTCCTTATCCGTGCATTAAGAATGTTTGTCTTGTTACAAATCTCAAACACAATCTTCTAAGTATCAGTCATTTTATGGATAATGGTTATGATATTAAGTTTGTTAAACTCAAATGCTTCATTACCAATAGCTCTAGTAGATCTATAGTATATGAAGGCATTAGAGAAAATAATATTTATGTTCTCTATTTTGTTGAAGGTATTAACAATGACAGGTGCTTAGTCGCAAAGAACGATGAGAGTTGGCTTTGGCACATGAGACTTGGACATGCCAACATGGATACCATCTCCCATCTTGCAACCAAGAAGCTTGTACGAGGACTTCCAAGCATCTCCTTCAAAAAGGATATGGTATGCGAAGAATGTGAGAAAAGTAAGTTGACCAAGTCATCTTTCAAATCCATCAACTCTGTGAGTACCACTAGACCTCTTCAACTCATTCATATGGATTTATTTGGTCCTAGTATAGTAGCTAGTCTTGGAGGCAAATTTTATGCTTTTATTTTGGTTGATAATTTTTCGAAATTTACTTGGATCATTTTTCTTGCTAGTAAAAGTGATACTTTTCATAAATTTGTTACATTTTGTAAACGTGTTCAAAATGAGAAAGGCATTTCTATTAACAAGATTAGAAGTGATCATGGAGGAGAATTTGACAATGTCGATTTTAAAAAATTTTATAAAAAAATAGTTTTGGTCATGATTTTGCTTGCCCATGAACTCCTCAACAAAATGGTGTTGTGGAGAGAAAGAATAGAACCCTTGGCGATATGGCCCGGGTTATGTTAAACCAATATAAGCTCTCCCAATACTTTTGGACGGAAGCCGTTAACACGGCATGCCATGTTATTAATAGGGTCTTGATTAGACCTATTTCTAAAAAGACTCCTTATGAGCTTTGGTTTGATAAAATTCCCTCTACTGAGTATTTTAAAGTTTTTGGATGCAAATATTTTATTTTGAATACCAAGGACAACCTAGGCAAGTTTGAAGAAAAAGTTTATGAAGGCATTTTCCTTGGCTACTCAATACATAGTAAAGGTTTTCGTGTCTTTAATAAAAGAAGTCTCGTTGTCGAAGAGCCAATTAATGTCTCTTTTGATGAACTTAACTCTTCTACATCCTCCTCATCCGATGATATTGATTACATCTCTTTTGGTTTAGAGAACTCTTCTATTGGAGATCCTCGTCCTTCTTCATCTAACAATGAAATTATGACTCCTCCAACAAAAGATTCTCCACCACTTGAGCCTCCTCAAGAGGATCTCCCAAAGGAATGGAGATTTGTCCCTAATCATCCTAAGGAACTTATCATTGGTGATCCTTCATCCCGTGTAAGCACTAGATCCTCCACTCGTGATCTTTTTGCAAATATGGCTTTTATTTCTCAAATAGAGCCTAAAAACATTAATGATGCTTTTTATGATGAATTTTGGATGATAGCGATGCAAGAAGAGCTAAATCAATTTGAGCGAAACAAGGTTTGGGAACTTGTCCCTAAACCTAACAACCACCCCATTATTGGAACTAAATGGGTGTTTCGCAATAAACTTAATGAAGATGGGTTAGTGACTCGTAACAAAGTCCGATTGGTTGCTCAAGGCTATAACCAAGAGGAAGGCATTGACTACGATGAAACCTATTCTCCGGTTGCTCGTCTTGAATCCATTCGCATGCTATGTACTTTTGCTTGCTTTAATGATTTCAAACTTTTTCAAATGGATGTTAAAAGTGCTTTTCTTAATGGCATTATTAAAGAGGATGTTTATGTTAAGCAACCTCATGGCTTTGAAGATTTTTAATTTTCTAATCACGTCTTCAAACTACACAAAGCCCTTTATGGCCTCAAACAAGCTCCTCGTGCTTGGTATGAGCGCCTTAGCACCTTCCTTATTTCTCACAATTTTTTTAAGGGCAAATTCGACACCACACTGTTTATCAAATCCCTTAATGGCACTCTTTTATTAGTACAAATCTATGTCGATGACATTATCTTTGGTTCTACTAATAATGTACTTTGTGTAAAATTTGCTAAAGTCATGCAGGATGATTTTGAAATGAGCATGATGGGAGAACTATCATTCTTTTTGGGCTTACAAATCAAACAAGGACCCAAAGGAACCTTCATCAGTCAAGCTAAATATACAAAGGATCTCCTCAAACGCTTCAAACTGGACTCATCCAAATCAATGAGGACTCCTATGGCAACAACGACAAAACTTGACAATGATGAAGATGGTACTTCGGTCGACATTCGTAAGTATCGAGGTATGATCGGTAGCTTACTCTATCTAACTGCTAGCCGCCCTGATATCATGTTTAGTGTATGTCTTTGTGCACGATACCAAGCAAATCCAAAGGAATCGCACTTATGTGCTGTAAAGCATATTTTTCGATATCTCAAAGGCACCATTAATATGGGACTTTTGTATCCGAAATCTTCATCCTTTGAGCTTCATGGCTTCTCGGATGCAGATTTTGTCGGATGCAAAATTGACCGAAAAAGCACTAGCGGCACATGTTGTAACCCCTCTTCCCGAGTTCTGAATATTTTATTACTATTTATTTTCTATTTTTTTGAAATCAAATATTTTCCTTGAAACATATAAATGTTAATATGCTAGTTTTCAAATAAATGGTTTGAATGTACTAAGTTCTGGTAATAAAAGTATTTTGGGCTTAAATTGGCATCATAAATACGTTGTCATTAGTTTTGAACTATTGGTTCGAACTACCTTAAATAGATTTGATTAATTATTATACATTTTAAATGGTATCTTTATATTTAAATTTCGATGATAACTATTTATTTGAAATGAGTTTTGATTTATAATTTAAGTTATTTGGATTAAGATTGGATATTATTGAATAATACTTTAATGTCATTTGCAATCATTTATAAATCCTGATTAAATTTATCTACTATATGATTTCAATTATTTTAATAAATTTTGAGTATTCTCTTAAGATTATTGATGTTAATTATTATTTGAACTAAATCTAAAATCATATGTTTCGAAGTAAAAGATAAAGATTGATTTTTGATATTGGATTTATTGTTATATCTAAATGTGATAATTACTATTTGAAAAATATTTGAATTTATATTATTTGAATTATGTGGGATTTTATCTTAATAATAAATTAATATTTGAAATAGTATGTTTGAAGTTATTTGATAATATTAATTTGTTGTTTTAAATTAATATAAATGAGGGATACGATTAGACTAATTCTGATTTAAAGTTTTTTTTGATTTAAAAACATAGGAAAGGGTTATCCAATCAAGACTCACAACCTTATCCCATTAGGTATTCAACTCCTATTTAAGAAGACATTTCTCCAAATTTCTCCCAAGCCTTTTTCCAAAAACCCGACTGCAACTATCCCCGCCATTTGACAACCACCACCGCCTCACCATCGGTCCCCGTCTACTCGCCATCTCCTCCTCGCTCCTTCTACGTCCAGCACCATCCACCATCACCACAGCAAACACCAAAAGCCAATAACAAATCCTGTGCCAAAGTGTCCGTGTCCACCACCACAATTATCGTATCCAGCCTCGGGTCCGACCCCGAGCATCCGTGTCCGTGTCCTTATCCCGTTCCTTACAGCAGAGCACAATCTCGTGTCCAAACCAGGACACAAGTATAGAAAACCAAATCAATATGTGTCCAAACCTCCGGACACGATACAAAGAAATCAGAACCAAAACTCTAACGTACTGCACTCCTCCTCCGCCTCGCCCCTTCCATGCGTCGCCGAACGCCGACCCTTTTCCAGTCGGCAGCACCGTCGCAGAGTCAACTCCCGCCGACGAAATCATGCCATCCGCGGTGGGGAAAACCCTCCTCCACTCGAGTGGAGCCGTGGCCAACTCTCTCTCCGCCTGGGCTCAGATCCGCGCCTCGAAACACGGCGAGCCTCGTACCGGCCGATTCTGACCGTCGTCGCACGGAGGCGAGCTCGAGTCTGCCCTCCTCAATGCCGCGCCGACTCAGCTCCGTCCGCCTCGGCGTTACCACCACCGCGCGTCTCTTGGGAGCCGGAGGTGCGTGGATGCCACAAACAGCCGCCCTCCATCGTTCCGGCCACGTTCTCCTCCACAAGTTGAGCGGCCGACGCCGGTGGCGAGCTCATGCGCCACCGCTGCTTCCACCTGCGGCATAAATCCCCCGGTGAGAACCAGCCTCTTCCCTCTATCGTTCACCCCTCTTCTGATTTTGACTCTCTCTCTCTCTCTTCTTCAATAGGATTAGTGAGTTTGGGAAAACAGGGAGGAATTATTATAACACTGGTTTATTTTTTATAATCATTTTTTAACTCTAATGTTTATTATAGCATGTATTGATACATTGCATTAGTGCATATGTATTAGTATCATATTAACCCATTATTACTTGTCATAAATACTGTCTTCAATTCCAAGAATTGTAATGGTGCTAAAATATATTTTGGGTATGGACCTTAGAAGTAATGTGATTGGAAGCCCTAAGGTTAATAGGTCATTATGTGGTACTTTAGTTATGGCTGTTTGGCCTCAAAACTTATGTTGACCAAATTAAGTTCTAGCCTACCAGGAGAATTTATTGGATAGTTATACTCTGTTTATCGTTTGGGCTTATAATTGAATAGGTTATATGAATACACTTTATGTTTGACTTGGGGTCATTTATATATATATATAGTAGTTTGGGACCTATGTCTTATACATTATTTGGGGGCATAGGCTCAATAAATAAATAAATAAATATATATATATATATATATATATTAGGGGTGCAACTCGGACGGGTTGGGTCGGGTTTGAGGTCAACCCGATAGATTATAAGCCTAGCCCAAGTCCAAGTCCGACCCGACTTCGGGTTCAACATATGAAGCCCAAGGCCAAGTCCGGAGGATCGGGTTGGGCTCGGGTTGGGTCGGATCCATCGGGTTTATCGGACTCTAATATGATATTTGAAATAATTTTAAACAAGAGTAATATTAAATGCATAATCAAATAGCAATCAAGCCTCAATCATTACAAAATAAAACTGAAATGAGATTTAGGACAAGGAGTTGAAGAGTTCGGGTGAAAAAATATATATAGTTTAAACTTTTTATTTAAGTAGTATGAAACAATATATATATATATAAATTATATGTATGCCGGGTTTCGGGTTCTTCGGGTTACCCAACACATGAACCCAAGCCCAATCCGATTTTTGATCGGGTTCAAATATTTTAACCCGAACCCAAGCCCGAACCCGAATGCTTCAATCCTAACCCAACCCATTAACGGGTTTATCCGATCGGGTTCGGGTTTAGCCCGCCCGAGTTGCACCCCTAATATATATATATATATATATATATATATATATATATATATATATATATATATTCAAAAATAATGATTAAAAACTATAACCAGAGATAATGTGGAGGTACCACATTATCTCTGGTTATAGTTTTTAATCATTATTTTGAATATATATATAGGGTTAATTAGTTGTACCCCCTTGTGGTTTATATGTATTTTGGTAATTGTCCTCGTTGTTTCAAAAATAAAGAACACCCCCCTAGCTGCTTAATTTTCCACTCATTTTCTTCTATGCACCAGGGGGGTACAACTAATTAACTTTATAAATCAGGGGGGTGTTCTTTATTTTTAAAACAACAGGGATAGTTACCAAAATATGTACAAACCATAGGGGGGTACAACTAATTAACCCATATATATATATATATATATATATATATATATATATATATATATATATATATATATATATATATATATAATGATTAAAAACTATAACCAGAGATAATGTGGAGGTATATATATATATATATATATATATATATATATATATATATATATATATATATATATATATATAATATATATATATATATATATATATATATATATATATATATTATCTCTGGTTATAGTTTTTAATCATTATATATATATATATATATATATATATATATATATATATATATATATATATATATATGTCCGGCGCTCGTAGCGCAAGTGGCACGAGGGGGGGGCTCTCGGCGGGGAGACCCGGGATCGAGCCCCCCCTCCCGCATCCACCCGGCTGGGTGGCAGTGGCCACGGGGTGGATGGGGATGCGCGGACACCCTAAAAAATATATATATATATATATATATATATATATATATATATATATATATATATATATATATATATATATATATATATATATATGGACTTTTTACTTATTTCGACCCAACCGTTTTATATAAGTACTACAAAATAAATATTTTCTTAAATAAGTTTTTACCTATTATACTTCTAACATATTTATAATTAGGTTTTATCCTTAAAGTATTTTCCTAGAATATTTATTTAAAACTATTTAATATTATAGATTATTTTCCTAAATTAGCTATACGTAGTATCTATGATTTTTCTTTCGAAGATCAAATCTCAAATCGGGACTAATCGCATTTTCTATTTTTTCTTGTCAAAATCGAACTCCTTCGTATCAAACATAGGTTGATCAGAGCCACAATGGTATTATCGGTTTCATCAGCAAAGGACCACATGCGAGTACAGTTTATTGTCTGCATTTCGATATTGATTTTCACTATATTTTATTGATTGGCCATTGGTTATGTGATTATTTTCTATTATAAATTGTTGAGTCGGGAATGAGAAGTGTCACGCCCCGACCCGGAAAATCGCTCGTCCTCGCTAGATTTTACCCGAATCATCGTCCTCGCTGGGGCGTGATGCCGCACGAGCCTGGAGTTGCGCTCGTGCTAGGCAAGATAACAGGTTCACGTAGAACTATCTCAAATTGATAACATAAGCAGCGGAAGAAGACAAAGAATAACATAAGAATCTCTTTTATTCATTTTTTAACTGAAGGTTACAAAAGCTCTGAATAGCCCAACATACAATGCCAATTGGCTACAACGCTCATGATCTCTCTAGCTCACAAAGGATTACATTGTTCCATACATTATGCCCCTTTATAGCCACCAAGTAGTCTTCGGCCGAACATCTCCATGTCGCAAGTCCGAACGCATATGCGGAAGCTCCTCTTGAACGCCAAGGACTCCATGCCTCGGCACGTCCAAGCCAAGCTCCGCCCCGAGCTGATCATAACCTGAACCTGCACATAAACTAGTGGGGGTTTAGTGCTTTCGTCCTCGCTTCGCACTGATCAAGACCCGCTCACACCCAAACCAAACACTTAATCATTTAGTGAGCATGCATCTTACTTTGTGGTCTTTCTATTTAGCCTTAGGATCAATTTCATAGCAATACTCATGCATAGCAACTTATCTTAAATGTGTCCCGTACCGTGTTCCTGCAGCAGACACAGTTAGCCATAACATGAAACATAAACATAGTGTTCGTGCTCATCTCCGTCCCGTTACCTTAGCCTGTAGTGGTTAGAACTTAACATAAAGTCATCTCATTTACGTAAGCGACCATTCATAAACTTAGACCAATCATAAACGTAAACATATGCATAATGGGTGACAGGCCCTGCGCCTGTACCCAGCTCTCATACTCAGCCCACCGGCCCTATCTATATGAAGGTCACGGTGTTTCACACCGTAATGGACTTGGCATCTCATATGTGTAAGCCTACAATCGCTTCGATACGGGTTGCTAGCCCAGTATCCGAAGGATCCCAAACTTACGGATATCATAGCTTATCACAGCACTGGACGGTCGCAATCCGTCCGAATGTTGTGCACCATAAATACCACACATAATTCCCTCCTAGGCCGAACGGTCCCGGCGCCCCGGCGTAACCGTTCGAGGGAAGCCGCACCCGTGCACGGGCAATCCGAGTCCATTGACCATGCAATACGTTCCATAGCATACAATCCATAGCATACCAACCGTTCTCGAATTCCATAAACATAGTGTCACACATAAACGGTTTCCCGTGCCATAAACATAATCCACCATTCGCATGGGGAGCTCCGTCGGCGTTATGCCCCAACACATCCATATTGATGCACGACGCCCAACGGCTTTGTCATCTCGTACTCATATTCACGCGTCCCGTTCATAGTGTTATTCGCATAGCCTACCTCCGTATTTACTTAGTCATTTCGTAACATAAGTGCCCGAAGGCACGCTCAGTGTCGTATTCAATGTTCTACGCCTAGAGTTCAATGTTCTCGGAGCCGTGCACCTGATGCACATCTCGATGTTGTCTTTCAATGTTCTACCATCATGTCCTATCGCGACTCGTGCACTTGATGCACGTCGCTTCAATTGTTCGATTGTTCAATGTTCTATCTTAGTGTTCGACACATACTTAGGCACTTACTCGTCGAGCCACGCTCGCTAACTCGATAACATATTACGCATACCATAACACATTTTATTAGACGTGAAGGAATAGGGAGAGAGAGTCAAGAACCCGCCCACCTTAAGCCGATACACCTTGTCGTTTCGCCGATTGAAGCGTCTCGCTTCCATAACTCGATCGCATAGCTAACTCTTGGACTTAACCATTCCTTTGCTCTACTCGGTTGATTTAGCCTATCGCGCCCATGCCACAATCCGTTGCAAGGCCACGATGTGGTTTTGCGGACACTTCATTGCATAAGGCAAAATGCCGACCTCTTATCGTCCAGCGTAGAAGCATAGCCTGCACACCAGATCAACTAAAATCAGCACTTGCTCAAGTGGGACTTACTCTTTGCATCGATTCGATTCATAGATTCCAACCGACTCAAAGCTTACCTTTGGCCAACGCAACACTTGCATCGATTCGCATCGATACCTTATCGGGTCAACGCAACTCTTCGAGTCAACGACTCATCGTAATGCACCGATGCGGAGCGGGGCATTACAAGAAGTACCAAGGATGTGTGATCTGACCGTAGACAGTGTTTATTTTCTGCAAGTAGACATTGTAGACAGTGCTTATTTTCTGCAAGTAGACATTGTAGACAGTGCTTATTTTTCTGCAAGTAGACATTGTAGACAGTGCTTATTTTTCTGCAAGTAGACATCGTAGACAGTGCTTATTTTCTGCAAGTAGACATCGTAGACAGTGCTTATTTTCTGCAAGTAGACATTGTAGACAGTGCTTATTTTCATGCAAGTAGACATCGTAGACCGTGCGGTGTAGTGCCCCAGACCGATCACATATCAAAGGTACTTCTAACAGTTGGAGAAAGTATTTTGTGTCTATTTATTGCTATTGGTTTTTCCGTATTTACTGTTTATTTTCAAAACTCATAATTGATGTCTAACCTCTGCTTTATAGTCATTTTCAATTATTGAAGCTGTATTCAGTGAATTGTACTCGTTCTATTCCTGACTGGAAACCAATATTTTTCAGGTTAGCCGTGGATTTACTTAGCATGGGAGATACAGGGACAAAGCCTAGAGACCAGCTATATAGTCGAGTTGTAGTCATTCATTTATTTGTACAAGTTTATATTTTTCTACAAATGTAAAACTTGTGATCATTGTAAATTAAATTAGTTTTGTGAAAGAGCATTATTTGTGATTTTGATCTTCATGGCCGTGACAGCGTTCTACCGTCGACACTGCGGCGTAGGCTGGCTTGGATACGTCTCGTATCCGTTTAAAAAAAAATTGGTGCGGGTCGTGACAAGTTTTTTTGGTGGCCCATGCAGGTAAATTTTTGCAAATTGTGCGAACTCGTGGTAGTACCATATTAGTCGTACTACTGCGAGCCTGCGACTATGAAATGCTCATTCACAACTAGGAGTAAGTCAATTTTAGGATAATGGTCAGGACTAGGAGTCCCTATTTTAGTTTGACCGATTGGGTAGTTAAGGTTGCTACATATGTCTCATTGAATTCTAAACTCTATTAGATGACTTTCATGCAATGCAGGGTACTATTGTAATTTGATGCGAGGGTATAACCTAAGATTTGTAAGTCTATTTTTCGACTTTTTGAAAATTTTCTACTTATTATTATTATTTTTTAAGTATTTTCTAGTTAGAGAACAACTTCCATTTCTATTTCTATTTTAGATATTTTGAAAGAAAGGAGATTGCCAAATTTTAGAAGAGAATTTTTCCTAGGATTAACTAATTATTATCAAGTGTTATTATTAGATTTAACTTATTGCTATATTATTTTAGAAGATATTGCATTTAAGATAAATGTACATCTATAAATATTTAAATTACTCTTAACAATATTTTGATGATTGAATCTATTTTAAAGACTAGTTAATAATATAGGATAATATTTTGTGATTGATTTGGAATAAGGTTGGATCAAACCCAATTAATTCATGGGAGGATTTGTTTCATGGATTTGACCCTTCCTATTTAGGGCTTTCCACCTCCTATATATAGGGGAGGCTTCCCTTTGTTTTCTTCCTAACCCTTTTTCCGAAATTTTGAAAATATTCTCTCTATTTATTGGAATTAAACTATAATTTTTAGAATTTTATAAATATTTAAGGATGCCTTAATCATGATTAAATTTTGGAATGTCAAATGACTAGAAGTGATGGCACGAAAAGTGCAGTGGCATGCCTTGACCAGTGTATTAGCTATGGTAGGAAAGACCGAGCCATAAGAGTGTCTGAACTAGGAAAACCATACGAAGTTGTGACCTGATCCTTATAAATAATTTAATTAGTTATTTAATAATAAAACAACTTTTAGAAGGCACGGTTGTTCCAAACTAGCCGAAACCAACCTAAGCCCTGGTAGTCATATAAAGAGACCAATGACGTCCATGTAGATATATAGATGTGTATTGCTAGTCCATTTTTGTCTCGTGAATAATTTTTGTAATTTTTATTTCGAATATAATATATGTATTATTGCTATTTAAATTTATATTTTACTTGGAAATAGTATAATCTTCCCTTAGATTGATTTTTGGGATTTTACGGATTTGTTAAGGATATACATATATACTTGCGTGTAATGTATATTCATAAACAGGTATATGTAGTGCTTTATACATATATTTTTCCTCAATCTTGAATAATAGAGAAAACAGATATTAAGGTTTGTATTTCTCCTATCTTCGATCACTCCCTTCCTAAGCAATCGTCTGATTTTAGAACAGATACTTTCACTTCAAGGATAGATACGTACACTTACCTATCATGATTAATTTATTCAAACTTCTAGCTTCCTCCGTCATAGTCAATTTGTTTAAAATTTTAGAAGCCCCTTTGAAATTGTATGGATATAGTTGAAAGAATGATCGGTGACTTACAATGGCAAGCCAGAAGCGCAATGTCGCCATTTACTTGACTTATGGAGACCGTGGGTTCACTGCAGCTAGCAGCGCACTGGCGAGGCAGGATCCCTAAGTTGAAGTAATTCCAAGTAAGCGTAGGTTATCGTATATTATCAAAACTATGTCCTATTTAATCCTTGAATTATTATGCCAACATTGGATATAGTTAATAGAATATTCGATGTCGTATCCTATTTAGAGTCATGAAACCAAGAGTTTATTGCAGCCAGCTGTACACTGGCGAGGCATAAATTCTCGGTAAAGTGATTTCGGGTATGCTTACGATTTTCGAATACCATATAGGCTATATCTTTTATTGGCGTATGACTATTAAGTTTCTAAATTGGCTTGTTCCTTAAATTCTAGTTACCCTTCTCAATAAATAGGTTGTTCTTCCTATCTTTCTTACCCTTCTACTTTCAAATTGCCATCTTTTAAACATATTTTTGATTTCCTTCCACTAGACTCCTATACGTATCTAGATTCTGATTCTATAATCGCACATATAAATTTTGCTTAACTAGTTGACCATGCCAAAATAAATTTGATCGTTCTTAAAACGAATTTGATCGTGACTCAAATATGCAGAACGTGCAAAAACCATGATTTATTTGATTTTACCCGCGATTACGCGTGACTAACTTGATCATGAATCATATCATTTTTCCGGTTATATCAATCGTCGTTCCCATTCATATCGATTAAAAAAAAATTGGCTTCTTGATTGTGTTCTTAGTCATACCTAATCGTGCCTTTGAAATTCGAAGAAGAAAATTTATAAGGTGGGTAGAGTCTTCGATTGGTGAGTTGTCCTTGAGGTCATTGTTAGCTTTTGTGTTAAATTTTTGGAACATTTCTGAACATTTTAGTCCTAGATTCCAACACCAAGCAATATCTATTTTTCTTCTTCTATTTCCACCCTAAATTGCCCAAGTTCTCAATAAATACTTTTCCTTTTCTTTCCATCTACTTGAATCAATATTTTCTTCTCATTAATTTTCTATCTTTTACCGATCCACCAAAGTCCGTTTATCCTATTAGTCCTTAAATTCGAGGACGAATTTATTTCTAAGGTGGGTAGATTTGTAACCCCTCTTTCCGAGTTCTGAATATTTTATTACTATTTATTTTCTATTTTTTGAAATCAAATATTTTCCTTGAAACATATAAATGTTAATATGCTAGTTTTCAAATAAATGGTTTGAATGTACTAAGTTCTGGTAATAAAAGTATTTTGGGCTTAAATTGGCATCATAAATACGTTGTCATTAGTTTTGAACTATTGGTTCGAACTACCTTAAATAGATTTGATTAATTATTATACATTTTAAATGGTATCTTTATATTTAAATTTATATGATAACTATTTATTTGAAATGAGTTTTGATTTATAATTTAAGTTATTTGGATTAAGATTGGATATTATTGAATAATACTTTAATGTCATTTGCAATCATTTATAAATCCTGATTAAATTTATCTACTATATGATTTCAATTATTTTAATAAATTTTGAATATTCTCTTAAGATTATTGATGTTAATTATTATTTGAACTAAATCTAAAATCATATGTTTCGAAGTAAAAGATAAAGATTGATTTTTGATATTGGATTTATTGTTATATCTAAATGTGATAATTACTATTTGAAAAATATTTGAATTTATATTATTTGAATTATGTGGGGTTTTATCTTAATAATAAATTAATATTTGAAATAGTATGTTTGAAGTTATTTGATAATATTAATTTATTGTTTTAAATTAATATAAATGAGGGATACGATTAGACTAATTCCGATTTAAAGTTTTCTTTGATTTAAACCCATAGGAAAGGGTTATCCAATCAAGACTCACAACCTTATCCCATTAGGTATTCAACTCCTATTTAAGAAGGCCTTTCTCCAAATTTCTCCCAAGCCTTTTTCCAAAAACCACAAACATCACTCTCAGCCGTTCCGACGTGTCTCCAAATTGACACCATCATGTTAGTGCCTTCCAGCCGATTGCAACTATCCCCGCCATTTGACAACCACCACCGCCTCACCATCGGTCCCCGCCTACTCGCCATCTCCTCCTCGCTCCTTCTACGTCCAGCACCATCCCCCATCACCACAGCAAACACCAAAAGCCAATAACAAATCCTGTGCCGAAGTGTCCGTGTCCACCACCACAATTATCGTATCCAGCCTCGGGTCCGACCCCGAGCATCCGTGTCCGTGTCCTTATCCCGTTCCTTACAGCAGAGCACAATCTCGTGTCCAAACCAGGACACAAGTATAGAAAACCAAATCAATATGTGTCCAAACCTCCGGACACGATACAAAGAAATCAGAACCAAAACTCTAACATACTGCACTCCTCCTCCGCCTCGCCCCTTCCATGCGCCGCCGAACGCCGACCCTTTCCCAGTCGGCAGCACCGTCGCAGAGTCAACTCCCGCCGACGAAATCGTGCCATCCGCGGTGGGGAAAAACCTCCTCCACTCGAG
This sequence comes from Iris pallida, assembly GCA_029216955.1. Taxonomy (NCBI): domain Eukaryota; kingdom Viridiplantae; phylum Streptophyta; class Magnoliopsida; order Asparagales; family Iridaceae; genus Iris; species Iris pallida. Next base: position 3,783,710 of record JANAVB010006598.1, on the reverse strand, counting down.
TGGAGCCGTGGCCAACTCTCTCTCCGCCTGGGCTCAGATCCGCGCCTCGGAACACGGCGAGCCTCGTACCGGCCGATTCTGAGCGTCGTCATACGGAGGCGAGCTCGAGTCCGCCCTCCTCAATGCCGCGCCGACTCAGCTCCATCCGCCTCGGCGTTACCACCATCGTGCGTCTCTTCGGAGCCGGACGTGCGTGGATGCCACAAACAGCCGCCCTCCATCGTTTCGGCCACGTTCTCCTCCACAAGTTGAGCGGCCGACGCCGGTGGCGAGCTCATGCGCCACCACTGCTTCCACCTGCGGCAGAAATCCCCCGGTGAGAACCAGCCTCTTCCCTCCATCGTTCACCCCTCTTCTGATTTTGACTCTCTCTCTCTCTCTTCTTCAATGGGATTAGTGAGTTTGGGAAAACATAGAGGAATTATTGGGTTAATTAGTTGTACCCCCCTATGGTTTGTACATATTTTGGTAACTGTCCCCGTTGTTTCAAAAATAAAGAACACCCCCCTGGCTGCTTAATTTTCCACTTATTTTCTTCTATGCACCAGGGGGTACAACTAATTAACTTTATAAACCAGGGGGGTGTTCTTTATTTTTAAAACAACAGGGACAGTTACCAAAATACGTACAAACCATAGGGGGGTACAACAAATTTACCCGGAATTATTATAACATTGGTTTATTTTTTATAGGGTTAATTAGTTGTACCCCCCTATGGTTTATACGTATTTTGGTAACTGTCCCTGTTGTTTTAAAAATAAAGAACACCCCCCTGGTTTATAAAGTTAATTAGTTATACCCCCCTGGTGCATAGAAGAAAATGAGTGGAAAATTAAGCAGCCAGGGGGGTGTTCTTTATTTTTGAAACAACGGGGACAGTTACCAAAATATGTACAAACCATAGGGGGTACAACTAATTAACCCTTTTTTATAATCATTTTTTAAAGGGTTAATTAGTTGTACCCCCCTATGGTTTGTACATATTTTGGTAACTGTCTCCGTTGTTTCAAAAATAAAGAACACCCCCCTGGCTGCTTAATTTTTTTACTCATTTTCTTCTATGCACCAGGGGGGTACAACTAATTAATTTTATAAATCAGGGGGTTGTTCTTTATTTTTAAAACAACAGGAACAGTTACCAAAATACGTACAAATCATAGGGGGGTACAACTAATTAACCCTTTTTTAACTCTAATGTTTATTATGGGTTAATTAGTTGTACCCTCCTATGATTTGTACGTATTTTGGTAACTGTCCATGTTGTTTTAAAAATAAAGAACACCCCCCTGATTTATAAAATTAATTAGTTGTACCCCCCTGGTGCATAGAAGAAAATGAGTGAAAAATTAAGCAGCCAGGGGGGTATTCTTTATTTTTGAAACAACGGGGACAGTTACCAAAATATGTACAAACCATAGGGGGGTACAACTAATTAACCCGTTTATTATAGCATGTATTGATACATTGCATTAGTGCATATGTATTAGTATCATATTAACCCATTATTACTTGTCATAAATACTGTCTTCAATTCCAAGAATTGTAATGGTGCTAAAATATATTTTGGGTATGGACCTTAGAAGTAATGTGATTGGAAGCCCTAAGGTTAATAGGTCATTATGTGGTACTTTAGTTATGGTTGTTTGGCCTCAAAACTTATGTTGACCAAATTAAGTTCTAGCCTACTAGGAGAATTTATTGGATAGTTATACTCTGTTTATCGTTTGGGCTTATAATTGAATAGGTTATATGAATACACTTTATGTTTGACTTGGGGTCATTTATATATATATTAGTAGTTTGGGACCTATGTCTTATACATTATTTGGGGGCACAGGCTCAATATATATATATATATATATATATATATATATATATATATATATATATATAAACAAAAAAAATATATATATATATATATATATATATATATATATATATATATATATATATATATAGGTTAATTAGTTGTACCCCCCTATAGTTTGTACGTATTTTGGTAACTGTTCCTATTGTTTTAAAAATAAAAAACACCCCCTGGTTTATAAAGTTAATTAGTTATACCCCCCTAGTGCATAGAAGAAAATGAGTGAAAAATTAAGCAGCCTGGGGGGTGTTCTTTATTTTTGAAACAACGGGGACAATTACCAAAATACGTACAAACCATAGGAGGGTACAACTAATTAACCCATATATATATATATATATATATATATATATATATATATATATATATATATATATATATATTATAGATATTTTCTTAAATAAGTACTACAAAATAAATATTTTCTTAAATAAGTTTTTACCTATTATACTTCTAACATATTTATAATTAGGTTTTATCCTTAAAGTATTTTCCTAGAATATTTATTTAAAACTATTTAATATTATAGATTATTTTCCTAAATTAGCTATACGTAGTATCTATGATTTTTCTTTCGAAGATCAAATCTCAAATCGGGATTAATCGCATTTTCTATTTTTTCTTGTCAAAACCGAACTCCTTCGTATCAAACATAGGTTGATCAGAGACACAATGGTATTATCGGTTTTATCAGCAAAGGACCACAGGTGAGTACAGTTTATTGTCTGCATTTCGATATTGATTTTCACTATATTTCATTGATTGGCCATTGGTTATGTGATTATTTTCTATTATAAATTGTTTAGTCGGGAATGAGAAGTACCAAGGATGTGTGATCCGACCGTAGACAGTGTTTATTTTCTGCAAGTAGACATTGTAGACAGTGCTTATTTTCTGCAAGTAGACATAGTAGACAGTGCTTATTTTTCTGCAAGTAGACATCGTAGACAGTGCTTATTTTCTGCAAGTAGACATCGTAGACAGTGCTTATTTTCTGCAAGTAGACATTGTAGACAGTGCTTATTTTCATGCAAGTAGACATCGTAGACCGTGCGGTGTAGTGCCCCAGACCGATCACATATCAAAGGTACTTCTAACAGTTGGGAAAAGTATTTTGTGTCTATTTATTGCTATTGGTTTTTCCGTATTTACTGTTTATTTTCAAAACTCATAATTGATGTCTAACCTCTGCTTTATAGTCATTTTCAATTATTGAAGTTGCATTCAGTGAATTGTACTCGTTTCATTCCTGATTGGAAACCAATATTTTTCAGGTTAGCCGTGGATTTACTTAGCATGGGAGATACAGGGACAAAGCCTAGAGACCAGCTATATAGTCGAGTTGTAGTCATTCATTTATTTGTACAAGTTTATATTTTTCTACAAATGTAAAACTTGTGATCTTTGTAAATTAAATTAGTTTTGTGAAAGAGCATTATTTGTGATTTTGATCTTCATGGCCGTGACAGTGTTCTACCGCCGACACTGCGGCGTAGGCTGGCTTGGACACGTCTCGTATCCGTTTTAAAAAAAATGGGTGCGAGTCGTGACACATGTCAATTCCTTGGAAAATCCTTGGTATCGTGGTTTAGTAAGAAACAAAACACTGTTGCTCTTTCAACCACTGAGGCCGAGTATATAGCGGTCGGTTGCTGTTGTGCACAAATTCTTTGGATGTCACAAACACTTGTAGACTATGGTATTTCTTCTACTTGCACCTCTATTAAATGTGATAATACTAGCTCGATAAATCTTACGAAAAAATTTATTTGTCACTTCCGCACGAAGCACATTGAGATTAGACACCATTTTTTTTACGACCATCAACAAAAGGGGGATATCCGTCTTGATTTTATTGACACTACTTATCAATTAGTCGATATTTTCACCAAATTACTCCCGGAGGATCGTTTCGTATTTCTTTGCCAAGAATTAGGAATCATTCATTTGGACACTTAGCTCATCTCCAACGGCACACCGACGGTATACGACGGCATACCAATTTGCGTTCAGAATTATGTTCTGTGCCACGTCGGTATACCGATGGTATGCCGTTTGAGGCGGACATTGGCTGTCATATCAGCATCGGGCCCCACCCTTTCTTCCACTCTCTTTTCCCACTTCTTTCCTTAACTACCCATCAAATCACTTTCTATCTCTCATTAACTACACATCTCTTCAAATACTCTCCCTCATAACTTCCCATCCCATCCCACCCCTTCCACTTTTTTCATTAATTAAATTCATCATCACACTTTTCAAAACTCCCCCCCCCATTTACTCCCTCCATCAATCTTCATCTATTTTCAAAAACCCTTTCCAATTCCCACTCTTCCTTTATAACCTCAACATTCTTCTTCTTCCTTCTCTTCATTCTTCATCTATTCTCCTTCACAACTCTCCATCCACTCATGGTGACCCACAAACGCCCTCACTCCTCCTCCACCACTACAAATCCATTCACTCTCGTGCCTCTCCTTCATGGCTATGATCCGAAAATCTTCACCTCCTCCATGGCTGCCGATGCTTGGTTCCAGCATTTTGCCAACCACAACATCTACAAGGGCAAATCCATTAACTAGAATCTGTTCTCCCGCCATCTCTTCCTCTTTGAGACGACCGGCCTCACATCCCTTCTGCGGCATCAGGTGCCCGTCTACCCCGCAGAGGTGCGCCTGTTCTACTGTAATCTCGTTCCAGATCTCCAAAACAATGCCATTGAGACCATGGCGAATGACCGCCACTTTTGTCTGACGGCTCGAGACATCGCCAAGATTCTCGAAGTCCCTAACAAAGGAGATGCTCTGCCGACCTTGGCCGCTCTCTATCCTTCTTCCGAAGTCTCCTTTGACGAGTTCTACGCTATCATTTACAAGGGAACCAATCCTCTGGCCATTCCTACTCTTTCCAAGCAATTGGAGTCATTCTACTACGAGCTCCATCGAATCGTCTGCCACACCATCTACCCCAAGGGCGGCAACTACGATACGATCACCAATGATGCACTCGTATGCATGTACTACCTCTACTCTTATAAGACTTGGTCCTTTCCTAAGACCCTTTTCAATGCCTTCTTCGGTGTCTTGCCCACGGGGAAGCAATCCTTTTATTATGGCGCCTTCATCACCCTAATCCTGTGTCACGCCCCGATCCGGAATCACCCGAATCATCGTCCTCGCAGGGGGCGTGATGCCGTACGAGCCTGGAGTTGCGCTCGTGTAAGGCAAGATGACAAGTTCTCAAATGGTTATCTTTTTGATTTGATATTAACAACGAAGGGAAACAGAGTATACGAAACAATTCTCTTTATTGATATCTGAAACTGAGATTACAATGACTTTCGATAGCCTAACAATATATGCCAGATTGGCTACAACACTCAGGTTCTCTCTTGCCCACAAAGGATTTCACCGTTCCATACATCATTCCTTCTATATCTCGGCCGCATCAATCCAGCTGCGTAGTCCGAGCGTCAATGCGATAGCACGCTTCAATGCGCTTCGGCATTCCAAGCCTTAACACGTTCAAGCAATGCTTCGCCGCGAGCAATCCATTCCCTGCACCCTGCATGAAGCTGGTGGGGGATCAGTACGTTCGTCCTCGCATGTACTGAAGCAAAGATCATCATTCCAAACTGACATTTTAATCTTTATGTTGAATCATGCAACTTAGCTTATGATCTTGCTATGTTCTCCTTAGGGTCAATTTTATGGCATCTTCGAAAGCGCAAAGCATGTTATCATAGCATCATGTTATCGAATTGAATGTACAAGCAACAAGCATTCTCGTGTTTGATTCGTGGCTTACCAAGTCGACGCACTCGCCCTTGCGTCCCTTGCACTGACGCAAGGTGAATACGCCACATTTCTTCCCTGTCATGTTATATGTGCATCTCTAGGCAGGATCTATGTGCGGGACGCATTCGCGCCTACACTTTCAATCCATCGTTCCTTAACTATATGAGGGCCGTTGGCGTATCCGCGCCGGAATGGACTAAAGGAGTTCCTTTCTTTTCTCTCCTTCTTTTCTCTCTATTTGGTCGGGCTGCCCGGCGTTTCACGGGTTGGGTCACATCCCAACGACCGAAACGTTCCCGCTGCATACCATCATTTGCAGCTTTTCCCATCTTGTTTAAGGATGTGCGCCTACAAAGATTATTCGAATCCCTCCTAGGCCAAAGCGGTTTCGGGGCGCTCCGACATTTAACCGTTTGGGGGAAACACCCGTGCACGGGCAATATCACATTTTATCTCGAGCCCATTCCAATCGACCATGCAACGCCCTATCATTCAAGTAGTCAAATTCAAACAACCAAACATAGTCTTGAGTCCGAGACTCAGACTTATCATCTCGCATCTCTTTCGTTAGCTTTCTGTGTTCTTACATTTCATACTTCGTTTCAATGATTCAATGGCATCGTGCCTCAACTCAATGCTCGTCAACCGAACGACCCGAAGGTCCTGAACACCTTTCGAGGCACCATGTCATATCCGACAGTTTCGCCACATTCATGCCACAACTGTATTCTCTCGGAACGAAGCCATCTTTTATTACCCCGTGCACGTAGGCACGTTTCGACCGTATCCCCATGTTCTATAACTTAGCATTCAATGTTCGGGGCTTGCGCACTAGGGCGCTCGCCTATTGTCTTTCAATGTTCTAGTCGTCTATCTCGTGCAGCAAAGGCACGGTATGGTTCGTGCACTAAGGCACCCGCTGATTACAGTTATCCCATGTTCTTACGGCTTGCGCACCGAGGCGCTCGCCTTAGCGATATCCAATGTCCCATAGCGACTCGTGCATATTGATGCACGTTTCATTTCAATTGTTCTAACTTAGTGTTCGACTCATACTACGATTTCATCTCCAATCGGCCACGCCCGTGGCGTCGATAGGTTAACTTTAGCATACAATGATATATTTGACTTATCGAATGAAGGAGTAAAAAGAAGTCAATCCTCCCACCTTGAGTCGATATGCCTTCATCGTTTCGCCGAGCCGATGCGGCTCAATTTCCTAACTTTGTTGCACGGCCACTCTCCTGACTTAGCCATTCGAGCATTTCGTGCTTCATTGAGTTATACGTCCGATTTGCCTTAACGTGCCCAAGTCTCGGCCCGTCGCAAGACGACGGTTTGATTTCGCGGACCCCTTACTAAATATTGCAAAAGATCGACCTTTAATATTTTCCCGTCAAAGTATAACCTGCACACGAAACCAACTAAAATCAATACTTGCATCGATTCGGACTTGCGCCTTGGTCGATTCGATTTCTTAGAATCTTCGAGCCGATTCACGCACTCATCCTTCGGGGCAACGCGGCGCTTCGCATCGATTCACTCGATGCATTCTTTCGGGACAAGGCAACACTTCGCATCAACTTAGTTTGATGCGTTGCTCGGGACAACGTAACTCTCGCATCATTTTGCATCGATACATTCTCTTCTATCAACGCGACTCGTTGAGTCAACGCTTCAGCGTAATGCGCCGTGCGGAGCGGGGCATTACAGAATATACCACTCAAAACAAGGTTCGTCCTCGAACCAAACCAACACTCCGACTAAGTGTCTTTCAGATCGTTTCACGATCTCGTCCCACCAATGTTGTTCGATTTCATACTATCTCGCAAGCTTTTCACTAACATTTCCAAGTCCTCCCTGCAGCTCGATTTGAATTTGGATACAAATCGATTTGGATTCGTACCTATATTCAAGGCGTCCCGAAGATATGTGTATTTCGACCAAGTCCAGTCGTAGCAAATTGGAACAAAGCTGACAGGTAAATTTCAATCCTATGCTTGCCATCTCCGTACTCTCGATCGGACTTATCCTCAGCAACCGTTCTCGAAATTTCATCGCATACGTATATTCAATACATACGTGATTCATTCAATAAAGTCACTGCACGCGACGCGATTCAAAATCGCCTTTCTCATTTCGTATGTTTCATCGGGACTATCAATTCTACGCATTGCGTCCAGCCGTCGCACATCCGATCGCAACGATCCTTCGCAACGCCTTGCGTTCGATATCGCCACCCAACTATTTCCGAAGTCTGGCTATGCAATTTTATCTCGATACGATTTCCTTTGTTGACTTACAAATGCATCAACATTCAGGGCTACGCCTGCTAGGTTACTTACATAGTCCCCGTGCTTAGATTCTCCCGACGCAAGTTTAAATTGATATTGCACAAAGGCCACAATCTATCCGACATAAAAGTTTACAACAAGGCGACAGTGCTCAAGGCAACGATCGCCTTAGCACGAAGGTCTTTACGACGCGTCTTACATTCAATTTCCTAACGACTAGGAATTCACTAGCCAAATTCCCAACTTATCCATCGTGCAACATCGAATGTAAATTTTGATTCACGCAAGCTAAATTGCAATGTGAATCAGAATCTAACGACATGACTCGTAAGTCATTCCCTTATCGTTCCCTCTCGTGCATAGCACGTTTCTCGCAATCGCCTATCCGAATCACCAAGTCCGTTGGTGAATTTCAAGTTCTATCGTCGACCAACATAACCATTCAAGCATTCATCCGACGAATACTCAAAATCCATCTATATCATTCTCAATCGAAAGTTGTTCCAACAATTCTCGATCGCCTAGACTTACCGTCAACATGTACCGTGTTATATTTGTTATCGGTGCAATCTCATATGCGATATCGCATGGGTCATCTTACGGTCTGCAGCATTCAATTTGATTTGGCGGTCAAGTCTTCTAGGGTCAGCTGCCCCGAAGCTACGCTCGATAATTATGGATCATCACCGAAGGACAGTTTAATACGAACCATGCTATATCTTATTTCGGAGCCAAATCACGTTCCGACAATTCTATGCGACTACCTAATTTCGGACAAACCATTTCTATCGGCGCAACTGATGCGCAACTATCCTCCGAGTCAAGTCATGCACTGCCGTCGATGATTTCGTAATTTACGAAACATCTACTCGCATCAAGTTCGAGTCTATCTTATTCACGGGTCGACACACGAGATGTTATACGCATCGAGCAATCGTCGATGACTTATAGTCTCGTCTTGATTAATCACAAAATTTACGATCAACCAATTTCGTTCATTCTCGTATCGTTACTTACAAAATTTTTTTTTTTGATAGCGCAAGGCGCACTCCATTTTGTATTCTCACATCGTGCTTATGTTTTCTTGCGTATCGATCTTGATAGTTCATATCAATTTCGATAGCAATTAGGTCGACTTCGAATCCGTTTCAACGTCGAGTTAACTCGCATCGCATATGCCCAAGTTCGCCACAAACTTTTCTATACGCATCAACTTGTTTTCCGATTTGTCGCATCCCGCTATACTTTGATCGCGTAACTGAGTTACCGATTATCCAACATCGAGCCCTCAAGTTATACGATCACGCCCTCTAAGTTTTGCGTGTTTTCCAGTCGTACTCAAATGAGTGTCGCCGTAGCGTAACCAACTATTTCTTAGGCACGATTACTCACGTCAACCAACTTTCTTACCGAAGTCGCACATCGTGCGATTCACTTTCATTGTTTGTATCGCCTAACATTTTTATCGAGATCGCAAGTCGTACGATTCGATTCGTCTCGCCCAACGTTTCTACCGAGATCGCAAGTCGTGCGACTCATTTGTAAGCTCGAGTATTCCTTTCTCGTTGATCCGATTATTGCGTCAAGGCAAAATTGTTTTGCTAGTCTCGGTCGTCCGACCAACTTATAACTTCCGTCCGACGTATCGTTCATCGATACGAGTCTCGCCTTATCGTCCCAACCGATTTCCGAAGAACACTTGCATCAACATATCGCCATACAAATTTTTAACGAGTCTCGGTACTCTCCCGTCCGTTGCGGACAAACCTTCCGCAATCCTTACAACGTGTCAAAGAAATTTATCGCACAAGTGCTATACCATATACCACTCGAAATCGAGTCATTCATCGCCTACGTGGTATGGCATATACCACTCGGAATTCAAGCCATTTCCCTCGCGTTATACTTAGTATAGGCCAACGTTCTCTTCCGACTTACGATTTTCCGCAGTGATCGTGCTTGATCACAACCGTAACTTTGATTCTATCAAAATCCGACACGATTCGGTCAATGTTCTCGCTTGCCAACATAAGTTTGGTGTGCAACCGAACGATTCGTTCTATCGATTTACGATTTCAATTCTTTCCTTACGTTGCATCTCGTGCAACAATTTATTTTGATACGCGTTGCACCCCGTGCAACAAATTTCACTTTCGATATGTGTTGCACATCGTGCTACGATTTATTTTCGACACTTTTATTTCACTTTGTACAACGATTCATTTCCAATTTTCTTTGCACTTCGTGCAACGATTAATTTGATATGCGTTGCACCACGTGCAATAATTTTTACTTTCAATACGCGTTGCACATCGTGCAACGATCATTTCCGACATTTACCGCACCTCGTGCAACGAATTACTCTCGACTTTCCAAGTCAATGCACAATCCGTTTTAATACATTCGGTATTGGCTTATCACTTCTCACTTTCATTTTATCGCATATTCACATTAACTCGCTGTACTTCGTACATCATTTTATTTCTCATTCAACATGTTACATTGCGACAACATCTCAAATCGTATTTCACAATTTGTTGCGCTTGCAGCAACTAACATTTTTACGGCTCGTTTGTATTCAATGCAATATACCCCTCGCAACTTCCTTAGCAAACATCGTGTAATTTCTAAAACACATGTGGCAAAATTACACGATTTGTATTAGACTTATTGTATGGAACATCCAGTGCGGCATCGAGTAGAGTCAAGAGTGATATCAAGTGGTGGTGGGCAACTTTTCGAATTGTAATGAAGCAAGCGTCCAGAGGAAATTGAGCCTAGAGCTCTGATACCAATTTATCACGCCCCGACCCGGAATCACCCGAATCATCGTCCTCGTAGGGGGCGTGATACCACACGAGCCTGGAGTTGCGCTCGTGCAAGTCAAGATGACAAGTTCTCAAATGGTTATCTTTTTGATTTGATATTAACAACGAAGGGAAACAGAGTATACGAAACAATTCTCTTTATTGATATCTGAAACTGAGATTACAATGGCTTTCGATAGCCTAACAATATATGTCAGATTGGCTACAACACTCAGGTTCTCTCTTGCCCACAAAGGATTTTACCGTTCCATACATCATGCCTTCTATATCTCGGCCGCATCAATCCAGCTGCGTAGTCCGAGCGTCAATGCGATAGCACGCTTCAATGCGCTTCGGCATTCCAAGCCTTAACACGTTCAAGCAACGCTTCGCCGTGAGCAATCCATTCCCTGCACCCTGCATGAAGCTGGTGGGGGATCAGTACGTTCGTCCTCGCATGTACTGAAGCAAAGATCATCTTTCCAAACCGACATTTTAATCTTTATGTTGAATCATGCAACTTAGCTTATGATCTTGCTATGTTCTCCTTAGGGTCAATTTCATGGCATCTTCGAAAGCGCAAAGCATGTTATCATAGCATCATGTTATCGAATTGAATGTACAAGCAACAAGCATTCTCGTGTTTGATTCGTGGCTTACCAAGTCGACGCACTCGCCCTTGCGTCCCTTGTACTGACGTAAGGTGAATACGCCCCATTTCTTCCCTGTCATGTTATATGTGCATCTCTAGGCAGGATCTATGTGCGGGACGCATTCGCGCCTACACTTTCAATCCATCGTTCCTTAACTATATGAGGGCCGTTGGCGTATCCGCGCCGGAATGGACTAAAGGAGTTCCTTTCTTTTCTCTCCTTCTTTTCTCTCTATTTGGTCGGGCTGCCCGACGTTTCACGGGTTGGGTCACATCCCAACGACCGAAACATTTCCGCTGTATACCATCATTTGCGGCTTTTCCCATCTTGTTTAAGGATGTGCGCCTACAAAGATTATTCGAATCCCTCCTAGGCCAAAGCGGTTCCGGGGTGCTCCGACATTTAACCGTTTGGGGGAAACACCCGTGCACGGGCGATATCATATTTTATCTCGAGCCTATTCCAATCGACCATGCAACGCCCTATCATTCAAGTAATCAAATTCAAACAACCAAACATAGTCTTGAGTCCGAGACTCAGACTTATCATCTCGTATCTCTTTCGTTAGCTTTCTGTGTTCTTATATTTCATACTTCGTTTCAATGATTCAATGGCATCGTGCCTCAACTCAATGCTCGTCAACCGAACGACCCGAAGGTCCTGAACACCTTTCGAGGCACCATGTCATATCCGACAGTTCTGCCACATTCATGCCACAACTGTATTCTCTCGGAACGAAGCTATCTTTTATTACCCCGTGCACGTAGGCACATTTCGACCGTATCCCTATGTTCTATAACTTAGCATTCAATGTTCGGGGCTTGCGCGCTAGGGCGCTCGCCTATTGTCTTTCAATGTTCTAGCCGTCTATCTCGTGCAGCAAAGGTACGGTATGGTTCGTGCACTAAGGCACCCGCCGATTACAGTTATCCCATGTTCTTACGGCTTGCGCACCGAGGCGCTCGCCTTAGCGATATCCAATGTCCCATAGCGACTCGTGCATATTGATACACGTTTCATTTCAATTGTTCTAACTTAGTGTTCGACTCACACTACGATTTCATCTCCAATCGGCCACGCCCGTGGCGTCGATAGGTTAACTTTAGCATACAATAATATATTTGACTTATCGAATGAAGGAGTAAAAAGAAGTCAATCCTCCCACCTTGAGTCGATATGCCTTCGTCGTTTCGCCGAGCCGATGCGGCTCGATTCCCTAACTTTGTTGCACGGCCACTCTCCTGACTTAGCCATTCGAGCACTTCGTGCTTCATTGAGTTATACGTCCGATTTGCCTTAACGTGTCCAAGTCTCGGCCCGTCGCAAGGCGACGATTTGATTTTGCAGACCCCTTACTAAATATTGCAAAAGATCGACCTCTAATATTTCTCCGTCAAAGTATAACCTGCACACGAAACCAACTAAAATCAATACTTGCATCGATTCGGACTTGCGCCTTGGTCGATTCGATTTCTTAGAATCTTCGAGCCGATTCACGCACTCATCCTTCGGGGCAACGCGGCGCTTCGCATCGATTCACTCGATGCATTCTTTCGGGACAAGGCAACTCTTCGCATCAACTTAGTTTGATGCGTTGCTCGGGACAACGTAACTCTCGCATCGTTTTGCATCGATACATTCTCTTCCGTCAACGCGACTCGTTGAGTCAACGCTTCAGCGTAATGCGCCGTGCGGAGCGGGGCATTACATCCTGGAGGCGAAGAACGTGGATCTCTCACTCTGCCAGTCAGACGGCGTACCTTCCTTCCTTGTTTTCTTCCGTTCTGTCCTTGGTGCATCGACGTCTCGTGCATCTTCCTCCCAAGAACCGCCAACCGCTACTCATACTGCGCCCTCTTTTACCCCTCCTCCATCCGGACGCTTCATGCCGCTGACCCAACAGCATTTTGACATGCGCATGGCTCAGACGGAGGAGCAGATGAGGGCCAACACTCGCAAACTTGGGAACCTTATCCAGAGCTGCTTCCATGACCAGGCCTATTTCATCCAACGTACTCTCCAAGACCGAAATGCCTATCTGGATCTCATCCTTCAGGATCCCATGTACCAAGGCTCCCGTTTCTCTGACCACAATGCCTACGGATTTATGTACCCGGACGGCGTTGATCCTTTCGGTGCTTTTCACGGTGCTCAGGGTGGGGAGGACGATGATCCGGCGGATGAGTAGTTGCGGGGTCCCGTTGATGGTGGTAGAATAAATGGGTGTCGTTTTAGTGTGTGTCCTTTGCGATCCTTCGGGGACCAGTTGTTTGTTTTTATGTTGTGTGAAGTCCTACGGGGACTAGTTATTATGTTTTGATGTTGTCTTGATCACTCTCATGGAGGAGAGTTTTATCTTTGTTTTATGTAGTCTCAAGCATGAACCATATTTCCAATATATGCATGCTTTTGTCCATCATATTGTTTTCACTATTTATCATTAATTTTTTTTACTTCCCATCTTCGACTAAGTGACAAAGGGGGAGAAAACGTATTGAGGGGGAGTTATCTACCTATGGGGGAGTCACTCCCTGAAGATGCTATCTCTCTGTTTTGTCAATTATCAAAATGGGAGAGATTGTTGGCACAGTTACTTTGATAACATTAACAGCATCTTCGTAGTCTATTTTTCTCTGTATTTCAGATTGATATTACTTCAAAAGCTCTACTACATAAGTCCTGTCCATTCAAGCCAAGTCATCGAAGCCTTATGGAAACTCCTAAAAGAAGACTGAAGAAAAGACCAGTGATCCTTAAAGACGGCTCTCAACAATTCAAGATGTCGAGTCTGTATAAGGTCTAGGTCTTTCTGTAAACACCTAAGGTTGGATGACAAAACATAAAGCTCTTCTAATTTTTCAGTCAAAAATCAATGTCTAAAAGATCGACATACAGACGGTATACCGCAGTATACCGACGGTATACCATTTTTTTAGCCACAAAATATTCTGTGATAAACATCGGCATACCGACGGTATACTACGGCATACCGACGGTATACCGTTTTGTGAACCACAAAATGTTCTGTGATAAACATCGGCGTACCGACGGTATACTACGGCATACCAACGGTATACCATTTTGTGAACCACAAAATGTTCTGTGACAAACTTCGGCATACCGACGGTATACCGTTTTGTTAGCCACGAAATGTTCTGTGACGAACATCGGTATACCGACGGCATACCGCGGCATACCGACGGTATACCAGTTTACCTGATTTAATTTTTGAATAGACAAACTAGCATTAAATGCTCCCCAACTGATATAATTATTACCGTTACTGTTCAGAACGGTATACCGACGACATGCCGGTCCATACCGACGGTATGCCGTCTGGGTTATATTCAGGAGCATTGAATGCTACCTACTCTTGGTTTTCTATATAAATAGATTCCTTCTCTCTCTTGAAGGCTATCCACTTAAGCCATAAATTTCTCAACAACCAAGAGCTCCACCATTACTACTCTACCCAAGCTTTTAATTGTCATCCATTCCAAAAGTGCTAGAGTATTCAAGAGTTGTACTTTTCGAACTTCAAGTGTTAGAAGATCAACAGTTCTATTCCTTTCCTTTTTGAAGTTGGCGAGCCTTCATAAGAAAACTCGTGTGTAAGAAGTTGGCGAGTTTTCGGATCCAAACTCGTGTTGAAGTTGGCGAGTTCTTCGGATCCAAACTCGTGTGTACTATTTACTCAATAGTTGATTTAAGCCGGAGGGAGTTCCGGGACTGGATTGCCTCTAGGGAGAATATCAAGATACATCACGTGTTTGATTTTCTCACACTCTCTCTTTTTATTTTAGTAATATAGCTTCTTGTGTTTAGTTTTATTTTATTTTCCTATTCACCCTCCTCTAGGGTTCTACAGATTGCCCTATCACTATAGCTGGAAGAGAGCTTAGGGCTCAACTTCTAGTGATGCCATTGCCCGGATTTGATATAGTCCTCGGCATCGACTGGATGAGTGAGCAGTTTGCTGTAATAGACCGCCATGAAGGAAAGATGATTTTCAGGCCGCCTGGAGTTCCACCGTTCGAGATCAGCAGACGAATCACAGAGAGGCCAGAGGGAGTCTACTTCGGAGCAGTTGCAGAAGACCAGAAGTTGTCGCACCCGCTGATTGTAGAGTTTCTCGATATCTTTTCCGAGGAGTTGCCAGGATTGCCACCAGATCGAGATATGGAGTTCAGCATCGACCTAGTGTCCGAATCAGCGCCGAAGTTCCAGCATTGCTACAAGATCAACCCGAAGGAAGCTACAGAGTTGAAGGCCCAGATTGATGAGTTGGAAGGCAAGGGTTTTATTCGGTCCAGTGCTTCACCCTGGGGAGCACCGGTACTCTTCGTGCCAAAGAAGGATGGGACTGTTAGGATGTGTATCGACTACCGTGTACTCAATAATATCACCATCAAGAATAAATACCCGTTGCCGTAGATTGATGAGCTGTTTGATCAGCTTAGTGGAGCTAAGGTCTTTTCCAAGATTGACCTTCGGTTAGGGTATCATCAGATGAAGGTTCGGGAGCAGGATATTCCGAAAACAGCTTTTAATACCCTTATGGCCAGTATAAATTCTTGGTGATGCCGTTCGGACTCACCAATGCCCCAGCAATATTTATGAACTTGATGAATAAAGTTTTTTACAAGTATTTGGACAAGTTTGTCGTAGTCTTCATTGACGACATTTTGATCTATTCGAAGACTGAGGAGGAGCATGTGGAGCACCTGCGGATTGTTTTGGAGATTCTGTGGAAGGAGAAGCTATACGAGAAGCTCTCGAAGTGCGAGTTCTTCTTGGACATAGTGGAGTTCTTGGGGCATGTGGTGACTAGAGAGGGGATTTCTGTAGATCCTAAGAAGATTAAAGCGGTGGAAGCATGGGCACCTCCCAAGTCAGTAGCAGAGATTCGTAGTTTCCTGGGGCTAGCAGGTTACTACATGAAGTTCGTGAAAGATTTTGCCAAGATAGCAGAGCCAATGACGAAGCTGACGCGGAAGGACGAGGAGTTCATCTGGAGCGACGCCTGCCAGTCAGCAATTGAAGAATTGAAGAGAAGACACACTACAATGTCACTCCCGTTTTTCGTTATACGTATTTTTAGTATACGTATACGGATTTCTGACAATTGTCAGGTGGATCGTTGTTAGACTTATCTTGCTTAGCCTAGTCTTGGTTTAATCTTGACTTGGTTTATTTTGGCTTGGTTCAACATGTTGGCTTGGTTTGGTTTGAGATGATTTGGACTTAATATATAAGTCAACCCCTCTCTTTCTTTTCTATTTATTTCTCATAACTTCTCCATCTTCTTCATTTACTCCTCTCCACCTACACCCAAGAGCCCTAGGAAAGTACAACTTGTTTTATGATGGATCTCAAGTTTTATTGTTCCATTCTCTTCTTTACATGATTATAAGCCTCTTTAGAACTTGAAGTTTTTGATTTTTATAGGTGGATTCTTGTAGATCTAAGTTTGATGTATTTTTGATTTTTTGTGGTTTTGATCTATCAAACTTGCTTGTTTTCAAAAACTAGTTGTTCCAAGTTGTAGAAAATTTTGTTCTACCCCATTTTGACCTTTGAAAGTCCTAATTTGGAGTTATTTTGACCAAGTTATGGTCATTTGAAGTTTATGGGTTCAACCAAGCATTTTTATGCTGGTTGGAGAAGATGAACAGTGCCGCAACATGGCAGTGCCACAACCTGGCTAGTGTTGTAACCTGGCAGTACCGCGACCTGGCTAGTGCCGCAACCTGGCAAGTGCCACAACCTGGCTAGTGTCGCAACCTGGCTAGTGCCACAACCTGGCAGTGCCACAACCAGGCCGTGCCGTAACCTGGCTAGTGCCGCAACCTGGCTAGTGCCGCAACCTGGTAGTACCGTAACCTGGCTAGTGTCGCAACCTGGCAGTGTCGCAATTTGGCTAGTGCTGCAACCTGGCAGTACCGTAACCTGGATAGTGCCGCAACCTGGCAAGTGCCGCAACCTGGCTAGTGTCGTAACCTGGCAGTGCCGCAACCTGGCTAGTGTCGCAACCTGGTAGTGCCGCAACCTGGCTAGTGCCGCAACCTGGCAAGTGCCGCAACCTGGCTAGTGCCGCAACCTGGCAGTACCTCAACCTGGCAAGTACCGCAACCTGGCTAGTGCCGCAACCTGGCAGTGCCGCAACCTGGCTAGAGTGCCGCAACCTGGCTAGTGCCGCAACCTGGCAGTCCCACAACTGGTAGTACCGCAACCTGGCAAGTGCCGCAACATGGCTAGTGCCGCAACCTGGCAGTGCCGCAACCTGGCTAATGCCGCAACCTGGCAGTGCCGCAACCTGGCTAGTGCTGCAACCTGGCAAGTGTCGCAACCTGGCTAGTGCCGCAACCTGGTAGTGCCGTAACCTAGCAAGTGCCGCAACCTGGCTTGGCGCACTCTTGATAAGTAACAAGTACACTTGATATGGCATGTATAATCTTGATAGTGGCCCATTGAGGCGCACTCCTGACAAGTAATCTTGACAAGTAATAAGTAACCTGACATGACATGATAATCTTGAACGTTGTTGCGACAGCTACCCTGACTTGTTAAGTAACTCTTGTCTTGACACCATAGTTGATTTTCTTGATTGTGCCAGTATAAGCTACCTGTCACGTCTTGTATCATGTCTAGGACATGAATTCCTGGTTACCACGGTCAGGGATTCATAATGAATCTGACTAGGTTAATGACTAGATTGATCAAATAGTTCATATAGAGAGATTTTTTCCAGTTACATGCGATCTCGTTATCCCGGCCACACTAGAGGACTTGTAGCCTGCCGACGAGTAGGGTACATTTCCAGCTCACCGTCATATAGGGAACTTTTTGAAAATATAAGTACTGAAAGTACACCAGTAAGCTTGATAACTCTTGTAACTCTAATAAATCTCATCGCCTGAATAACCTGGATAGTTGCAGGGCTTGTGGCTGCGGGAACATCTCTTTGCATCTTGCTAGTAACTAGGCTTGTGATAACCCTAATTAGTTAAAGTATCAAGCCGTACTCTTTGCTTGGCCGTGAATGATGGATGTAGTCCAGTCTAATCTTGTCTAAATCGATGCCAGTCTATGATTACTTTAGCACATGTTTGCTTTTGCTTTACTCTTGTCGATAATTGGTTTGAGACTAAGCTCTGTTCAAGTGAAGGGTTACAATCTCGGTCCTTGTTTGGTTTACGGGTTGTAACTTGGCTACTGGAATAGTCCCTTAGTTGTCTTATCGTTTATCATCTTGTTTTCTCTAACTCATGTCTTTTATTACCATTTATGTTCCCATGTGCTAATATGCTGGTTTTAGTTCTTAAGTGAAGCCTCCCTTGTGACACTTGCTCTTCTGGGGTCTGACCCAACTGGTTTTGTATGGCCAGATTTCGGAGTAGGACTCGAGGATCCTCCAACCTTCCAGCCAGATGGTGACCACTAGGCACAACCCTGGCAACGAGTGTGTTCTTATTTTGCTCTCCCACTCTCTTGTAAAAAATATTCTTTTGAGGCGTTTAGCCGTCGAGCAAGTGTTAGTTCGTTTGTAACTTTACTTACTGTCTACCTACGGACTGTAACATGATTGACAAATCCTAGGGTTGATCATGTATGACTGAAACTCTTGCTAGTCTTCACATTTTGTATGACTAGCTTCATGATCATCTGAATATGTAATGTTTGAGATGCCTTACTTTGTATGTCTGATGATCTAACATCTTGTAATATTTACTTACTTGCTTGAGATTGAGACACTAGGCTTGTTCATGACCATAAGAGACTGTTGGCTTGTAGATAAACCCCCATGCATCTAGACAGCCGTGACCATATATCGAGGTAGATTATACTTTAATGTACGTAGCTGGCTATGTCTGTCCCTGCTCTCCAGCATTCTGGTTGTGGGGCGTGATACGGTTTAAGTGGTAGCCCATGCAGGTCTTGTAAATCAAGATGTGTGAGGGTTTTACCGGATAGATGTCTCAATCAGTACTCGCCCTTGATCTCTACTCGTATCTCCTAATCTTTCTAAAATCTTGACCTGATCACATGCTTACATCCTCGATCTACCTTGGTCCTTCCTTATTGTCTTCCCATGTCATTTCTTTGGCGGTATTGTTCCTGGTCCTACCGATCAGCAAGGCGGAGCACCTCCAGTGAACCAGCAACAACCTGGGTATCAAGCCCAGCACTCTGGAGCAACCTTTCGAGTTATGCATTTCGGGGATCCAGAGCCTCCAGTTCAACCAGTCCAGCCTGTAGAGCCTGATAATGGAAACCTGGTGGGTCTCATCAGGGAATTACTTGCATCTCAAGATCGTCGGGGCGATGCCCTGCACCAGACAGTACAAGATGCCATGGGCAGAGTTGGTTATCAAGGAAACAATACGGCTAACAGCTTCAAGCGTCTGAACCCTCCTTTTTTTGACGACACTGAAGATGCTATTGCTGCTGATGCATTGCTTCAGGACACAGAGGTTATCCTGGAAGCAGCTAGGATTTTTTAGGATGAGAAGGTGGCCGTCGTGCGCCTGCAGTTATTGGACTTAGTCCGCAGTTGGTGGGCGATGTAAGCAGTTGGATTGGCGACGCCTGTCTTATGGGCGTTGTTCAGCGACAAGTTCCAGAAAAAGTACTTTGCTGCAGTAGCTCGGTATGATCTGCAGACCAGATTCAGCAATCTCAAGCAGATGAGAAGGACGGTCGATGGGTATGCGATCGAGTTTTCTAGGCTCAGTCGGTTTGCTCCTACCTTGGTGGAAACTGAATTGGATCGAGCCCAGCGATTCCAGCAGGGGCTCCACCTATAGATTATCATATCAGTGGAGCAGTTCGAGCACCAGACGTTTGATGCCGTCTTGCGAGCAGCAAAGAGGCATGAGTATACCTCCCAGAGGATAATAGATCGAACTGGAGGACGTAAGAGGTCTTATGGACAATTGTCCCAGTCATCAACACCAGCCCCGACAGCTAGGGCTTTGACCATTGGAGCTCCAAGGAGGGCGACCACAGTTTTGTCGATTCAGCACTCGACACCGACGTACCCTCAGAAGCAGAAACAGAAGCAACCTTCCGCGATGGGCTGCTCTCATTGTGGGAAGCTAGGACATGTAGTCTTCGAGTGTCGCAGAGCACAGGGTAGGGGTTGTGCTTGGCTTGTGGGGCACCGGATCACATGATAGGGTCCTGCCCGCATAGAGCCAGTTCCTCTTCCTCAACCCTAACCAGTCCCTCGGTTATGGGACCAGCATCAGTACAGCAGCAGTATCAGCCTCCGAGGCCATTGTCGCCTCAGGCTCAAGCTTTCCAACAGCAGAGGCCGCAACAGTATGCTCAGGCCCAAGCTCAGATTCAGAACAGGCAGAGAGGTCACCAGCAGAGAGGACCAGCACCGAGAGGACAAGGTCAAGCTATGGCTCTGACCGTGGCAGAAGAATTGGCATCAGGTGAGGTGGTGGCAGGTACCATTCTCGTCAACTCTTTTCCAGCATCAGTATTATTTGATTCGGGTGTATCGCATTCGTTTATGTCTGCACGATTTACTATACGGATAGAAATGGAGCCCGAGTCATTGTTAGTAAGGCTCAATATACTTACTGGTAGTGGTCTTGTGGGAGTAGATAGAGTCTTTTTCTCGTGTCAAATCGTAGTTAGCGTTAGAGAGTTTTTCGCTAGATTGATAGAATTTCCGATGCCAGACTATGATGTGGTCCTAGAAATGGATTGGTTGAAGGATCAATACGCAAGAATAGACTGCCATGGTGGCAGGATTATTTTTGGTATTCCCGGCGAAGAAGAGTTTTCGTTTTCCAGAGGCGAAGTAAAACCTTCTCCACCAGTATTACGGATGGCAGTAGCAGAAGCAGTTCAGTTTTCCAGAGTCGTTGAAGAGTTTTCTGATGTGTTTCCCAAAGAGCTTCCAGGTATGGCCCCGGAGAGAGAGATAGAGTTCACTATCGACTTGATTCCAGGGACTGCACCAGTGTCAGAGAGAGTCTACAGAATGGCACCATCATAGTTGGAAATCCTGTACAAGTTGATTGAAGAACTCAGAACCAAGGAATTCATTCGTGATGCTTCTTGTGAAGAAGAAGGATGGTACATCAAGATTATGTGTTGATTATCGTACCTTGAATTCTGTAACAATCAAGAACATATATCCCCTACCAAGGATAGATCATTTATTTGATCAACTCAGTAGGGCAACAGTATTATCGAAGATTGACTTACGGTCGGGGTACCATCAAATCAGAGTCAGAGAGCAAGACATTTCGAAGACAGCATTCAGATCCATATATGGGCATTAGGAGTTCCTTGTTATGCCATTTGGAGCGACCAATGCACCAGCCGTATTCATGGACCTCATGAATCGTATCTTCATGCCCTATTTAGACCAGTTCGTGATAGTGTTCATAGATGACATCTTAGTCTATAGCAAGAATGAGGCAGAGCATGAGCAGCATCTCCGAATAGTCCTATAGATTCTCAGAGAACACCAGTTGTACGCGAAGTTCTGTAAGTGCAAATTTTGGCTGGATCGTATTTCGTACTTAGGTCACATCAACACCAGAGGTGGAGTGAAAGTGAAACCCTAGAAGATAGTTTCCATAGAGACATGGCCAGTTCCCAATACCGTCGCAGAAGTTCACAGTTTCCTAGGATTGGCCGACTATTACCGACGATTTGTGTTAGACTTTGCTCGAATTTCGGCACTATTGACGCAGTTGACCCGCAAGGATGTGCAGTTTGCTTGGACAGTAGAGCGTCAGAGTTCATTCGAGAAGTTGAAGCGAAGATTGATGACGGCTCCCATTCTCACGCTTCCAGATGGGACTGGAGAATTTTCAGTTTATTATGATACTTCTGGCAGAGGATTGGGATGTGTCTTAATGCAGCATGGTAAGGTAGTAGCTTATGCGTCACGTCAGCTTCGTGATCATGAGAGAAATTATCTAACCTACGACTTGGAGTTAGCAGCGGTGGTTTTCGTACTTAAGCTTTGGAGGCATTATTTATATAGAGATCGGGTGGAGATTTTCACCGACTACAAGAGTCTTAAGTATGTGTTTACTCAGAAGGATCTTAACATGCGTCAAAGGAGATGGCTAGAGCTCCTTGTGTATTATGACATCAACCTACAGTATCATCCTGGGAAGGCCAACGTAGTTGAGATGCGTTGAGTAGAAGAGCAGGAGCTTATTTTCTAACAGCACAGCCAGAGTTATTAGCAGATCTTCAGAAGATGGGAATAGAAGTAGTTCTTCCTACCAATGTGGTATTGATATCCAGTATGCAAGTTCAGTCCAGTATAGTTGAGAGGATCAAGATAGCTCAATCAACAGATTCTAAGCTTCAGCGACTTAGGGCGGAATGTGAAACGGGAAGGAGAACAGAGTTATGTATTCACGAAGACGGCACTCTCTGATATAGAAGGCATCTTTGTGTACCCAGCGGTGATATCAGACGAAAGATCATGGCAAAGTCTCACGGTTTGTAGTATTCAATTCATCCCGGTGGCACGAAGATGTATCGTGATATCCGTCAGCATTTTTAGTGGAATGGCATGAAGAGGGAGATAGCCCGGATTGTCTCTCGTTGTTTAGTTTGCCAACAAGTTAAAACTGAACATCAGAGACCAGCCAGACTTCTTCAACCTTTACCGATCCCATAATAGAAATGGGAGCACATTACCATGGACTTTGTAACTGAATTACCTAAATCTCCAGCTGGAAGAGATGCTATATGGGTTATAGTTGACCGGCTCACGAAGGTAGCTCATTTTATCCCTTTCAGAATTGGCTAGTCAACGGATCAGCTTGCAGAGATGTATCTTAGACAGATAGTCAGATTGCATGGAATGCCAGTCAATATCATGTCCGATAGAGATTCAAGATTCACATCGCCCTTTTGGCGGAGTCTTCAAGAGAGTTTGGGGACTCGTCTCATGTTCAGTTCAGCATATCATTTGTAGATAGATGGTCAGTCAGAACGTACGATTTAGACTCTCGAAGATATGTTACGATCATGTACACTCGACTTTGGTGGTTCGTAGGAAGATCACCTTCATCTCATAGAGTTATCCTACAATAACAGTTTTTAAGCCAGTATCCAGATGGCACCGTTTGAGGCACTGTATGGCAGAAAGTACAGATCACCTTTAGCCTGGGACGATATAGGAGAGAGGCAGATGCTTGGTCCAGAAATGGTTACTCGAACTATCGAGGTGGTCAGACAAGTCAGAGATTAACTTCGAGTTGTACAAGTTCGCCAGCATCATTGGGCCGATTCTTATCGGTGCCCCCTTGAATTTTTTATCGACGACCACGTATTCCTTAGGATCTCACCTACCCGTGGCATCATTCGATTCGGCATACGGGGAAAGCTTAGTCCTAGGTATATAGGGCCGTTTGATATTCTCGAGCGAGTAGGTGATGTGTCCTATCGTCTCGCTCTTCCACCGTCGTTACGTGAGGTACATGACGTATTCCATGTATCCCAATTGTGACGGTATATCCCAAATCCGAGCCATATCCTTGATCATTCAAAATTGGTTGTTGGTACCAACCTTTCGTATGAGAAAAGGCCCGTATCCATATTGGAACGAAGAGATAAGGTACTCAAGAACAAGATTATTAAGTTAGTCCGTGTTGCTTGGGGTCATCACTCTTTGGATGAGTTAACTTGGAAATGTGAGGATGATATCCGATCGCGATATCCATACCTGTTTGACTCATGAGGTATAATGTCTTCCTTATGCCTTATGCTCTTAACTCCTTGCTTGTCTGAATGATTGCTTGATTAATTGCTAGTCATAGATTGCCTGTGGTTAGTGTAGCTTGCCCCGACATCTCTAGCCTCTTGATTAAATTTCGAGGACGAAATTCTTTTAAGGTGGGTAGACTTGTCACTCCCGTTTCCTGTTATACGTATTTTTAGTATACGTATACGGATTTCTGACAATTGTCAGGTGGATCGTAGTTAGACTTGTGTTACTTAGCCTAGTCTTGGTTTAATCTTGACTTGGTTTATTTTGGTTTGGTTCAACATGTTGGCTTGGTTTGGTTTGAGATGGTTTGGACTTAATATATAAGTCAACCCTTCTCTCTCTCTTCCATTTATTTCTCATAACTTCTCCATCTTCTTCATTTACTCCTCTCCATCTACACCTAAGAGCCCTAGGAAAGGGCAACTTTGCTTCATGATGGATCTCAATTTTTATTGTTCCATTCTCTTCTTTACATGATTATAAGCCTCTTTAGAACTTGGAGTTTTTGATTTTTATGGGTGGATTCTTGTAGATCTAAGTTTAATATATTTTTGGTTTTTTTTATGATTTTGATCTATCAAACTTGCTTGTTTTCAAAAACTAGTTGTTCCATGTTGTAGAGAATTTTGTTCTACCCCATTTTGACCTTTGAAAGTCCTAATTTAGAGTTATTTTGACCAAGTTATGGTCATTTGAAGTTTATGGGTTCAACCAAGCATTTTTATGCTGGTTGGAGAAGATGAACAGTGCCGCAACATGGCAGTGCCGCAACCTGGCTAGTGTTGTAACCTGGTAGTACCGCGACCTGGCTAGTGCCGCAACCTGGCTTGGCGTACTCTTGATAAGTAACAAGTACACTTGATATGGCATGTATAATCTTGATAGTGGCCCGTCGAGGCGCACTCCTGACAAGTAATCTTGACAAGTAATAAGTAACCTGACATGACATGATAATCTTGAATGCTGTTGCGACAGCTATCCTGACTTGCTAAGTAACTTCTTGTCTTGACACTGTGGTTGATTTTCTTGATTGTGCCTGTATAGGCTACCTGTCACGTCTTGCATCATGTCTAGAACATGAATTCCTGGTTACCACGGTCAGGAATTCATAATGAATCTGACTAGGTTAATGACTAGATTGATCAAGTAGTTCATATAGAGAGATTTTTCCCAGTTACAGGTGATCCCGTTATCCCGGCCACACTAGAGGACTTGTAGTCTGCCGACGATTAGGGCACATTTCCAGCTCACTGTCATGTGGGACACTTTTTGAAAACATAAGTACTGAAAGTACACCAGTAAGCTTGATAACTCTTGTAACTCTAATAAATCTCCTCGTCTGGATAACCTGGATAGCTGCAGGGCTTGTAGCTGCGGGAACATCTCATTGCATCTTGCTAGTAACTAGGCTTGTGATAACCCTAGTTAGTTAAAGTATCAAGCCGTACTCTTTGCTTGGCCATGAATGATGGATGTAGTCCAGTCTAGTCTTGTCTAAATCGATGCCAGTCTATGATTACTTTAGCACATGTTTGCTTATACTTTACTCTTGTCGATAATTGGTTTGAGACTAAGCTCTGTTCAAGTGAAGGGTTACAACCCTGGTCCTTGTTTGGTTTACGGTTTGTAACTTGGCTACCGGAATAGTCCCTTAGTTGTCTTATCGTTTATCACCTTGTTTTCTCTAACTCATGTCTTTTATTACCATTTATGTTCCCATGTGCTAATATGCTGATTTTAGTTCTTAAGTGAAGCCTCCCTTGTGACACTTGCTCTTCTGGGGTCTGATCCAGCTGGTTTTGTATGGCCAGATTTCGGAGTAGGATTCGAGGATCCTCCAACCTTTCAGCCATATGGTGACCACTAGGTGCAATCCTGGCAACGAGTGGGTTCTTATTTTGCTCTTCCACTCTCTTGTAAAAAAATATTCTTTTGAGGCATTTAGCCGCCGAGCAAGTGTTAGCTCGTTTGCAACTTTACTTACTGTCTGCCTATGGGCTGTAACATGATTAACAAATCCTAGGGTTGATCATGTATGACTGAAACTCTTGCTAGTCTTCACATTTTGTATGACTAGCTTCATGATCATCTGAATATGTAATGTTTGGGATGCCTTACTTTGTATGTCTGATGATCTAACATCTTGTAACATTTACTTACTTGCTTGAGATTGAGACACTAGGCTTATTCATGACCATAAGAGACTGTTGGCTTGTAGATAAACCCTCATGCATCTAGACAGTCGTGACCGTATATCGAGGTAGATTATACTTCAATGTACGTAGCTGGCTATGTCTGTCCCTGCTCTCCAGCATTCTGGTTATGGGGCGTGACATACAACACCAGTTTTAGCTTTTCCATCCGGATCTGGAGGATTCGTCATCTACATCGATGCATCAGGGAAGGGCTTGGGATGTGTGCTTGAGCAGAACAAGAGGGTCATTGCTTATGCTTCTAGACAGTTGAGGCCTCATGAGAAAAATTATCCTACACATGACTTGGAGCTTGCAGAAGTCATTTTTTCCTTAAAACTGTGGAAGCACTACTTGTATGGAGAGAGAGTGGACATCTTCACGGACCACAAAAGCCTGAAGTATGTTTTCACTCAAAAGGAACTGAATATGAGGCAGCGCATATGGCTGGAACTCATGAAGAATTTTGATATCAATCTGCAACACCATCCTGGAAAGGCAAATGTGGTAGCAGATGCTCTTAGTCAATATCCTGTTGCTATGTTCCTTACCATGGACCGACATCTTCTAGAGGATCTTGAGAGTCTGGGGATTTAGATTGTTCTTTCGGGAGTTGGAGGGCAGCTGATGCACATGCAGATACAGTCGGAACTGATAGAGAAGATCAAGGAGGCCCAGTTTCTAGATGAGGGACTCTGATGTCTCAGAGGACAGGCAGATGCAGAATTGCTCGACGACTTCACTATTGCAGATGATGGATCCCTGAGCCACGGGAACCAGTTGTGTGTGCCCAAGGATTTACAGGAGGAGGTTATGCAGGAGGCCCACCAGTCGCAGTATTCTATTCATCATGGATCTACCAAGATGTATAAGGATCTGCGGGAGTATGTTTGGTGGTATGGGATGAAACGAGAGGTTGTCAGATTTGTTTCCAGATGCCTTGTGTGCCAGCAAGTCAAGGCGGAGCGCCAGAGACCAGCAGGATTACTCCAGCCTTTACCTATTCCGGAGTGGAAGTGGAAACACATCACCATGGACTTCGTCTCTGGTTTACCGCATACGTCCGGTGACAAGGATGTTATCTGGGTTATCGTGGACAGGTTGACAAAATCCGCTCACTTTATTCCGTTCAAGGTAGGGCTGTCGACCGAGAAGCCTGCAGACCTCTACATGCGACAGATCGTGCAGATTCATGGAGTACCAATGAGCATCGTTTCAGACAGGGACAGCCGCTTCACATCACACTTTTGGAGGAGTCTACAGCTGAGATTGGGTTCACAGTTGAAGTTCAGCACCGCCTACCATCCACAGACGGATGGACAGTCCAAGAGGACCATCCAGACATTGGAAGACATGTTGCGGGTTTGCACACTCGACTTTGGCGGTTCGTGGGAGGATCACTTACATCTTGTGGAATTTGCCTATAACAACAGTTATCAGGCTAGCATCGAGATGACACCGTTCGAGGCACTATACGGACGGAGATGCCGCACACCTTTATCTTGGGATGACGTTGGCGAGAGGACTATGCTTGGACCAGAGATGGTGGTAGACTCAGCTGAGAAGATCAGATTGATCAGGGAGCGTCTCAGAGTTGCACAGGATCGGCAGAAGCACTGGGCGGACAGCAGCAGACGGCCTCTGGAGTTCGCAGTTGGGGATAGAGTGTTCCTGAAGATCTCGTCGACTAGAGGCATCATTCTTTTCGGTAGAGGCAGGAAGCTCAGTTGAGGTACATCGGGCCCTTCGATGTGACGGTACGGATTGGCGAGGTGGCATATCGACTAGCACTTTCAGCTAGCTTGGAGGGAGTGTATAACGTCTTTCACGTATCCCAGCTTCGATGCTACATTCCAGATATGAGCCATGTGGTGGATTACTCAGAGTTGGAGGTGGGTCCAAGCTTGATCTACGAGGAGCAGCCATTAGAGATCCTTGATAGGAGGGAGAAGCAACTGCAGAATCAGATTATTCCACTTGTCCGTGTCATGTGGAGACACCACTCTCCGGAAGAGTCCACATGGGAGCACGAGGACGAGATGCGGGAGCGATACCCCAGTTTATTTGCTTGATTGTATTTTTATATTTTGGGAATTTTCTTTTTAATAAAATTTTGAGATTTAGAAAACCATTTTGATTCTTGGGTATAATAAACATGTTGTCACCTTAAAATTTTGGGGACAAAATTTTTTTGAGGGGGAGAAGATTTGTAAGCCTACTTCCCAGATTTTAATTAATTCTACAAATGTTTTAGCTAATTAATTTCAATAAAGTACTTTATAAATAAACAATTAAGTCTTTAGTTATATTATGTTTTAACTTAAATTTTTGTTTGGGCTTCTCAGCCCAGCCCACCATTCGATCTCTTTAAACTTTTGAGTTTATGTTTCATTTAAGGAGAAGAGAGTTGCTGTAACCAAATTTCAAATTCTCTAGCAACTCTCTTCCTCCTTCTCTAACTGAATTGTCAGAGGAGTACAATTGATTTCCCGCCAAATGATAGCCTAATTCTCACGCTCCTAACAGCCTATATAAGCACACCTTCTCCTTCCTCTTTTCTTTTCACCATCAATTGATTTCCATTCCTTACAACCCTGTTCTTCTTCTCCACCACCTCTGTTCGAGATCGGCCATGGCAGAATGCGGCAACCTGATGAAGAGCAACACAGTTTAGCAATTCGACCATGGCGTCGACGTATTTCCTTCTAACAGCTGCACGAGCAGATCGACTCTCCTTGGCGAATCATCACACATCAATCCAAGATCTGGTGAGTATTGCACCTTCGATTTCAATCGATCTTGTCTTTCCTTTCATTTTTGAATTGGTCTGTGTGGATTGTAGATCGAGAACAGTGGAGTTCATCTCGAATTTCTTGAGCTTTTAACCTATTTGATGGTTGGTCGCTTCGAACATCTAGTGAAGGTGAGAGTTGTTTCTGACCGAGTAGTCCTGATTTTGAATTCGTTTCTTAATTCTGATCTCCATCTCATAATGATGAGACTGAAGGTCATCAAGAAGGATTTCGATTGAGATCAACTCTGTGAATCAATTCTAATTCCTCGATTTGATTGATTGGTAAGTGATCTTCATTTTCTTCAGATCAAGGATCGACTCTTATTTTTCCAGCTCTTGAAATCACTTGTTTAATTCATCCAATTCTGAATCCCTTGAATAGATTTCAATTACCGAGGATTAGCTAGTTGAGGGTGGATTGCTCGTGTCGATCGAACAACCAGCTTGACACAACAGGTAAAATCTAATTTTCCTATGTGAGGTCTTTGGTGCATGATTGTTAGATGCAACAACTATTGATAGAGTTGTAATCAGAGTTAGTTGCATACCTTGGATTTTTGTATTATCAATTTTTGAACTATGTTTTGATTGAGGGAGAGTATCAATTGGAGTTGATACTGTCGCGGGAAAATTCGTTCTGATTCAATGATAATAGTTTAGTCTCCTTTCGAATAAGTATAATCAAATTGGTTCACGTGGGAGTTGATAACTATTAGAGAGGAGAATACTGCATGTTAACTGCAGGTTAACTATTTGTGATGCTGATTTCGAGATTTCAGTATGAATTTTGAAGATTCAGTCCTCTGGTTGTGGTTGCAGTTAGCCTAAAAACTGTAATTGATTGGTTTAAATGGATGTGTTAGGATTAGCTAGGTTGGAAGTTTGATACACTCTCATTAGCAAGTCTGTTTTCATTACTGAAATGATTTTTAGTTTCTGATGTTAGGATAAATATTAGGGCTAACATTGGTCTTGTGTTTGTCTCGGTTTCCTTTTAGAGTTATGTTGTTGAAGCTGAGAAGAAAGAGTTTAGGATCAGTCCTTTGTGGATGTTAGGTTCTTCTTTTGTTGTAATTACCTGTGTTGAACAAGTGTTCTGATTAGAGTAGAGCTAGATGCAAACTTATTGTCATTGAGCTCTACTTAAGGGTATCAGTGAGTTCCCTAAAAATCACTTTCATGTCAGTTCATGTTAACTTAAGATATCAGTCATGATATATATCCCTTACCGGGTATGTATGACTACGTTTTCCTTTCAACAAATGTTAGATTTACTCTGTTCGAATGATTAGATATAAAACAGTAAGGAGAGACTTTACCTGGGCTGTCTATAGATAGTGGTTTCCTTCTGAAAATTCAGGAAGAACTTGATAACTATTTTCTCAACTCTAAGAACTGTAAGAACCCAGTTGAGTCCCTAAATAGAAATTCAGGGTACTGCTTGTTAAGCCCTGAGAACATTTAATATAAATTGCCTATTATACTCAACCTGAGTATGTTTTGGTGTGATATTGTGGGTATTTATGAATCTGCCTATAGGCAGACCTGCAAACATTAGTGTTGATTCTTGTTTCACAGGATTTAGGCTTAGAGTGAGTTGAATATCAGAAATTAGTTTCTGTCACACTAAAGCTGATTTGGTACTTCTATTTTCTTAGCATTCTTAAAATGTAGGTTGCAAATAGTTAGTTCTACTTACTTGGACAGGTGAGAAGAAGCTAGGATGAGTTATTGAGAGTTATGTGAACAACTGCAATAGATGGTTCTTTGAATAGTCACCTGTAGACTGTTTAAGGATGGGTTAACATTCAATACTATAGTAATCTCAATTAAGTGGTGGCATATTTCCTAAGATTTGAGTTTATATTTTAGTCATCTACTTCTTTGGAATTTTAGGATTACAACTCTTTAATATAATAGAATATTGTCTATATATATAATATCTCATATGGCATTTGTGCATAGATTGTTTGTGTTAGTTACCTGGAGGACTGTTTTACTGTACAGATTTTAGTAAAAATCTAAAAACACTAGTATATCCTAAATTAGCCATAAGTAGAAATAACAGGTTAAACAAAAAGAACTTGTTTAGTCTTTAACCAACTTGTACTTAATATAACAGGAGGACACCCAGCTCAATACATTACCCGTACTTTTTCGGAGCAAGGCAAGTACTTTTCTATGGTTTTTGTGCATTTACATATCTTGTACTTTTCTTGTGACACGTCATGACACGATATCCTGTACTCTCGTACTTTCCTGTTCTTCTACATTCTTGTGTCGGGAGGGAAAATACACTAGTTATGTGACCAAACCCTGGTTACTACATTCATGTAGATAGCTTAGGCCTCGCATCGTGCACGCGGGTCCTAAGTCGTACCGATATTCATGTACTCCTGTACATATTCATGTACTCACCCCAGCCGATCACATAGGCTAGTTGTATTTCAAATATTGTGCACATGTCATGTCTTGTACTTCAGGTTCATGGTTACATTCCTGTAATTTATTTCCTATACTTACATTCCTATACTTTTCTGTTCTTTTCCTGTATTTCATATTTAATGTTCTTCTGTACTCATTTCTATATCATGATGTTCTTGTTCATTACCTAAAACTGTACTTTGCTCCGCTCCTGACTAGGATATGTTGTAGGTGAGATGGAGGCATTGTGTGACACCTACTATGACCGAGAGCCTATAGATACAGTAGAGCCAGCTGGAGTTGCCTTGGACTTAGAGGCTGAGGAAGCCTAGTACCTTACCCTTAGCAGTTATATTTTATTGTACTTGAGACTATCAGACTTTATTTTCCTTTTAGCTGGATGAATGTAATAATTCTTAGACATGTACTTGATTCTGGGATTCGTTTATAGATGCTGTGATTGTTGTACTCATTTCATATTTTGATTTGTTAGTTTTCTTAGCTTGGTACAACTTACTTTGTCGTGTCTAACGAAGAAGGCTGGACGTGTCCGACTCGTGTCCGATTATTCCGGAGCGGGCCGTGACACCAACAACAAACTTGTCTGGGAGGGGCTTCGCCTCGTCTTCCAGCTTCTGTCGTAGTTTCAGGAATTTCTTCACCTGCGGCAGCATGGACTTCTCGTCCTCAAAGAGCCATTTGTGATATTTTTCAACCACAAATATCTTGCTCATGTTTTTGTCTTCTTCGTACAGTTTCTCCAGAGACTCCCATATGTCTCTGGCAATAGTCTTCTTACTGTAGGATTCTGCTAGAAAATCCTCCATAACATTCAGGATAAGCAACCTGCAAATGCTATTCTCCCTTCTCCACTTGGCCTGAAGTTTAGTAGTCGCAGTAATTGCGGCAGCAGACCCAGTATTTGGAACAGTAGGTTCCTCTTCAAGAAGCACGTGATCAACATCTCTAAGTTGAAGAGTGAGATAAACCTTCCTCTTCCAGACTTGATAATGCTCTCCATCAAACTTTTCTAACTTATAAAAGTCAATATTGAGGAGTGAAGCATTAAAGTTTTCCATCGTAGCAATATAGCTTTGAGATTGTTAGTGCCGGGGCACAATTTTTCGATGAAAAACTGAGAAAAAGAAACAATTGTAAAAACAATGTTTCAACACAACACTTCAGGGAAAATGCGTAACAGAGATCCTTGGAGGATTTTGGTAAACGAAGATCTTAAAAAAGATTTTGTTACAGCAACCGAATGACGTACTTCTAAAAGAGGGTACTAATTCGAATTGCTAGCAGTAGCGAAGATGACAGGCGATAGATGAAAAAACTCCTGCTGGGGTGAATGATCACCGTTGCTCAAACCTATATTCGCCACACACGAATAGCTTCCAGGAATCAGCAAGTTCCTCGGAGAACTTTAGAACACTCCTGCTCTTCTGACTCCTCGAATCGTACACGGACTCCCGTGCAAAAGCAACGCTGGTGCAAAGCTTCTCCTCTCTCACAAACTCTGTTTACCTGTGTTAAAAAATACTAGTAAACTTTTTTTTAACTTTCTGTGTACTCTCCTATTTCTGTCCTGTGGAGAGAATAGAACTTATATAGGCCTGAGTGGCAACTGTCCGGTTTGCACAATGTTCGAGATGTGGTAAACACTACTCCGAACGTGCAGTAACCGTACAGTGTGCCAACAAAATGCCTTATGAGCCCGAGTCCGAGTCGGGGGCTTAGCTCCCATGGAAATAAATTTTTCAAGAGCAAAAAGCATGAATGCTTTACCATAGAGCCTTATCCTTACCTCCTAGTAAAATCACCCAAATGGTTCCCTCCTTAGGGTCACCACCCCATGTGCATATTCTAACAACACATACAAGTATATATGTTGAGATACCTCATGGTGCACTTTCCGTTTGAGACTAAACTTCACTAGACATGTTGAGAGCAAGTCAAGGAATTAAGAGCACCAACAATTTTTGTTAAGGATAGAGATCAAATATAGAACGTAACATATGGCAAAAAAAAATCGAGCAATCATAAACATAAAAACAATTAAGGTAGAAATCATAAACGGAAAGAATCACCCACAAAGCATAGAGAACTCACTATTGTGAAAAAATAATTAGAAGATAGACCTCTACATATCACATGAGGGCTATTTATATCCTCCCAGCTCATAGAGTTAGAGTAATGGAATAATAATTTCTATTTCTAATAAGAAAATAATGATTTATAATTCTAATACCAGACGACAACGAATTGAAGACATCTCAAATCGTATATGTGAAAAATGTGATGCTAAATGTGCGATTACGACTAGTGTCATGAGGAATGCATTCGGGTGCTTTGGGATGCAATAAAATAAAAATGTTAAGAGGTGGATAATTGTCGAAAGTTATGAATTCTACATGGAATAACTGTTTTTTATTCTTTAAACTTCTCTTTGGTTCATGTCCCATGCATAAACCTCCTTGCAGAAAAGGCCAAGGTCAAGATATTTTTCATAGAGAAGTGTATTTGCCAATAAAACTTTTACAATGTTCACCGGCATTTTGTATTGTTATTGTTGATGTCTAGCTGCTAACTATATGTATATGACATGTCATGTGACCAAGAATGACCATAATTTTTGAACTTAGAACACAATTTATTATGTAGTAGTTATGGGTTTAATTAATTGATGTAGAAATTAAAATTTCTAACAATGGTAGCTTTTACTCATCTTCGTCCCTCGAACTTAATCAAGAACACGTGAAATCAAACTCGATCTGACGCATTTTGTTTCTTAGTATCGTCCAATTAGGTTCGCTGCATGCTAGCTTAGGCAACAAAATCGAAGAAATTTCCATTTTTGTACGCTAAGAGCATCTCCAACCCTATTGTCTTGTTTTGTGTTGTGAATCCTATGTGACATGAGGCACAAGACAATGTCTTGTATAGGTGGCAAGATTATATTCACAAATGACAATGAGTTTAAAAAGTCATCTCCAATGCAAAAGTATTGAGAAGACAATAAAAAATAATTTTTTACAACTTCCAAGACAACTTTTACTCTTCTACTTCTTTTTTATAAACATTTTTATTCACAAATGATGATGTGGACATAAAGACATTGTGAAGTGCATTGTCTAGATCTAGACAACCAACTTCACATTGCCTTTGCCATGTCATTGCCATGTCAACTCCACACTTTATTTCACATTTGCATTGGAGAAGTACTTTTGGAAAAAATGGTTGTCATTCCTATGTGGCAACCATTTTTTTCAAACTCACAATAGGGGTGGAGATGCTCTAAACACCAATATGTCCGCTGTTAAAACAGTGGTTAACTGAAAAATCAGGGTGGGTCCCACCAACATATCCACACACGCACGCACAGTCCCTCAACCACCCAAACCCACCAAACAGCGACCGCCATTGGCGGAGCCGACAACGGTGAGAGCTTGGGAAAAGCCGCTGCGGTTCCGCTCGTCCAAAGGGAAGAACATGCTGAGCAATGGCGATTCCCATGGCCGCTACTCTCTTCTTCCCAAACCCTAACCCCCGTTTCCCGCCAAATAGGCCCCACGTCCCGCCACGCAGCCGAACCCCAAGCCTCTTGCTAGGGTTTGATCGGAGGAGGAACAGAGGGAGAGGCGGAGGGGTTCTGGAGGTGAGGAGGAGGAGGAGGGGGAAGGGGAAGGAGGAGGAGGATGCGTTCTCGGCGCTGGAGGCGGAGGTTCTCGATTTCATGGAGGGATCGGAGAACCCCGACGCCTTCCCGACGAAGGACGAGCTCGTAAGGGCCGGGAGGAAGGACCTGGCGGAGGCGATCGCCAGGACCGGCGGCTGGCTTGCCATCGGCTGGGACTCCAAGGACCCGACCTCTTCTTCCTCCTTGTGCGTGTAAGAAATTAGGGCTTCTTTGGTTGTTTTGTTTCTGCTTTTGGCTAATCGTTTGTGGATTTTGAAGAGAGGAGGAAGCAGGGGTCGAGGAGGAGGCCTCTCCTTATTCTGGTACCGGTGGATTGATGTGAGTGGACGAATTAGAAACTAGGGTTTCTTTGCGTGTTTCTTTATATTTTGGCTAATGTTTGTTGTTGTTGTTGTCATCTGCGGATTGTGAAGTGAGAAGGATGGAGGTGAGGAAGCGGGGATCGGGGGAATACTGAGCAGGCTGGAGAGGGAGAGAAATTTGTCTTTCGGCGTCGGCAGCCGTGAGAAGGGGGTTTGTGGAGAAGTGCCGTCGAGGAAGATCAATATTGGTCGAGGGGATGCAGGTGAGGTTGGTTATTGATTGCCCTTCTGTGAGTTATGTTCTTGATGATTGTCTATTTCAGTGAACCTGTACTAGGAATTGGTAATGGCTTAGTAATCAGTAACACAATACGGACTTGGCAGCATGGAGTCACGGACAAAATACATGTTTTTGCATGTTTTAGTGTACTTTGGAGTGTATGTCGAGCCCAATATGTGTTTCACCGATTTGTAGTGTCCTTACTTCGTAGCTTACCGTATAGCCTTATAGAGGGTTATTATTTACATGACTCCTAGTCAAGTAGTTACGAGTTTGTTGGTTGCACGGGTACAAATAGACAATACGCATCACTGATTTGGGTATCCTACACGTACAATAGGGGACCATTTTTTGAGTGTTGGTTCTTCCTACATCTATCGTCTTTGTTGTAGATTAAAAGGGATTGCCGATTTTTGCATAAAATTTATATGAGAAAGAGAGGGTAATGCCCTAGAACCTTGGTGGACAGTTGATGGGATGGTAGACATATGTTTGCAGTTATGCAATTTAAACTCATGTAACCAAGGAGCACTCTCCAAGTTCCCTAAAGAGACAGACGAAGAGGTAAGGTAATACAATTTGCTATAGGAAATTGCATTCATTTCTACGAGACATTAGGCAGAGGAGTGAAAGGGAATGATATTCCCATGTAAGCAGTGACAAGATGCAAACATTGAATGGGTGTGCATTCATAGGTCTGATCCTTAATGGTACGTCCTGGATCATGTGGATGTAACTTGAACTTAAGTTACTTAACTACCTTATTTTGTGGCCTTATAGCTTTGTTGCCCTTAGCCGCTGTTTTTTTCCTATCTATAGTTCTCTTAAGTTAGCTTGTTGGCGTTATAGCTTGCTTACAATTTTTATAAATATTTTGTTGTGCTTGCTTAATCTATGATTGCATGTGGACGGGCAATACCACTTTTTGGTTGTCATTAAGTTGCCTCATGTTTGAAGTATCATGCCTTACAATGGTCGAAGCTTCTAAGGAATTGTTATTGTGGGAGTCTAAGCTTCAGTTGTGTAGTTGCCTTATTAGTACATTGATCTTATCTTTTTCGTAGATATTAACTCTACCTTGCCTCCCTTTTGAATTGAAAAGCTTCTATGTAACTAGTATTTCTGTTTGCCTGTGAAAAGACAGTTGGAGGCATTGAAAAAAGTGATGTATTCACGTCTTCAGATTTTGGCCCATCTTGTCAGTCTGGGCAAGTGTGTTTCTGGAAGGGTACTGCTGAGTACGTCAATGTCAAGAATTCAG
Source organism: Iris pallida (assembly GCA_029216955.1). Lineage (NCBI taxonomy): Eukaryota > Viridiplantae > Streptophyta > Magnoliopsida > Asparagales > Iridaceae > Iris > Iris pallida. The sequence goes on along the minus strand of JANAVB010006598.1, from coordinate 3,746,576 downwards.
CACCACAAATGTGGAGAAGGTGGAGTCTTGAGAGGGCAGGCAATCCTGTTACTGAGTTTGAAGGTAGTGATACTTCTTTGGCTTGTATTTTTTTTAATATAATGGTTGTCATATCTTGGCTACATGTTTGTTTATGTGCAGCTGCTGAAATTGTTCCAGATGAAGAGAAAATTAAGTCAAACATTGATTTCACAAGTGATGGTTCTCTGAATGAGAAGATGAGCAAAGAAGCTCAAAGTGTAAGCAAAGTTGGTGACAAAAGGCTGTATGGTAGCTATGATGCTAAAGAAAATGGCCAAAACCAGTTACAGGTGCGACTCAAGCATTTGGAGTCGGAGCTTTCCTCAACACTTCACTTACTAAGGTCTGGAACTAATGGTTGTATTCGTCATAAGGTATGCAATATTTTGTATTTACATATGTTTTTATTTATGAGTCTAGTAGTTGTGGGATTGCATTATATTTTCATCTTCTGCGAATTTCCTCCATAGCTGACTACCAAATTTGGGTTAAAAGCTTTGTTGTTTTATATATTTCCTCCATAGCAACCAAGAAGCGACCACTTTTGAGTTGCTGGATCTATATTTATGAGGGATATTGTTATCTGTGGTAGATGAGTTATTTTTTGGTAGTAAAGGGTTAATAGTGGATAGTTCTATATATGCTATTAGATAGTTCCTCCTGACTGGCTCTTACAACAGTAAGCAGACACTGCTCCTACTTTCTATGTTTGGTCTAGGGGTGTTACAAGTTATTTTATATGAATTTAATTTTTACATAGCCTTACACATGAGCACGCACAAAGAGGTGCAATAAATAGTTAGAGAGGAAAATGGTGACATGCAATTCTTAAGGTGACACAACTGGCTCCAAAGTTGGTCATCGAAATCTCTCATCCTGTCATACACATCCTCAAACTTCTGTAAAATTAAACCCTGGAAGTCAGTGTTCTGGATACTTATAAAGTTCTCTGAAATGCATGAATATCAAGTCATCGTAAACGTTTTCACTTTGGCTCAATTTGATGCATAGGGTCCTGACATCCAGACCACTTTTACTTTATCTACATTTGTTTGATGACTTGTAGAGTAATAGTGGACTGGCGATGTTCACCACCACTTTGGATTGCTGATTGGGCCATTTTGCAATAAGATTCCATCATATTATCTCATGTTATCGTTCTTCTACAATCGTAAGACAAAATGGATCCTGTTGTGGCATTACTTGATTAAAGGAGAAACACCCATTGTAGCAGGACTCTCCTACTCAGTTATGTGTGTGCGTGCATCCTTTGTAAACTTTCATGTTTTACCAAATCACCCATGCGATGACATAGTGTACTTCATGCTTTGGACATATTTGTGGGTCTGGAAACTTGAAAATAACCTTCTCTTTCATCTCATCTCTGTGATAATGCCATGCTTCAACTGAAACATGCATCTGCCTGTACACTAATCAGTTGGGCATATATTTGAACTCTCAATTGCTGTATTCTGTATGAACTTTCTTCTACTTTTTTTTGGATCCAAATGAGTTCACTAGTTTCAAGTATGAAAGTAAAGATTTGATATTCAATATGTGGTTCCTTAGGGTCAAGATAGCTCACTGGAGGAGCTGCATATGCTTTTGGATGCTTGGGAATTCAAAGAGACTGAAATAATGAGAGCCCGTAATAAACTGCGTTCTACTCGAGCAAAATTGGCAGTGCTAGAAGGAAAGATGGCACTTGAGATTATGTATGTATTTGTTGTAGACATGTAACAGTTGTGAACCTAATGTCGGCCACAATTTTATATTTTCCCTCATTTTTTCTCTCAGTAAGGCACAAAAGATGATGGGAGAGAACAGGAAGAGGTTTGATGCTGCCAAAAAAGCTCTACGTTTGCTTCGTTCTGTTTGCATAGTGTGGCCTAACTCTGCTTCAGAAGTTTTGTTAGCTGGTTCTTTTGATGGATGGACTAGCCAGGTTGGTCATTTTTGTGGCATTAATGATAGATCACTTAATTATTGTCATCGAAAATGTAGTTATCTTTAATGGAAGAGTTTGAAATTGCCGGGCTTTCAAAATTGTAGGTTCATGTTAAACCAATCATGAAAATTTTGAGCTGCTGCATATTGTCCTAGATTATAGTGATGCTGTTAGATAGTAAATAACTCTCTTCCAATTGAGTTTGAGTAATTATAGCAAGTTCCTGTATTGTTGAGGAATATTTTAAGGAAACTCACACATGTATATGGTATGTAATTATGTATGCCTTTGATGTGTGTAAGGAAAAGGCTATGTATGTATATTATTAGCATAATGACATATTTCCATATTTGAGCAGCTATGCTAGGTACTTAATAACTAGTATTTAGCAAATTAGGAATGCATTTTATATGGCTGTTTGACTTATATCTGCCTTTGACCCAAAGCTCGAGAACTAACCGTATTATCTTTTTGTCTTCATCTAAGCCGTTTCTTCACCTAGGTAATTTGGTTAGTTATCATATATTGTACGAGCTTAATTTTCCTGAGCAGTAAGTCGTGATTGCTATCGGGCAATGTGGACGGTTTGTGGTTTGCCTATCTTTTGTCCATAATCTCTTTGACAAGGGATTTGTGTGAAGCCCTAATAGTTGTGAAGCAGGATAGACCCAAAGGAAGTATAATTCACCTATGTGGGTTATGAATTTTAGGGATTTTATGGATTTCAGAAGCTTTAGGTATTGTGAACAATTATCATATAATTTTATCGCAACTAATTTAAAAAAAATTGCATAAGTATATCATTTTTTTTAGATAAGGCTAATCGGTAATGACCGTCCCTATCTTAGGCTACTGGCACCAAGACCCCTCCCATTTAACCAAGAGCTCTCCTATTTAATTATTTGGTCCGGGCTGAAATTCGAACCCATGCTCACTCCTCACGCTTACTAGTGTTACCGCTAGACCACCCCCTTGTTGGAAAAACTATACCAATTTAGTTGTAAAGAATGATATTACCAAACTGGACGGAACTAAATTGCAATGATGATGATCATCTTGTGCGATCACAACGTTAGCAAACGGCTAGACGTTCGGAACGTTCTCTAGGGAGATCTTTGCGATGATGGCCACATTCACTGTGGTGGAGCGGCGTTTGACTATGAACTCTCGAACCAACAATAAATAATCACAAAACTATGAAGATTTAGTGGAAGAGAGAGACTATGAGAAATAGGTTTTGGGTTGGCTCTCCCAACTCAAAATTTGTTTCTCCATAAATCAATCTCTAGTTAAAATATAACCTGCTTTACATGTGTATTTATAGGAAAATTAATCCTAATCTAACTAGAGACTTGAGGGTAAAAAAATCCTAACCTAAGTAGGACTCAAGATTAGGTCCACAGAGTAAACAAAATCATAATTAAATAACAAAAAACTGATTTAGTACATAAGTAAAGGCGATACAAATCCTAAACTTAACTCGACTAGAACTCTAACTTGGACTTGGATGGATGATCCCGCATCAACTGCCACCAAACTGACAGGTTGAATTACCCATCACACTTGATGCCAAAACTAAAAGTGATCAAGTGATTTCCATACTTGAATGATGCCAAGTTGGATGGACCTGATTATCTGCATCTTCATAAAGTCTATTCTTGTGTAAATCTTGAGCTATGCTTGGGTCTAAGGTTGCGTTTGGTTCACCGTAATGTAATTGTAATCGTAATGGAATTGAGTTTGTAATATAATGGAATTACAATTACATTTCTGTGTTTGGTTGGAACATGTAATCAAACCATGTAATGTAATATCAATTACATTCAAATGATTGGTTTAACAAACAATGTAACGGAATAATAATTATTATTTGTATTATTTTGACAAATATACCCTTAACATATATATATATATATATATATATATATATATATATATATATATATATATTGGTCAAATAACATTTATAGTTAAGAGGAGAAAAAAAAATGGATATGATTTATTTTTCAAATTAAAATTTTCAAACAGTAAATGTTTTTGTCATATATATTTCATTTGAATTGAATATCCCAAGTATTACGACCTAAATTCATCGAATTAAGGAAAACCGAAAAAAAATCCTAATACATTAGAAATTTAGCATGTTATGATATGTCATATATGGATATTAAATAATATTAATATTAATTATATTTAGGATACCTAAATAAATGCTAAACCAGTAAAAGAAATAATCAAAAAATCTCGATCTATTTTTTTTGTGTGGATTTATGATTGGATTTTTTTAGATCTTTTGATCGGGATAGGAAAAGGTTTGATATTTTTGTAAGGATAAATTAGTAATTTAAAAGTTTGAGGTTGTAATGTAATTGAAATTACATAGGTTTTAGGATGTAATTGATTTGAACAGAAAGTGATGTAATCAAGTTTGTAATCCCGATTACATTACATTCGAAAAAAATTGTCCAACCAAACATCTGAATTGGAATTACAATGTAATGCCAATTACATTACGATGTGCAGCCCTGCAAACCAAACGGGCCCTAAATCCCGCCCCTTGACCGTTGGATAGAGACCCCCCCTCGATCCGATGGTGCCGCGGGGGGGGGGGGGGGGGGGGGGGGGGGCTCCCGCGACGGGGCTTTTGATCCGGATTCATATATATATATATATATATATATATATATATATATATATATATATATATATATAAAGAGTTTCCTAAGGGGTGTCCACGTGTCAAATTCAAAATCCAAATGGATATCAATGTCCATGTGCATTGCACCAATTCTTAAATAAATATATAGAAGAAATCATAGTTATTGGAGGATATAATTGTCGGCTTAGATTTTGACATCTAGAGACTACCAAATTTCCTATGGTGGTATCTTAGAAACCAACTTCCACACACACACACACACACACACACACATATAAAGGGCCGCTGTAGAAAGAGTTTCCTAAGGGGTGTCCACGTGTCAAATTCAAAACCCAAATGGATTCATGTCCGTGTGCATTGCACCAATTCTCAAATAAATATATAGAAGAAATCATAGTTATTGGAGAATATTATAGTCGGCTTGGATGTTGACATCTAGACTCCACCTTAGGAAATTCCCTAAGGTGGTATCTTAGAAACCACCCTACATTCTGGTTTAAGTTCAGTTTTTTAATACATTAAATCACCCCGGACTATATCCGGTTTGGGTTTATGCTCAAACGGATGTCTATTGTACGCTTTACTCGAGCTGATCATCGGTACCATGATACTTTTGCGTGGGTAGACGCAATAAGTCGTTATCTGAATATCTTGATTCATTTTCCCACTTTAATATTTAAAACGCACAACTTGCCCGAGGGACTCGAACCTCCGACCCGATTTTTCAGGTATTTATGTCTTCAAATTATTTTTTGCTTAAGGCAATGCTTATATATATATATAGTCAAAGGCGCGGTCTCGGAGCGCGCGCACACACACAACTCTATACCCTACATGCTGGTTTAAGTTCAGTTTTTTAATACATTAAATCACCCTGGACTATATCCGGTTTGGGTCTATGCTCAAACGGATGTCTATTGCACGCTTTACACGAGCTGATCATCGGTACCATGATACTTTTGCGTGGGTAGACGCAATAAGTCGCTATCTGAATATCTTGATTCATTTTCCCACTTTAATATTTAAAACGCACAACTTGCCCGAGGGACTCGAACCTTCGACCCGATTTTTCGGGTGTTTATGTCTTCAAATTATTTTTTGCTTAAGGCAATGCTTATATATATATATATATAGTCAAAGGCGCGGACTCGGAGCAAGGCACAACATCTGCGCCTCGTACCTTAGTAGGTGAGTCGCCTTTCTCCGGGCGCACCGAAGGCGCGCCTTTCAGCAAGACTCAACCAAGAAAAAGTGCGTCTTATGTATTTTTTTGCAAAAAACTTTGAGGCAGGTTGATAGCATTACCTCATACAAGTGGGAGGGATGGAAGGAAGGTAGCTATTTCCATGGTTGCCAAAGTTTGCTTCAATTGAACTTGAAAAAACTAAAATTTTACTAACATCGTGGTAGGGAGAATACAAATTTTTGTTAGTTATGTTTAGTGCTATTGTTGCTCTACTATTTCACTTGGTTATGTTTTAACATATTTTTGTTGGTTTTAATATGTTATTTAGTTTTATTTTTTACATTACTAATTTATTTATTTATTTATGTATATTATTATTATTATTATTTATTTTGCGTCTCGCTTCGCTTGGGTGCGCGCCTTAAGTGCGCCTTGCGCCTTTGACTATATATATATATATATTTTTTTTTGACTATATATATATATATATATATATATATATATATATATATAGCAGATGACCTCTAGCCTAGTGGTTAAGAGAGATGCATGCAGCCCGAGTGGTCAGGTGTTCGAATCCCAGTGGGAGCGATTCCAGAAACAATTTACCCGGTTCCAATATATATATATATATATATATATATATATATATATATAAAACAAGTCAAAGCCTTCTCGCTCTAATGGTTAGCATGTGCAGACATAATGCATCCTGGTTGGGTGGGTTCGACACCACGGAAAAATAGATTATTCCTTCCAATTATTGTGGGATATATATATATACACTGCCTCTCCCTGTTTTGCTTGGTTCCTTTACATTGATATTTGCGTATTATGCATCCTTGTCCTCCAACTACCTCTAAGACTGATTTCTGCAGCAGTGTGTGTTCTAGTCTTCTAGATCATGTAAAACAAGAAGTTCGGGTGCCTAACCTGTCTGGAACATAGTTTAGGCAGCATCTTGTTGGTTCAGTTGTGAATTCATTCTAGAAGATTAATCAGATCACATGTACATGCTTCTTAATTCCTGTTAGAAAAGCAGAGAATAAGGTATTTTTAGTTCGGATTTAGGAAGAGTAGATGAATGGATTAGTCCATAAATGCAGCCTTCATTGGGAGAAAACTGAACATCGTACGACTGGGTCTTCCAATAATAGCTGATTAAAAGATAATGCGTAGTATGGGGTTTACTTGATTTTTCTGGTCCATGGATAGGACTTAACAAGTGCCATGCGGTGCTCTTATTGTCTGGAAACCTCTTTCTTGATTTCCTGACAGAAAATAGGACACTTATTGTTCCTTGATATACTTGAAAGTTAAAACAAACCATAGCTTTCTTGGGCGTCAATTGACTCCTTTCCTGTCCATATGGTATTTCTTAAATATACTGATTCAATCAGCACACACAAAATAGACAAAACAAAGACTATTTGTCTTGAACAAATATAGCATGAACTAAGCCTGAATATACCAACTGACCCCCAACTTACCTAACCTAGCTTTAAAGGCGGTTATTAATTAAGCCCTGTTAAGTAAATTAATTTCAATCAGCACAAAATAGAGTAGGCAAGGAGTCCATTTGACATGAAGAACTATTACATGAACTAGCCTGAATAGTTCAACTGAACCAAGACTAATTAATCCGAGATGATCCATTTTGAGGGAATATATCAGCTAATCAAGCCTGACCCTGTTCGTTACCTGCATCCCAGATAAAGCATTACACTGTATCCTAGGCATGCGTTGATAGTGAAGGGAACTTGACTCTGCATCACTTAAAAGTTGACTTCAGACTTATCTAATACCTGAAAGACTTAACTCAATGTTCCACGTATCTGGTATAGTACTACCTCATCTGATACACCAGCTATTTTACCTGTTACTCTGGTGTTTGGTTAAAGTTTTTCAATGGCTACCTTTTTTTTTTGGTTGTTTGTTCAGTGGATATCCGTATTAAAGGACCCATTATCGATATTTATTCTGACGGCTATGACCAAAATCTTTTGACCTTTCTAAATAGAAGTTATATTGCATCTGTTACACATCAATGATGCATATATCATGAATGCATTATTATGTTCGTTGTAGGGTGGTTATTTGTAGTTTGATGTTGTTCAAAGTTTTTAAATACATAAAATTCTGAAGGAAGTTGAGAGTTAAAAGAGTGCAATTCCTTTCCTCACTGGATTTAGCAAATTTTCTATGCGTGAGGATCTCAGGAAAGCAGCGGTTTCATACTACTGAAACATTCAACCATTGTTGGAATTTGACAGTTCTGGCAATCCGTTTAGCTGAACTTTGAGTTGACCATGTATCCTTGTGGTAGCCAATATGCCTCTGCTGTCAACTACTACATTCAGGCTCACATGAGGGCATGTTTGGCAACATGGAAATGGAACCAGGGTAGGGCATTGCATGAAACCTATTAAGGTTTTAAGACCTGTTTGACAACATGAAACTTGGTGAAACTTTTGCCGACACAAAGGATAAAGGTCAAATATTTAAGTTTTAATGAGTTGCAAGACGTGATTGGAACTTCCAATCCACTGAAACCTAGGGAGAATGAAATACGTTGAAAGTTGAAACCCTCTTAAGAATGCAATAAATATGGGTGTCTTGAGGTTTCAGTGAGTTTTACTAAAAGAGTGTTCCTGGTTAACAAAGAAAAGAAAAAAAAGAGGAGAAATGTTATGTTGCAAGGTTAAAAAGAAAAGAAAAGGATCAGAAATGTTAAAAAAAAGAAAAGAAAAGGAATCGTTATATTGCAAGGTTCAAAAATTCGATTTCAGCATCTGTTTTGGACCCATCATATGAGACCGGTTTCTATACTTTCAGAGATTTCCGCGGTTTGGCAATCATTTTGGGCTGATAGTTTTGGGAGGTGAGTTGCATGAGGTTTCATGCTGCTAACAAATAGAAGGAATAATACCTCAATAATATGATGATAAGGATTCACGGTATAAAGTATAAATGTGTGTTTCTTGTTGGAAACTTTTGTCAAGATTTATTTTCCCGAGGCAACATAAATTGTACTATTCTTCCGGGGTTAATTTGAGAGTTTATTTCATATTACTTTTCTCACTTTGATCTAACATTTTGGAATTTTTCGTCCATCACCATTGCTAAATTGGCTTCTAGTCTTGGTTAATCATGGGATCTTGTTCTAGTACTGTTTTGGACAGTAGTGCTTGGAGTGGGTCCTACTTGGGACTAAATTTACTTTGTTAACAAACTTGCATTACAAGTATGTAACTTATGTGCAATTCAGAATGAATTGGAGATCATTTGCACACCTACGGTCACTGACATGTGGCAGTACATGCAGATGCTTGTCTAGTGTTTATGTGTGTGCATGTGTGATGGTGATACACAGCCATTGGTTGCATGAATAGTTCTTGCATAGTATAATATTTGGCGTTTAAAGTGTTTCTGAATATGATAATTTAGTAACTATGTTTTAGTATGACAGTTTGCATTTAAGTGGTAACTAGGTAATAAATCAAATTATTGGTCCTTCGTAATTCTCTATGTAACAGATTATATGTCTGCAAGTATGATAGTTACAGCTGTAAATATCCTGGACTTCGTGTCATCAAGACTATGCAAAATGTGGTTTGTTTTCTTAAACCATTAGTTCATTTTTTGCTTTATCATTATTTTTTTTGATGCTTTTAAAATGAAAACATGATTTGGACACATTATGGGCATTTGAGCTATTCCGTAAAGTCAGGCCTAAATGCATGTTTAAAGATTTGGAATAAAACTTTTCTTAGGCTGTGTTTGGTATGATGGTGGAAAGTGAGAGAAAGGAAAGGAAAATAGAAGTGTTTTATGTAGAATTAGGATCCCATTTATATAGGATCTAATTCGTTTTCCTTTCCTTTATGCACTTTGTTAGCGCAACCAAACACAGACTCAATGAATAATCATCTAGACATAAAAGGTGATACCATCATGATTTCAGAACTTAGACTCCATTAGACTATCAGTCTCCGAGTGGCTTCTAGTGCCTGACGGTCTTGGTGGAAAAGTTGGGTTTAAGTTTTCTGGTAACACTGCTTTACTGTCTCATGTGGCAGCAATGAGAATTCACTATGTTGGGCCTCCAGTTACCTGTTGCCTTAAGTAGGATTCGTTTCTATCATTTAGAAGTTTCTTGCCATACCCATTATATTCCATAGCTAGTACACTCCTTTTTTCTGTGGAAGCTTTCATTAATATATCTGAAACTGTTTTGAAGTGACAACACAAAACAATTCAGCCAGGTGCAGTGTCATATTTGTTTAATTTTTTGGTACGTTTGGGTTCTAATTTATTTATTGAATTGCTCTTTTGAATGCATTTCAAAGTAATGCTAGTGATCGTGTTGCATGATGTTTACATATTCTCTATACAGAGAAGGATGGAAAGATCAAAAGCTGGTATATTTTCCTTGCAGCTGAAATTGTATCCGGGCCGCTATGAGGTGGGGAGTGAATCATGATGATGTATTTTCTTGTTACTACGCAACTTTCCTTCACTTGTTATTTAAAATGGTGCAGATTAAATTCATTGTTGATGGTGAGTGGAGAATCGACCCGCTTCGCCCTGTTGTGGACAATAATGGTCATCAAAACAATCTCCTCATGGTATCCTGAGTGCATAACATCAACTAATACAGGTGACAAATTTGTAGACTAATTGTAGACTGAGGCTAGACTGAGATTAATTGATTCACATTCTTTACATTCTAATCCTAGTGAAATCAATATTGTATGGCTAGATGTAAGAAGGCCACTCAATGCTACCACTACCATTAATATTTAAAAAAAAGAGAGCAAAATAGTGTTTTCTTCTCCCTTTTCTTGTTCCTGGCTTTTGTGATTGAGCCATCCTTTGCATGTACTCTGACTTGATGCATAGCTTTCCTTGACAACTCCTTGTTACCGTCTGTGGACAACTATAGTGACACCATCCTATTATTAAGTTAACTACTTGTTACTGTACCTGCTGCTTTGTCTATAGAATAGAGAGAAAAAGTTATTAAATTCATTTGCCAGTGAGGCTGAATGTATTCTTGTGAGCTAAATGATTTAGTTATTCTTGGTGTTTGATGTTGATCCAAGAATGGTTTTTCGTTGTACTATATCGGTCGGACATTAGTCTTGGTTGGTTGGTGAACCAACTTGTAGTAACACTTAACTTCATGGCTTGTAAACAAAATGTCATTGTTTTTCCTTTTTATTGTACTCGTCTAGCATTCAGAATCATAGTACTGTAGAAATTTAGATGGATTCAAAACTAGAAGTGAAGATATTTTGAAGGATGAGCAAACAACTCAGACCTTTTGTATTCCGCAAGAAATTTTTACCTGGTTCGCGGAATCTTCGGGTTGGGAAAGGAAAGTGATTACTTTCCTATGTTTGGGTGTCAAAGGAATTGAGGAGGAAAGGAAAGTGATTCCCAATGGAAGGAAAATTAGGGGGGAAAGTGATTCCATCCATCCAAGCAAGGAATCACTTTCCCACATTGAAGTAATCACTTTCCTTTCCGAATTCCTTGGCGTTTCCAAACATCGGAAAGGAAAATCAATGGGAAATAAAATTTCCCAAAGGAAAGGAAATTACAAGGAATTGATTTCCTTTCCCTTCCATTCCGCGAACCAAACGAGGCCTCGTTTGGTTTGCGGAATGGAAGGGAAAGGAAATAAATTCCTTGTTATTTCCTTTCCTTTGGGAAACTATAATTCCTATTGATTTTCCTTTCCCATGTTTGGCAATACCAAGGAATTTGGATGCCAAGGAATTTGGAAATGAAAGTGAATACTTGAATGTGGGAAAGTGATTCCTTGCTTGGATGGATGTAATCACTTTTCTTCCTAATTTTTTTTCCATTGGGAATTACTTTTCTTTCCTCCTCATTTCCTTTGGCATCCAAACATAGAAAAGTAATCACTTTCCTTTCCCAACCCAGAAAGTAATCACTTTCTTTTTCCAATCCGGAGATTCCGCCAACCAAACGAGGCCGAAATTCATCTTCTTCCTCCCGTGATCAAGTAAAATTGTAAACTCAAAGGTACTCCACTGGGAAGTCATATCTATCACACATCCAAACCTGCCCTATACTATAGCATGCAATTGCGAAAGCTGCTGCTCGAGAGGTTCAGGTGTGTCATTTTTTTTTTCCTTCTCACTGCCTTGTTTTTGTTTCTAGTAAAGATGAGATATATGAATCTGGAAATTGCTGAGAAACCCAATTTCAGGATGGGCTTTTATGAAATGTCCACCCGCTGGATAAGTTTTATGAAATACCCAGAATTAAGTATTTTCACGTTAAATATTCCAAGATTCCCTTTTAGATGCCACCCGCTAGAAACTGCTATTTTTATAATACCGAAACTATCCCTCCGCGCGAATTGGTCATCTATATGTATTTGAATTCAAAAAACTCAGATCTGGATTGTGATTTTCGTCTTCTTCTTCTTCACTGGAAATCTGAATTCCATTGCTCTCATCTTCAGCAGAGATCGCAAAGATCGTTCGTAGTTCGGTGTGCTTTTCTTCAGTCGAACTCAGATCATCGCTCGTCATCATCCTCATCTTCATCTTCATCGTGGAGACATTTGAAGTTTTCCGACAATTATGTCAATTGTGGAGAGAATATCTTTCTTCTTCTTTTCCATCAGAATTATCATCGTTTTGAAAGAAGAACGAAACTCTTTGTTCATGAAAAAAAACTAAATTACACGGAGAATGCCATTCTCCGTTTTATTTAAAACGGAGAATGCCGTTCTCCGTGTTTCTAACACGGAGAATGGTCATTCTCCTGCGTTTTAACACTGGAATGACCATTCTCCGTGCTAAATTACACGGAGAATGACCATTCTCCGTTTTATTTAACACGGAGAATGGCATTCTCCGTGTTAGTAACACGGATAATGGTCATTCTCCTGCGTTTTAACACTGGAATGACCATTCTCCGTGTTAAATAAAACGGAGAATGACATTCTCCGTCTTAATGTAGCACGGAGAATGGCCATTCTCCGTTTAAATTAAGACGGAAAATGTCATTCTCCGTTTTATTTAACACGGAGAATGACATTCTCCGTTTAAATTAACACGGAGAATGTCATTCTCCGTTTTATTTAACACGGAGAATGGCATTCTCCGTGTTTCTAACACGGAGAATGGTCATTCTCTTGCGTTTTAACACTGGAATGACCATTCTCCGTGTAAACTAAGACGGAGAATGACCATTCTCCGTCTAAATTATGACGGAGAATGGCCATTCTTCGTGTAACTTTCAGGACGGAGAATGGCATTCTCCGTCTTAATTAAGACGGAGAATGTCATTCTCCGTGTTACTAACACGGAGAATGGTCATTCTCCGTGTAAATTAAGACGGAGAATGCCATTCTCCGTGTTACTAATACGGAGAATGACCACCCTCATGTGAAATTAACATTTTTCGTGTTCTAACACGGAGAATGGCTATTCTCCTGCATTTTATGGTCAGCTGAAACTTTGGAGGGCCATAACTTTTGACTGGGAGGTCGAAACGAGGTCCCGTTTGTCGCAAAATGAGCGTATCGTCGAGGAGACTGAAAGTAACAGCTTCATCGTTAGACGGCGTTCCGAAATTTTAGATTCGCAAAAAAATGATGTTTGGACCTCCGTTTTAGCATTTTTGTCGTTTGTCCCAGTCTTTCCGAAATTTTTCGACGAGTTTTTGAAGATTTTTGAGGAGAAAACCTAGATTCGAAAGTGAGCAGCGTAAGGAAGAAGATGAAGTATCGAAACTTTTTTTAAGAGCAGTTTCGTGGGTGTTTTCAATAAATTAAAAGGAAGGGCAAAAGGGTCATTTGGAACCCGCTTTGGATAAGTTTCTCTAATTCTGGGCACGCGATGAAAGTTTTTTTAGCGGTGGGTTTTACATAAAACTTTTTTAGTTTTTGGGCATTTCATAAATCTTCTCTATATGAATTATGATGTTTAGTTTTTTTTTGGTATATTTTTATTTGGTATTATAGAATGCTGCAGTGAATCAGTGATGAAAATAGTTATTAGTTGTCAAGTAGATGTCATAATTAGCTAATTATCCTGTGTGACTTTTATTGATTATCGTTGCATATGATATGCAAATTTCTTCTCTAAAATAAGGTAGTCACCGACACGTTCACGGCAAAAATCTATAATATTATAAAAAAATAGATAAAAATTTAAATTATATTAAAATATAGTCATTAGAATATATTTTAATTAGAATTCTTTGTAATTATATTTTTAGAATTTTGGATGTGTTTAGTTAGAGAATATTATTTACTTAGTTTAAATATAATTCAAATATTGAATATATTTTAGGATATGTTATATGTTTAAGAATTTTTTTCTCTAACTACACGAGGAGATACATAGTTAATTTTTCTTTTTGAATATTTTTATTAATTAATGAAAGCTATACATACAATTTAATTTAAGCGGTTTTTAAGCTCAATCTTTTTCCTAAAAAAAGGATTGAGCCGAATAAAGAATGAGCATTATATACTGTGGCATATTTATTTCATATGTACAGATCTTACCTATGTATATATACAAGATCTAAATACACGATAAGATCGAAGACTAAACAAATCAATACTTCTATTGTTTATTGTTGGATCCATAGAATTTATTATTGATCTTTGGGATTGTTGGATCATTTTCTATCCTGCAGTTTTAGACCATAGATCAAGTCAAAGGAATGGCTCACCCATCCTGTATATTGTCTTTTTCGTTCCATGTTGCAATAGAAACGTATTATTTGATTATATTAGATTCTACAAGAATAAATTCTTCATGTATATGGGAGGTTACTATTGTTTTTACTATATATGGTTGTGTGGTATAGATGCAGCAACGAAATAGGTAGGTAGGACGGATTATGTGCTATCGGGTAGGCCAAGATTTCTCTCTGACACTATCCGAAACTTGTATGGATAAAAATTTAAAAAATGTAGGAGTCGAACGCATCCAATACATAACGAACTAGATATCATGTCTTAGTTAGTCATGCCGTGTCCCTGCAACATATATCTGGACACATTGGACCCGATAGCTGCCCTGCCGGTAAAGTTGGTAGAGTGTAGGAGAGTGAATGGGACCCACCATCAACACTTCGTTTTTAGAGGTGGATACTGGAGAAATGAGATTTGACAGGTTAGGCTAGGACCGAGGGGAATGCTAGTACTGTTCAACTCACCTCACTTGCCACTTTCAGCAATCGCATACGTCAAAATTTAGGATTGGTGTGGCTCAATTTAGTACTGGAGAAAAGGATTTCAAGGTGTGAAGAAGTCTGGGTGGTGTCTGGGTCAAATTTGGATTGGGCTGATACAGGTCTGGTCAATATTTAGGATTGGTGTGGCCCAATTTTTTTTTTTTTTTTTTTTTTTTTTTTTTTTAGGACGGACTGGGTTTTCTCTTTGAGACTCAAGTCCGGCCCGATCGACCAACGGAGCCGACTTGTTTTTGCTCCAAAATCTGGTTGGACCGGTCTGTCTGGTCGGAGGCCCCGTCCACCTCCTCGGGTCCTATCATAATTGAACGTAATTTTATTTTTTAAAATTTTAAACCACCTCCCCTCTCCCATTATCTGTATTGTTAACCATAGCGGATTGTATTTTTTGTTAAATAACCTCCAATAATCATTTGACGAGGGTATTTTGGTCTTATAAGAAATACTTTTTTAATCAAAATATGACTATTATTTAATCGTTTATGAATGTTGATTATGATATTTGGGTCATTTTGCTAAAAATACTTATACGACAAAGTGACCAAAATACTCCTGTCACAACTATATCCAATATCTTTTTTGTCATTTGACACCCAAAAAATTTAATTCATCTAAATATATTACACCAAAAATTCTTCCCTCTTCTAATATTTTCAATTATGTTTTATTAGGTACATTAGTTTCTTCTTGACTACCATGGAAAATCAACCACCACCATAGCAACTACAAGTTTCGCAACCTTAACCCGTGCCTTAGGAGGTACTTGACAATGAAGGAGGATGACCTCATCGAATTTGTCCGAAATTGGAGAACATTTTTGCGATATTTATCAAGGTTATAAATGGCGGTAAGCGGGTGCGCGGCGGAGAGAGTCCGTCTAGGCAGTGCCTAGGCGCCGTCTAGGCGGTCGATACATTTTGAACATTTTTTTACTATTTTACCACTGTTTTTTGCATAATATGATATTTTAAGGGTGTTCTATGCATAACTAAGTTGTAGAACGAAGATTTATAAAGTTTTAGTTTTGTAAAAGTGAACCATAGGCCCATAATGTTTTAAAAACCTTTTTGGCCAAAATATTTTGTAAAGTATTTCTTCGCCTAGGTGCCCGCCTACGCTGCATGACCTCCGCCTATGCCGCCAACCTCCGTTGGCCGCCTACTCCACCGCCTACAAAAAAGCGGTGCGGAGAGGGACCGCCTACCGTCTAGGTGCCGCCTAGGCGGACGCCATTTAGAACACTGATATTTATAATGAGAATGTTGCAGATCGAAGAAGACTCACGGGTGCAACTCATGTTTAAATACATACATTATGGAAAATGAATCTAACCAAGACGTGTGAACACTAATAGACATGTAGACAATCATATCCAGTATCTTGAAGAAATGTTTATTTTAATTTATTTAGCTATTAGTTTTAGGAACTAAGGTAGGCACAATTATCATGTATCAGTTCGAAGAATTAACTGCAATATTTTTTCCTGTACTTACTGTTTTATTTGTTATCTACCAATATATGTTATTATTAGTACATTTGTATCTTATATTTGTTAATATGACTTATGTTTTGTGTTTGAGTTTTCAACATCTCTTCAATCTTTGTTTGTGGTACTTGTTATATCAGTGTTCTAAACATTGCTATGCGGAGATGGTGTGCCAAGGGTCACACCTAGGTGCCGAACTAATTTTTTTTTACATATATATATGTATATAACGTATATATGTATGTACATGTCAAATATTAACAAAACTCATATTTGGAGGAGTTGGTAAGCATGTTTGTTATAAGTGATGGGTTTGGAGGTCCTTTGTTCGAGCTACCATCAATTCAAAAAAAAATATTTTCCTTTTTTTATTTTCCTTTGCCTTTCCTTTTCTTTTCCTTTCCTACTTTCCAGTGTACCATTTTTCCTTTCCTTTCCTCTCCCCTCTCCCTCTCATCCCTTTCTCGTCTCCCGGCTCCACCACACCACCACCACCGACGTCGCCGTCGTCAGCACCACCACCACCCCCACCACCTCCGCCGCCGTCAGCACCACCGCCGCCGGCAGCACCACCACCACCACCATCACCACCACTACCAGCGCCGCTGCCACCAACACCGACCTACCGGTAAGTCTTTTTTTTGATTTTTTTTTAATTTTAAAATAGGGCGCATAGGCCGGCCACCTAGGCCGGCCGCCTAGGCCGATTTTTAGAACACTGTCTTATTAGGGGTTGATCCCTCTGGTTTTGTATAATATCTTAATCAAATATATGTGACAGTATATTCTCAAACTTGGTTACGACATCTGACCATACAAAATCAAATATGTTAATCCTAGCAAGTACCACAAAGGAAACTTGAAGATGTTGAAAATCCAAACACGACATAAGTCATCAACAAACACCTATCTAACGAGAATATATATATAAAAAATTGCAATTAAATAATGAGTTTAGTTTTTTTTTTACTATTTTTTTAAATAATGAGCTTAGTTTTATTAAATGGCCTCAAACTAGGTACCTTTTTGACATAACATGCTCAATTTGTTATAGGCAATTTTTAAATTTTTTTTTTTAAATAAATCAGTCTATAGACTGGTTCGCACCCAAATCAGATCTAATCTGGTCTAGTCCGGACAGACTCAGACTGTGCATCTGGGCTGGGCTAGGCTAAATTTGGAGTTTTGTTCTCCATCCCGTCAGGTCAAGACCAAACTGATCCGATCCGACCCAAATTTGGTCAAACCTGATCAACTATGAGTTCAGGTCGGCCCTGACCGATTAACACCACCCTTAGGCCAGTTAAAGATACCAAAAGAAAGTTTTCGGTTTGTGAAACGTCATGTGAGCACAATTTACATAAAAACAAATGAACATTTCTGTTGACACACACCTAGAGCTTGCATAAAGAAAGTGAGAAAAATGAAAAGAAAAAAATACTTTCAATAAGAAATTGCGAAAAAATAAAACTAAGAAACGGCCGATTTGAGCTAGGCCACAGAGTCGCACAGAGTGTCCCCATTTGCAGCTAAAAGTAAATGAACACAAATTGAAGCGAATTCAAACTCTTTATTGACATTCAAGAAGTTTACAAGCGGCGCTAGGCCGAGATTACAAATCGCTCAAGCTCTCTCTCTGAAACATAAAAGGCGTGCCAAGTGGCTTACAAGATGGAATGATTCATGGTGATGTTCCGATACATTATGTTCTGTATATGGTGCTTCAGCTCCTTGCAATGCTCCAAGGCTCCAGAGTTAGCTCCGCGCCTTAGCACGTTCGAGGAAAGCTCCGCACCCGCTGACGTCTCCTGCTTCCTGCAAGCAATCTGTGGGGTCAGTACATTGTTATGCACTGGTGGTGAGGTTAGCTCGCCCACAATGCTATCATTACCAAACACGTTCTATTTACTTTTGTGCACCGTCTATCATTCATTATCTTTCTAATCTTGCCTTAGGATCAGTTTTATGGCATATTTCATAACCTATCTCGTGTTGCCGAATTCGGGTGTTTGCATGAAAATACATGCATGACTTACCCATACTTACTGTCCGGCCTTCCCTGTCCAAAGTAAACCAAGTTAGTCAACAATTCATATAAACTTTCAATGCCAAGGGCGTGTCCTTGCCTCAGGTCCTAGCGCGACGTAGGCGTGTTTTCTAACTCGATTTCACGAAGTACTCTTTATCCTTTGGTGTGTTACATTTCAAGCCTATTCAGAAGGCACTTCATTTAGTTAACTTAGACTACTTTGTTTCAATGCAAGGACTTGCACGTGGATTGCCACCAGCAAAGTCCACTTAATCTATATGCACCGGTCGCTGGCACCACAAGCCATTTTGGACACCTTCTCCTTTGGTATTCTCAACTATCAGAGCGTGCGGCTGGTACACCTTGATAGTGTCTTGAAATACTCCTACACTTACGTCTCCTGGGTGGCCTAGCCCACACCTAGGCAGCCCGTAAGCCCCCTTGATTTTCGTCCGGGCCGGCTACGATCCTCCCTTTGATCGTGCCGCGGAAATCCCTTATTCTGCCTACCTCCCGTATACGATGGGATTGTCCACGACCATTTCGTTTTGTTTGTCATTTTAACTTAACGGCTGTCTCTGAGCCGTAGGCTAACCCTTAGCCTTAATATGTTATCGACCAGGTTGGCGGCGGCATCCGTGCAGCGCGGGTAGCGAGTCCCATTGCACGTCCCCGTCATACATGTCGCTAACCATTCCTTTCTTTCTTTCTTATCTTTTATTCATTCTTTCTTTTCCTTCTTTCACTTGTTCGTTCGTTCATTGACTCATTCACACATTCATTCATTCATTCGTTGATTCATTCATTCACTTATTCGTTCATTCTTTCATTCATACATTATGTAACTTCCCGTACGGGAGTCGCCTTGGCGACCCATCGGTCCCGAAGTCTTTCAATGTTGCTATACTCTACTCGGAACGACTATGTTGATAGTCTTCCGTTTCATTGTTGTAAACCATTCATTGTTTCATTGTTGAACGCATAAGGGACTTGAACGTAAGCTTGTGCCTTAGCACGAGCGTGGAGCACGGTACGAGAGTTCTCACATTTCCCTTAGCTAGGTGCGTTGAGTCATTTATTAGCATGCGCGGTGTTATCGCCTAGCAATTCTAGCGATAGTGTCCGTATTGTTATGTGTCTAGGCTAAGCAAAGACGGGTTAATCGGAGCCACCCACCTTAGCGATGTTCGCATCGGCCGAGCGATACTCCGAGCGCGGCATTGAAAGTCTAAGTCTGGATTCATCTTTGACGAGCCAATGTAAGCCTTGCATCGATACTTCATCGGGTCGATGCAACTCTTCGAGTCGACGGCTCGTTTGAGTCGTTGCACTTGCCGTTTGAATCGGCGTTACGCTAGGACGGAGCGGGTCATTACACCACCACACCTCATGTGCACTCCTCAACACAAACAATGCATTATATTGAGATACTGATCATTTGGTGTAGCAAATGTGGGACTATCTTTCCTAGTGTAAAGTCAAAAACACCAGTAGATATTTAACAAGATCGAATTAATACTGACTTTTACATATTTCATTGTAACAATTAGCATGCTACATATATCAATACTGCTTACAAAATTGCTAGGAAAATACTTGGTCATACTGGAGGAGCATCAGCCTCCTTGGCATCGCGGCCGGTGTCGATCTCCTTGTATCTGTACCATTTGGCGAGCAACAAGAAGTAGACCATGTTCAAAACTCCGATCCCGGCCAGCAGGAAGTAGAAGTTGTCCAGCCTCCCCTTGTTGAGGTCCTCGGCGAGCCACTCCCTCCCTCCCCCGCCGCCGCCCGTAGTCTTGTGCACCACCTTCACGATGAAGCCGCTCAAGTAGTTCGACACCGCCAAGCCGCAGAACACCAGGGACCCCCGCGATGCTCCGCATGTTCTCCGGGAACTGCTTGTAGTAGAACTCCAGCTCCCCGACCGAGTTGAACGCCTCGGCCACGCCCGACAGCACGAGCTGCGGGACCAGCCAGAGGCACGACATGGATGAGACCGCGCCCCCGCCCGGCGCGGCCGCGGCCCCGACGGCCGGGTGGTCGGGCGCGTATCTCCTCCTCCTCCCTTCCACCAGGCCCGCGACGAACATGGCGACGACGGAGAGGAGGATCCCGGCTCCCATCCTCTGCAGCATCGTGATCCCCTCCCCTCCGCGCAGCCTCCGGAGCAGCGGGACCAGGAGGCGGTCGTAGACCGGGATCCAGACCGTGAGGGCGAGCATGGAGAAGAACATGAAGGAGCCCGCCGGTATCTCGAAGCGGGACGACAGGTGCCGGTCGCTCTGGAGGGCCTCGAACACGACGTAGGTGGCCTGCTGGATCACCGAGGCGTGGAACATGATGCACGCGGACCATATCGGGATGATCCTCAGGACGCACTTCACCTCTTCGACCTGCTGCAGGCTGCACAGCCTCCATGAGCAGTCTGGCGCCCTCGTCGTCGACGTCTCCTCCTCCGTCTCTGTCATGATTGCAGCCTTGTCGAGGAACCTGTTGCCGAATTAAGCACTTTCTCGTTATCTATGTTGCACACCGACACCAGAATCAACACAACAACGTAAGGACACGGCGACACAGGTACACCACCTCCTAGTGTATTTTGGACGTCTGCATGTGTCTGAGGACTCTGGTTCACATTTTTGGAGGGTCCATGCTTCCTGTAGTTCATTATCATCGCATTCTAGGAAACATGGACACTTCAAAATATATTAGGACACGTCGAGATAGGTACCGGGTTCGTATTACTATATCTTTACGGTGCCGTGTCACCAAGGGCGGAACTGAAAATCAGAATTGGGATGAGCTGGAGTGGGTTAGGGTGGACTAAATATAACCGGACTCACCAAAAAATTACCAAAAAAAATTTATATATGAAAAAGAAAATCAAAATTTGTTTTTGGGGTCCCACCCCAGCCCTTCACTAGTTCCGCGTGTCACATCCATGGAACCATGTCCATGCACAAGAGATGAAGTAAGTACCTAACTATGAGCAATTATATTATAGAAAAGAGACAATTTTATATAGAGTTATAAATTTTGGTGTATTTATACAAAAGATGATAAGTTTGAGATATTTATAGGAAAAGGGATGTGATGGCGCCAAATATAATTCTTTAGCTTGGCACCATCTTAGATGTGTCGCCAAAGTTTTTTTTTTTTCCACTTTTTTCTATTTTTGACGTAAGAAGTTGATTTCTCATCCATAAATAAATAACCCTTCATATACAAATTTATCTCTTTTTTTTTCAAATCTTAGATTTATTTAAATCTAATATTAGAAAAAATAGCTTAGAGATAAAGTTAAAAGATAATTTAAAATATTAAATATTTTTTTTTCTCAAATCAGGTTGATTGTACATATATAAAAATCAGATAAATTTAAAATATCTTTAGAGATAAGTTCTTAAATATTTTTAAAATCTAATATTAGAAAAAAAAACATCTTATCTCTATTTTTTTTTTCAAATCTTAGATTCATTTAAATCTAATATTAGAAAAAATAGCTTAGAGATAAAGTTAAAAAATAATTTAAAATCTTAAATATTTTTTTTTCTCAAATCAGGTTGATTGTACATATATATAAATCAGATAAATTTAAAATATCTTTAGAGATAAGTTCTTAAATATTTTTAAATCTAATATTAGAAAAAAAAAAAAGCATCTTAGGCGTTTGAAATCGTAGATAAAATTTTCAAATAAAAATTTGTTCCTACTAAATTAATTCTGTAAAATTAATTTATTTTTATAGAATTAATTTAGATGTTTGATTGTCATTATTTTCCTTAAAAAATTATTTTCCATGGATTTGAGAAAAAATATTTAAGATTTTAAATTATTTTTTTAACCTTATCTCTAAGCTATTTTTCTAATATTAGATTTAAATGAATCTAAGATTTGAAAAAAGATATATTTAGAGATAAGTTTGTATATGAAGAGATAATTTTATTTATGGATTCTTCTTACGTCACAAATTAAGAAAAAAATGGAAAAAAAAAAAAAAATTTGGCGAAATCTAAGATGGCGCCAAGCTAAAGAATTATATTGGGCGCCATCTTAGATGGCGCCACATCCCTTTTCCTATAAATATTTCAAACTCATCATCTTTTGTATAAATACACCAAAATTTATAACTCTATATAAAATTGTCTCTATAGAAAATAATATTTGGCCCGTTTTTGGGTGTGACCACCTAACGACCGCACCTACTGGCAGCGACTCATTGACCCCTCTATTAGCACCAGAACCCACCCTCTTAAAAATTGGACCGGAGCCAATAGGGGCAGCCATGTGGGCTGCAGGCCATTGACAGTCACTCCAATGTCGGTTCAAATAACAGCTTCCTTCTATTATATACCTGAACTGGTCAGTGTAACAAAGCTGAGAGTTCTGCAACTTGGGATTGGGAGGATTGAAGAGCGAGTGCTTAGGATCTTCAGGAAGCTCCAGGCTCCTCTTCTTGAACGCGGCGACCAGGACCTGGGCCACGCCGGTGAAGGGGCTGCCCTCGGGCTTCACCTTCACGTATATGCTCGAGCCCAGGAAGAAGAAGGCGCACGAGAAGAGCATGAGGGTCGCGGGGATGGCGAAGCCGATCGACCAGCTAACGTCGGTCTGGATGTAGACGATGACGGTCGAGGAGATCATGATGGCGGAGGTGAGGGTGAAGTAGTACCAGTTGAAGAAGCTGTTGATCCCCCTCTTCCCGGACTCCGTCTGGGGATTGAACTGGTCCGCCCCGAAGGGAAGGCTGCAGGGGCGGATGCCTCCGGCTCCGATCACGAGCAGGACGAACGCGGCGAGGAGGATGGTCAGCTGCCACTCCGTCGGCTGCGGGCATTGCTGGCTGCTGTGGTCGCAGCGCGAAGGGTGCAGAGACGGAACCGCCGCGGTCAGCGTGATGACAAACATGCCCTTCAATGCAACAGTACGTAGTTCCCCAAGTAATTAGCATAGTGAGCATCATTAGTAGTTGGGACTCTCCAATGCAATTTGGAGCCCAAAATTTCAAAAAAAAAAAAGGTAAATATAGAATGGGTTGGGTTTGTATGAGAATAGTAGGAAATGATAAAGTGAGCTCCGGTCCCAAAAATTGTGTGGTCAAAAATTAATGTAGGGTCCGAGCTCTCTAGCCTAGTGGTATTAGAGCGGACACCTGGAGGGGCCGACAAGGTTCGAGCCCCCCAATTGTGTGTGTGAGTGGGATTTCAAAAAAAAAAAAATTAATGTAGGAAAAAATAATATAAAGTTTTGAATCTAGAAAGTTGGGCTCCAAATTGGAACTTACTATTCTACAAAACGAGTTTCTACAATCTAGAATCTAGAAATTGGGAGGCCCAACCCTTAGCACCCATGGATGGGTTGGGACCGAAATTGTAGAAATTGAGACTAGGGATGAGACTTATTATTCTACAAAATGAGCTCCTACATTCTAAATCTAGAATCTAGAAAATGGGATGGGCCTTACTAATGATGCTCTTACAAACTGCACAGAGACTGTTAAGAAGGAAGAGAGAGAGAGAGACAAGAACTGAAACTATGGATTTGGCAAACTTTGACGAGGTACATAATCGTAATTGCTATCTAATCAAATGAAAATAAATAATTTTTTTTTAAAATTTTATTTGATTACATTGCGATTATGATTACATTACAGTGTACCAAACGAGACCTAAGTCGATTTTAAGTGTTCTACAAAAGTAGTATAGAACAATTTTTTTTTAAAAATTCATTTGATTACATTGCGATTACAATTACATTACAGTGTACCAAACGAGACCTAAGTCGATTTTAAGTGTTCTACAAAAGTAGTATAGAACGTGGACTTATATACAACTTACAATTTGATACCTTCAACTATTAAGTCTATAATGAATCAAGTTGAAATTAAGCCTATGATGTATCTTGCCACAAGGATGGATCAGTTAGAAGTTTGAACTGGAGTGAGCTATATGTTATGTTGGAGTGGACTGGAGCATGATAAACTTAAATGGAATTTTTTTAAACAAATATAAGAAGAAGAAAAATTAGGATGGACTCCAGTCCAACTGAGCCCTACGGTAGCTCTGCTCTTGTATTGCCATATATGTTGCATAGTCAAATGACTATTTAGGTTACATGGTGTAACTCTCTCATACTTGTGGTCACATTGGTCAGGTATTTGACATACACTTCATAAAAAGTTATCAATTAATTCTATGTTGGATATGATAGATTTATAGCCAACCTAGCCAACAACATTCTGATATGCGAGATATGCGATGATGATATTAATGTTAGTTCACAGAATCAGAATTTTGAAAGAAAAAGAAAAAAAAAAAGTCATTTGAAAATTATCTATAAAGAAAAGGAAAATAGAAAGAAAATAGTTTTACTTACCCATCCCGATTCATTTTTTCTCCCAACTTACTACATTTATTAAAAAATTAGAACTAAATTATTCATACTCAAATATGTAGTCCGACTATATTACTATTTTTCCAAATATCAATTTTTATAGAAATTATAATTTTTTATAGCCAACCTAGCCAATTGATAGAATGATTTATAGCCAACCTAACCACACCATTCAGATACAGTAGTCTTGGAAAGCAATGATAAGAGATGACGACAAGGACACGTTTGGGAAGCGATCATGTAAGGTCACAGACTCACAGAATCAAAATATTCAACAAAAAAATTGGAAAAAAAAAGGTTTTTTCCTACCCACCGGATTCACGTTTCTTTCCAATTTAATACATTTATTATTAAAATTTAGGAATAAACTGTTTAGAGATGTACTGTGACTATATTTCTGTCGCTTCCCACCATAATTATTTTTAGGAATATTTTAGCAAATATTCTCATTCAAAATATAAAAACTAGAATATATTTTCACTTTTTTTTAAAAAAAATCAGCAAATATCTCTATTCCTTTGTATGGAAAAAATAAATTTTAAGATATACTCCCACTATTTAACCAAAAATTTGACTGGTTTACAATGAAGTGGGGACATTTGCTAAAAAAATTTAAATAGTGGAGGTATATGCTAGTTTCTATATTTTGAATGGAAAAATTTGCAAAAATCTCACTTAATTTTATGAAAAAAAAATGTAATTTTTTATACACATGAAAAATAAATAAACAATTGAATTATGTTCCTCTCCTTAAGGGTCTGTTTAGTAACGGTGTTTTTATCGGTTTTGGAGTGTTTTTGAACCGACCGTTTATGAAAATCTTACCTTGTTAATTTTTTTGAGGCACTGGTTTTGGTCGGCTCAAAAACCTCCCAAAATCATTGTAATGTAATTTTGGGTGGCTTTATAAACACCTCAAATCGGTAGATTTTGAAAGGTTTTATTATTTTATTCCATTCAAACATATATAATTATAACTACTACTATCCTTCTCTATTTAATGATATTCCTATAAAAGAACCACTCGTTAGTAAATTACCAATCATGAATTTGACTGATTTAAAAATCGCTACTTAAAAACTACCAAAGACCGGACCGCTCGTAACAGGTACTTTAAAAATACCGTATAACCGCTACCATACAATTGCCAACTAGACCCTAAGAGTTCGCATATCGTCCGTGAACTTTTCTCAAGATAACAAAATCCCAACTTACCGCTAGAGAGGCAATGCAAGCGAAACTCAGCGTCAAGTAGCGTCCCAGGAAGGCGTCGGAGAGGAAGGCCCCGAAGACAGTGGCGAGGTTGGTGGTGCCGTTGAAGATGTTGAGGGTGATCGCGGCGGGGACGCTCTTCATGTTGAAGACGGTGGTCATGTACACCAGCAGGTTCGACGACGTGCCCATGGTCGCCAACTTCTCGAACGTCTCGTTTCCTGAAAATAAAAATAAAAATAAAAATAAATCTCATTAATTCCATCACCAGCAACTCAACAAATAGAATGAATAAATTTGAACTGTTCAAGTTTGCATGCGTGTACCTATAATGTATGGCATGGCTTTCCATCCTGTGTGTTTGGTCGTAGGCTCCTCCATTGTTGGATTGGGCTCTGATTGGTCTTTCTCCATTAGTTGCTTCAGTACTCTCTCGCTCTCTCTCTTGTTTCTTCTCACTCCTTTCCTTTAGATTGTATCAAAGAGTAGATTGTATCAAAGAGGAGCAAAGAATTGAGAGAGTGCTTTATTGTGACAGCTAATAAGCGTTTGTATGTGATTGATCAAAAATGTTCTTTGAGTTGTTGGAATTAGAGCTGTAATTAATAAGCAGTTTGACGAGTACCATTTTGTGCGGCCACGGGTTCTCTGATCCAACTCCACTCCTATTGTTATGGATCGAACTCCACTCCTATTGTTATGGGTTGTTTATGGTCCTCCACTCCTATTGTTATGGATCCAACTCCACTCCTATTGTTATGGGTTGTTTGCGAATAAATAGTCAATTTCACATTGTGACCTTTTCAGAAACAATAAACTAGTTGGATATAATCTATCCAGATAGAGAAGGGTACATTTGGTATATTTTATGAATATTTTAATTTTCTCTTATGTCATAGCTTTTTATGTCCAAATTATCCTTGTACCATATTTAAATTGGAGTTGGTTTAAAATTTAAATTTTTTACTTATCGGTCATCATTAATTGTTAGAGTTCCAATGCAATTAATTCTTCTAATCCCTATCTTAACGTTTTTAATGTTTCCAGCCAGCCATTAAAATTTAAATCTTAAATATTAAGTCTTAATTCTTAAATCTTAAATTTTAAAGTTTAAATTTTTAGTTTTTTATTTTTAATTTTTTAATTTTTAGTGTTCACATAGGTAGGGCTGTAAAAAGATTCAACCCATTCGGTGTATCCTCAAAGCTTTATTTGAATCTCGTTCGTGGATAAATTGGTACCTTAATTTTTAATTTTTAGTTTTAATTTTAATTTTTAGATTTTAATTCTAATTTGTATTTTTTTAGTTTAATATTTTAAATTGTAAATTTTAAAATTTTAGATTTTAATTTTTAGTTTTTAATTTTCAGTTTTTAGTTTAGTTTTTTTGTTTTTTTGTTTTTAGTTTTAGTTTTTAATTTTTAGTTTTTAATTTTTAATTTTTAGTTTTTACTTTTTAATTTTCAATTTTAATTTAGTTTTTAGTTTTAATTTTAAATTTTAAATTTTAAAATTTAATTTTAATTTTAATTTTAATTTTAATTTTAATTTTAATTTTATTTTTATTTTTAATTTTTAATTTTTTTCGTTTTTAGTTTTTTGCTTCTATTTTTTAATTTAATTTTGATTTTTGATTTTTTATTGTTAATTCTTGCTTTTTACTTTTTACTTTCTACATTTTACTTTCTAATTTTTATTTTTATTTTAAATTTTTTAATTTTTAGTTTTTAGTTTTTAATTTTTAATTTTTGATTTTTTTCTTAATTCTTAATTTTACCTTTTACCTTTTACTTTTTACTTTTTAAATTTTAAATTTAAAATTTTCACTTTTAGTTTGTAACTTTTAAATTTAGTTTTAAAACTTTATTTTTAATTTCTAATTTCTAATTTTTAGTTTTTAATTGTTTATTTTTAGTTTTTAATTTTTTTATATCTCACATATAGTATAAGTTAAAGTTAGGTTTTGGGTCTCCAAATTATTTTTACGGGTCCAAATCAATGTTCACATAGGTAGGGACGTAAAAATTAAAAATTATATGTGAGACCCTATTACTTTTTTATTATTACTATTTCCTATTTTATATTTATGGTTTCCTATTTTCTATTTTCTATTTTCAGACCATATTTTATATGTGAGACCTTATTACTTTTCTTTTAATTTTTAAATTTTAGTTTTCCTATTTTTTATTTCCTAATTCCTATTTCTTATTTCCTTTTTTCCTATTTCCAAGTTCCTATTTTCTATTTTCTATTTCTATTTTCTATTTTCTATTTATTTTTTATTTGCATAAATGTGATAAAACTATACCACGACAAAGTGCCCGATGACAAAGTGTCCGATGATCATAGGTACGTCACCACTCAAATCATGTTTCTCGTTTTCTTTTTCAAATGTTTCCCAATTGCTCTCTACTATTTGTTCACATAACAATATTTAGTTAAACATGAAAGCAAACATTAGGAAATTCCACCTTAGATTATTGTTTAATTGAGTTGAACATTTGAAAAAGAGAAACAAAAATGAAAAAAAATATTTAAGGGTAACTAAGTAATTAAACAACCCAATAGAGTATTAATGACTCATTAAATGGTTTCTATCCGGATAGATTCTATCCAAAAATCAGCTTCCTTTCAGTCTCTCTTACATTATAACACCATAAATTTGGTTAATTTTGAATGAAATTATTTTCGGCAAAAAAAAAAAAAACCATAAATTTTTTTATAGGGGTGAACGTCTTTTTTGTTCTTTTTAGAAAGTTGTTGAGAGGCAAGGCCGTTCCTAACCTATGACTCATGGTGTGAGGTGGGCCAGGCTGGACTTAGCCCAGATTAAGGATCGGGTCGGGCTGGGCTAACCTGGAAAATCCAAATCCAGCCTGGATTCGGATCCGAATAGATTCGGGCCGAGCCGGGTCCGGACCGGGTTCGGGTTAGCCCGCGGGCTGGCCTATTTAAAAAAAGAGCCATATTTGGACCCAATTTTGAATTTATGTTATACATGTTTCTACTTTTAACACAAATCAAATTGGAAGTATTGGTTAGTACAATGGTTGTAAGAATTGATCCAAGAGAACTTGGATTCGTGACCCTGCTACTCCTGTATTAATTTGAATTTTTATCAAAATATATATTGGGTAGATCCAAAATTTTGAAGGACACTAAAAATTAAATAGATATATTTTTTTTTCAACGAAAAAAAATATTATTCTATCCGAAGGCCTACGACTCAAAGGTAGCATCGCACCATGATTCCCCCAATCACTTGGACTAGAGCTCATTGACTATAATTTTTTTTAAAAAAATTGGATGTACTAATTAAATTTCAAAATGGAGGTAAGAAAGTTAAAAGAATATCAAATGGGGTTTAAATACAAATAACCTTTTTTTTATAGAAACCAATAAAAGTGGGATGAGCCTCTAATTTTTTAAATTTAAATTTTTATATATTATATTTTGACATTGTAACCCTCGTATTACAAAAATGAAAAATAGGATAAAATAGCCTAAACATGCTACACGATCAGGATTCCCGTTTGGTTCACTGCAATGTAATCGTAATTGCAACTTAATCAAATAAAAAAAATTACTTTTTATATTTGATTGCATTATAATTACGATTATATTACAGTGTAACAAACGAGACTTATGAGTCAAATGGATCTGGAATGGAGTTAGTGGGTTTAACGGGTCTAGAAAAGTCAAACTGTTTAGTTAATGCATAGAAACTGGTCCATGGCATAAGTTAAGGGGGGTTGAACTTTTGATTTATTCAATTTCAACTAAATTGAAATATTCAAAATCGAATAAGTCGAACTTCTAAAAATTTAAAATCGAACCGAAATTAGCCATAATCGAAACAGAATCAAACCGATTACCGATTTGGTCTATTCGGCTAGACTATTTTTATTGTTTGATAACATGACCCAAAATTGAAATTGTGATTAATTATATTAAAAAATATAATTTTTATATATATACGTTTTGTTGTATTTTAAAATTTGACTCAAAGTTGAATTAATTGTTAAATATCAAAGTTGAACTTTAAAACACGTGCATATAATTATTTTCAAAATATACACATTTTTTAGTCATATAATATATATATAATTGATGTTATTTATATAATTATGTAAGTCTTATTCAATTTTGAAACAAATCCAAAACTAAAATTGAATAATCTTTTTTAGTATTTAAAAAAATCAAAATTGAATCTATTTTTTTTCTTTCCAAAATCGAATAATACTCACTCCTAAGTTAGAGAGGGAATTTGACCTGCATTCTTAGTCGATCCTTGCTCATATCTCGAAATAGGTAGACAAGTCTGTCACTTTTGTTTTGGAGAGTTGATACCGTTCAAATTCATCTAATATGACATAGTTGACAAAATTGAGATATGACATAAACAGTTCATCTACTGGATAGTGGTTTCATCATAAACTCTGTAAATATGTATTTAAAAGTAATTTCCAGAACCCTTATATGGAAGACCTGCAAGACTTATGACGAAGACTATTAGCCAAAGGGATAGATTCTTGCCATGGGGATTACGACTAGTTCTATTTTCATCGAGATCTTATATCTCATCTCTCTGTATTTTCAGGAGTTAAATCTTTTTTTTATCCAATTTTTATTTCGTTAATCATCATTCAAGATTTGCAAGACATACTCTGTTAGTTCCAAAGACATCAAAATAGTGGAGAGATCCAGAAAATGGGTAGTCTTGTGCAAGACTCCAAGTCTGTTCCGTACGCAACACAAATGAAGCACTAGGCATGGGTTACAAACTGACTTCCAAGAAAATATGAAATACAACAATAAACTTAAAAGTGTTCTGCTCTTTACGTTCTTGGACGTTACAATGAGTTATAACAAAATATAAGAAGAAACAAAAAGGAAAACTCTTGCTGGGGTGAACTAATCATTGTTGCTGAAAACAATATTCACCCTATATACGATCTGCCCTCAGGAAGGAGCAAGTTCACAAATGAACTTCTGGAACGCTCTTAGTCACCTTTGGAAGACTCAAGGGTGGCCCGGAGGAGGGGCAAACAGGACTTGCGTCCTGGGCCCCAAATTCCAAGGGGCCCCAAATTTTTTTAAATGTTAGTAATAATAACAAATAATAAAACATTGTTATTCTGATTTCTTCTTCAAAGTCCAAGGTCGAAAAAAATTATTATAGCAATTCAACAAATAGGACATGGCGCATAGGAATTCGATAGCCGTCCGACTCTTCAATTTCAAAGAAAAAACTAGTCTTCCCATCACTTCAGATTTTCTTTTGTATTTCAGAGGGGAAAAAGTTCTTCATGTCGCTTTCGATTTCAGATGACCAGCAATAAGTTTTTTTTTTTGAATTGTTCATTTTAATTCTCTTTTCATTCTCTCTTTTGCTTATAATTGAAACACAAAATTTTAATTTTCTTCAATTTCTTCTCCTAGAATCCTTCACAAGGATTATGCGAAGTAAGACTACACAAAGAAGGCCCCGACAGCAGACAAGCTACTCTCTCTCTCTCTCTCTCTCTCTCACTCACTCTATCTCTCTCTCTGGCCTCTGCTTGAGCCTTGACCCGAAGAGGAGACGAAAATGTGAGATAAAGGTATCAATGTGAATCTGATATTTTAGCTAGACTTTCATTTTGAGAATTCAAATATTTTGTAACTTTTGTTCCTCATGATGTTGGCTTTGTTATGTTTTTTGAGTTCTCTCTGTCGTCGATGATTGAGGACAATCCTCTTTGCCCCCATCTTTTGAATGAGGGGTTCTATTGATGCAGTTTATTTTTTTCCAAAGTTCCAAGTTATATTTACATATAATCTACTTTGCACAGACACAAGCACAGACTTGAAATTTTGCATCTTTTAAAAATTAGGATACATATTGTTTGTAGTAGATCTTCGGTCTTCCTTAGTAATATCTCTATTTATGCACGTTTTCATAGTAACTAAGTTTCAATCAGCTTCTGTAGTATATTTAGCTCACTACGTGTTGTGATTTGTGGTTGATCCATGTTGGTGTTGAATACCGATGAGCCGACCGCGATGAGTCTTTTTCGTTTATCTTTGCACTTAAGATTTCACACTTAAAATTATAGGTTCCTAGTGTTGAATATCTTTTCGTAAATCTTTGCACTTAAGATTTCACAATGTTTTCATTTTCAAACTGAAATATTTTGTAACTTTTGTTTCTCTTGTAACTTTTGTTCCTCCTGATTTTGGCTTCTTTTTTTTATGTTTCTTGAGCTTCTCCGTTGTTGATAAATTAGGCAAACAAGTCTATATATCTCAATCCTAGTATTGAAAAAACATAAACAAGAAATGTTAAATAACATATTGCATCGATTTTTTTTAACTACGGAAGTAGTATTGCCATTTGCCAAGATATATTCATGCAAAATTTAATGTTAGTTGGCATGTATCAGGCCCCAGTCCAAAAGAGTTCACTTTGGTTTATTGTATCATGCAAAAAAAATTTGATACTTTATTTTCAATATTTTTTTTTGAAGAAGGGGCATCATTTTGTATTTAGTCCTGGGCATCAAAATGTTCCGGGCCGGCCCTGGGAAGACTTGAAAACTCAAAACTGAAGTGGTGCATAGACCTTCTGGAGTAGGCGCATAAGCGTATACGCGTGCTACTGCGGCATAGACTTTCTGAAATTCTATTTTTTTCCCCACTCTACAAATGAGAAGAGAGAAGCTCTTATATAGAGGAAATCTGCACCTATGCACGCAGACACACATAACGGCCAAATCCTACGAAATCCGCACGCCGAAAGCAACCATGCGCATGCGCATGGCCGCAAAGTGCATAACAAAACAAAGATTTGTTCCTCATGATTTAAATTTAGGCCACGTTTGGTTCACGAAATCATAACCTTGGGAAAGGAAAGTCATTCATTTCCTATGTTTGGACGCATGATGGAAAGGGGGGGTGGGGTGGGAGGAAAATGATTACCAAAGGGAGAAAAAATTAGGGGGGGGGGGAGGGGTGAGGGGGGAAGTGGTTCCCCCACCCACCCATGGATTCACTTTACTTCCTAAATTCCTTCGACTTTCCAAACACCAGAAAGAAAAATAGATAGGAATAGCAATTTCCCAAAGGAAAGGAATTAATTTCCTTTCTTTTCTATTCCGTGAACCAAACGAGGTATTAAAACCATAGGAAAATCAACCCGCATGGGCTAACACATCCCATGTGCATATATGCCAACACAAACATAGTTATTATATTGAGATATACACCCTAATGACTTCTATTGTGGGACTAAAAGTTTCTAAAGCCAAATAAAAACACCAATAGACTTATCCCAGTGTTTAAGTCTAAAAAATACAAGTTGATTAGGAGGTTCCATAAAATCTGGCTTCACTGAGACTATCAATCCAAAGGGCAAACAAACAAGAGAATCAATCTAGCATTTTACCCGAGTCTCCAAACACCTTTACCATAATTCTGACCATTCGAAAAATAGTATGAAATAGAAATACTCCCAACACTATAAGAAATTTTGCTTATAATTACGATGAAGGTCAGTCACTAATATATATATATATATATATATATATATATATATTAACAGTGACTGAATTTCGTCAGAAATGATGTTAGTGACAGACTACTCACATGAGTAACAAAGTTAGTGGCAGTCACTACTACGAGCGACACTAATACTATTAGTAATGGACGAATCTCTAAATCCGTCACTATAATTGGACATACCACGTAGATAAGTATTTATCTTTCAATATAAAAAATATTTATTATTAATTACTAACTAATTAGTCCGTCACTATTGTTGGATCATTAATAATTATTACTAACTAGTAAGTCAGTAATTATTGTTTGGTTGTTAATTAAATTATTACTAACTAATAAGTCAGTCACTATCGTTGCAACATGCTCAGTCCAGGAATACTTCTGACAAGCTTTCGAACTTGGATAATCCCTAAGGCTCAACGTAACCCAACAAAAGGCCAGGGTCACATTTGACACTCCAGAACCGATCCATAATAAAGATCAAGGGATAACCAAAATTAACTTCGGATAGGACAATCCAACCCCTTTCCGGCCTTGACTCCGAGTGGCAGCATGGTACCTCATCCGCACATGGTCATCTTGATAAGTGTAATTAGCCAATTACATCAAAATCTGAAGAAGAAGAAGAAGAAGAAGAAGAAGAAAATATACTGTGCTCAAGCGCTGGTATAATTTGTTATTCCCGAAACAGATCTTAGATGAAAGAACGAAGACTTTGTCTCTTTGTGAGACGGAGCTGAAGACTGTCTCTTTGTGAGACAGAGCTGAAGATTCGGTCTCTTTGTGAGACACGGAGCTGAA
Source organism: Iris pallida (assembly GCA_029216955.1). NCBI lineage: Eukaryota > Viridiplantae > Streptophyta > Magnoliopsida > Asparagales > Iridaceae > Iris > Iris pallida. The sequence continues at coordinate 3,712,047 of JANAVB010006598.1, read as the reverse complement.
GACTCGGTCTGTTTGTAAGACGGAGCTGAAGACTCGATCTCTTTGTGAGACATGAAGCTGAAGGCTCGATCTCTTTGTGAGACACGGAGCTGAAGAAGAAGATGCAACTCTGCTGGGGTAATGAAGATCACCGTTGCTCAAAGCCAGATTCGTCCTACCGCGATCTGCTCCTAGGAACCAACAAGTTCAAAAGAACTTCTAGAACGCTCCTTAGTCATCTTTTTGTGACTCGAACAGGCTCCCTGGACTCAACGGGCTCATTTTTTTTCTATGTCATAACACACACCATATATAGTCCCAACTAGTCATAACACACACACACACCATATATAGCCATACCATATATAGTCCCAACTAGTCATACCATATTCAATGTTCGATAACTTGTAGTACAAAAATAGACGCACAAATATATAAAAACCTCAACGAGACCATTAAGAGATCATACTGGTATGATAGAGGGGGATCTTAGGATCATTACCAATAAATTTTTTGAGGTCGAAAAGCTTCGCAAATCGCCAGAATCAATTGCACACCAAAATTGGTTCAGTCTGGACCAACGTTCATGCAACGAGTACCACGAACAAACGGAGTGGATCTAGGTGTCGTAGTTCTTGGAGAATGAAGAGAACACGTATTGGTACACATTAGAATTGGTTTCTTGTCAAAAGAATGAATAAAAATAGAGAAACAAACGTAAAAAGTCAGCATACTTGTTGTGTGCACAGATTTGGTTTGGCTAGAGTAGGGTGATTTTGTGGCCTTGTATCGCACACCAAAGTTCGCGAGATGACGTGGGGACTTGATGGGTTTGAAGGGGGATGTCTTGGGTTGCTCGTGAAGGATATAGAAAGGATGGGAAAGGCTTGGAGTTATCTCAGACAACAAGAGAGAAAAATTGAAACTGCGGTTTGTGAAGGTTAAAAAAAACTAGGTTTGAAGTGTGTATATATATATATATATATATATATATATATATATATATATATATATATATATATATATATATATATATATATATATATATATATACTTCAATGGGTAATTGTTGCGAACTCGCCTCCACTGGGGCTCGAACTCCGACCACTTGGGCCGCATGCATCTCTCTTAACCACTAGGCTAAAGGTATATATATATATATATATATATATATATATATATATATATATATATATAGGTTGGATCCGCATTCTCTCATTTTTTGCATCCCCAAGTATTCCCATGTTAACAATCATTGGATCTTGTTTAAGTCATCTAATCTTAACCATTGAAAAACCAATGGTTAAGATTAGATGACTTAATCAAGATTCAACAGATATGAAAGAGGGGATACAAAAGTGAGGAAATGTGGATATATATATATATATATATATATATATATATATATATATATATATATATATATATATATATATATATATATATGAGGGATGATCAAGATCCCCACACTTTTTGCATCCCCAAGCATCCCTCCTATTTGCACCGTTGGATGGTACTTTAAGTTATCTAATCTTAACCGTTGATTCACCAATGGTTAAGATTTGATGACTTAAAGCACATCCAACGGATGTCAACATGGGGATGCAAAAATTGCGGGGATGCTTATCCTTATATATATATATATATATATATATATATATATATATATATACATATATATATATATATTCAAAAATCTTAGGGGAAAGGGGTTTACTTAAAGTGAGGAGGCTGGGAGGATTTATGATTTGATTTAGATATGTTTTGAATTTAAAAGGAAAGAAAAAGATTTTATAGGATTTAGAAGTTTCTAATTAAGTCCTACAAAATCTCTATAATGCTTATTACATTTTCTAATAAATGACTGTAATTAATTAATAAAAATAATAATTAAAAATGGTCATACAAGCTTTTTTGGCAATCTAGGTTAGGCTTTACATTTATTGGTTGGTTGGGTTTGGGTCGGTGCGGCTCACTGGAATTAATCGGGTCCCGAAAGTCTATTAACTGGATCTTGTGTGCAATTTAAATGTAAATAGCACATGAAAACTCGATTGAGAGGAACACTATTGGCATGTGTGTAGTAGGCTCAAAATAGGTCAACACCATATATTGGGAGGTCAACACCATATATTGGGTCGAAAAGTTTGGATTGAGTTTGGGTCTCTAATTCCAATTGAAAAATACATCGATATTATGATAAAGGACAAAAATAACCATTTTGACCCGAAAGTTGTACAAGAAAAATATAGTGCAAGAAAACTTGTTTGAGTGAGACATGATATGCCTAAACGAAGGTGTACCCGTCTAGAACACGAATATAAAATTGATTTCGAAGAACTTGCAAATGTTGTGCTTCAAAAGTCAAAGCTTGGGTAAAGTGTATTTATAGTCATAATTAAATTAAATAGATTTAATAATAAACAATCATACTAAATAAATAAACCTAAAAATCAGAGGCATACAATATAGACATTTTATGGCGGATTTTCCACACTGTTGAAGAAGCTCGAGCAACTACCTTACAACTGAATGGAGTTTCATTTGTCCACATACCTCACCAAGCCAACTCACTTGCACATACATTAGCCTCAGATACTCTTCTATATGATCATGTTAACTTTATTACTCGACTATTTGTTGAACCATTACTTTGTATTAAGGATCATATCTTAAATGATATGACCAACGTGTGTTCTACTGCTTCATGAATATAATGCATATTGTTTTTTTAAAATGTATTATAAAATTAGTTTTCTCCTATTATTTCTAATTTATATATAGCTACGTATCCTTTTGTTTCCCTTTCATTATTCATATTATTTACTTTACTATTTGAGGTCTTAAGTCATACTAACTTGGGACTGGTGTAACTCCCAAGAACTAGTTTGGTAAATTTTATGATTTTTTTTCTAAATTTCTGTTGGTGAGTATAGTTATTTCATATAAACGTGGTTAATTAAATGTTTAATTGATTTATTTTGTAATTAATTAAGTTGACTATTTTTTGTATTATTAAAGTTTATTAATTTTAATTAGTAACTGGTTTATTTAATTTAATTACTATTTTGTTACCCTGAAGATGGCTACTAAATGTTCTGAGTAAATTTAGCTATTAATTTACTAAATGTTGGTTATGAGGGCAGGGTTTATTGTAAAGACAAGATTAGTTATGGTTATTAGTTGTTATTAACTAATTCTGTAGTTAGTGTTGGTCCATTGGTCATGGTCAAACCTGATTTTAATAATTGATCAAACTCTGTCTCGATATAAATGCAAGTCAACTCAGATGTTACCTATGACGTTTTGGACACTGCTCAACAATGGTTATCAACAATGTTCAAGACTGAAACCGTTTGCCTCTCCGGATGTACTTCCTGCTAAGCAATGTATTTTTTATTTTATTTGAGTCTAGGAATACTTTGTACACCGAGTCGTACTGTCAAATAGGCTATCCGAAAATGTTTTCAAAAGCATCCTATTCTTTTACAAATGACCCATGTTTTTACAAAACATTCTTTTTACAAAAAGCCCTTGAAGGATTATTCAAAAAACCAAAATTTATTCCAAATAATGAGCTGGCAGAACCTCAGGAGAACTCGGCCCGAGTTCGGCCAGAGTTCGGCCAGAGTTTGGCCATTTGGAACGTTAGTGAACGTTGGGTTTTTGAACTTGGTCTTCCTTCAGTTACGGGTTGTTACAAAGAGTTCTGTCCGAATTCTGTCAGAGTTCTATCTTTGGAAAAGCTATAAATAGAGAAGTATTTCGATCATTTCAACACACCAATTCACTTTCAATCTTCTCTCTTCTTAAGCTTTCATTCTTCCAAAGAGTTCTTAAAAGCTTTCATTTTCAAATCCCAAGCCAGTTACAATCCTCTAGTCGATTTGCTAGTGCGGTACGGTCTAGAAGTTTCAGAGTGATTGTAATCAGAGGCTTGATAGAAGATTCAACTCTTCACAATTGAAGTTAGACGAGTTCTTCGTATCAAAGCTCGCATCTGTAGAAGTTGCAAGGACTTCGTATGAAAACTTGCGGGATTTTCCAATAGTGGATTCAACTGGAAGCTAGAGTTCTTCCGACTGGACTAGTCCTCACCAGAGGGAAACTAGTATAAATCTCGGTGTTTGTGTTTGCCTTCTGATCACTTTTAAATTCTGTCATTTACTTTTTGTGATTATTATTATATCTGTGATCTAACTGCTAACAAGCTTTTAATTAGCAATATTTTGTTGCCTACTTTATTCACCCCCCTCTAGAGTATTCTGCTTTACGATTTCGTTCCTACAATTGGTATCAGAGCGGGTTATACAGGTAAAGCAAGGTAAAACAACAGTTATATTCAATTTTATATAGATCACAGCTTTACACATGGCAACTGTGAAATTTACAAGTGAAGGCCAAGCCACAAACATACCTCCACTGTTTGACGGCACAAACTACACCTATTGGAAAACACGTATGAGTTTCTTTCTGAAATCTCTTGATTTTGATTTATGGTCTATTGTTATTGATGGCTATAAAAAGCCACCTCGTATAAATGTTGATAGAGTTTTAACTGAAAAACCCAATGACAAATATACAGAGGAAGAAAAAAAAAGGCCAGTCTTGACGCACGTGCTATTAACACTTTATTTTGTGCTTTAGACAGAACTGAATTTAACAGGGTGTCTATCTGCACAACTGCAAATGAAGTATGGAAACTTCTTGAGGTCACACATGAGGGCACAACTCAAGTCAAAGAATCAAAGGTCAGCAGACTTACTCAAGAGTATTGAGGCGTTCAAGATGAAGCCCAACGAAACAGTTACTCAGATGTTCGAAAGATTCTTGGATATTGTAAATCCTTTGTCCTCCCTAGGCAAAGATTACAGTAACCATAAAAAAATTCGTAAACTCCTGCGAGCACTTACAAAGAACTGGATTCCGAAGGCTACTGCAATCATTGAAGGAAACGACCTCACTACCATGACACTTGAAGTACTCATGGGTAAGCTACTCACTCATGAACTAGTGCTGCAAGACTTTGAAGAGCCTGTACCAAAGGAGAAGACGATCGCTTTCAAAGCTCAGCACAGAAAATCTACTGAAGATGATTCAGACAACAGTGAATCTGATGCTGAAGATCAAGCACTCCTTGTAAGAAAATTCAAAAGATTCTTGAGATATAAGAAGAAGACAAAAGAGAATAATGGCAGCAATAGCTGGTATCAAGATGATGCTGTCTGCTACGACTGCAAGAAGAAAGGACACATGAAGAAGGACTGTCCTACAAATACATCAACAAGCAAGAAGAGCAACAGATACGAGAAAGGGAACTTGAAGAGATCAACATCTCGAAAGTATGCCAACACCAGCATATGGCATGAAAGTGAAGCCAGCGACTCAGAAGATGAACAATCAGAAGATGCTGCAAATGTATGCTTTATGGCATCCGATCAAGTACTATCTGAACCTATAGTTGATACATATGATGACTTCACCTTTGAGCAATTAGGAGAAGCCTTCAGTGAACTGTTAAGTGATTACAGGAAACTACGTAGCAAATATCAGACCTCTAAGAAGGTACTCAAAGAGTACAAAGGTGAAATAGGAAAACTTACCGACCTACTAGCTGAGGTTAAAGATAATGTTAGTGATTCTGGTGAGATTTCTTCTATTAAGCTCTTATTACACGAGACTACCAAGTCATCCGAAGAAAAAGACAAGGTTATTGACCAACTGAAAGAAGAACTTTCTAAAGAGAAGAAAAGTCTTCAAAGTGCATAAGTCAGAATGGAAGCACTCACTTCTGACTATACTAAGTTATATGACACTTCCAAAAGATTGAAAATTAGGTTAGGAAAACAGCCTGCGACTTCTGCTTCCTACCCTAACACGTGTCACTTACCGAAAAATCGGAACATTCCCAAACCTAACACTGTCAGACCTAACCATATCAAACCTTTGCCTAAAAAGGTTATGCCCAAACAAGATAATATGTATGCTTTCTTCTATACTAGAAAACCTAAACCTACCAACCATGCACATCACTCAGCTTTCAACACTCAACATGCTAAATGTCATTATTGTGACCTCATTGGTCATATATCTTCTGCATGTAGAATCAAAAAGCCAGTAGATCTAAATATTTATGTATGGATACCGAAAGCTAACCAGTCAGGACCCTACAAGAAATGGGTACCAATAGTTTCATCTGCAAATTATTTTATAGGTGGGACACCCTTCACATGCTAGAAGCAAATGGATCCTCGACAACGGTTGCTCACGACACATGACCGGTGACGCTTCATTATTCGCAACACTGTCGAAGAGGAATAAAGAAGGATATGTCTCCTTCGACAATAATTTAAAAGGGTATATAATCGGTATTAGTGATATTGGTAAAGCTCCTTATCCAGTAATTAAAGATGTTTATCTTGTTACTGAGTTAAAATATAATCTGCTCAGCATAAGCCATTTAGCTGATCACGATTATGGTATTAACTTCATAAAAGACAAATGTACTATTATTGATAGTTCAACTGGTAATACTATATTTGAAGGTATTAGAGAAGACAATATATATGTTTTCTATTTGTTGGAAGATACTAACATTTCAGGTAGATGTTTAATGGCTAAAAGCGATGAGAGTCATCTATGGCATATGAGACTCGGTCATGCAAATATGGATACTATTTCCAGATTATCCACAAAGAAGCTAGTACGCGGTTTACCAGATATTACATTCAAGAAGGATTCGGTATACAGTCAATGTGAAAAGAACAAAGCTACTCGATCCTCTTTCAAGTCAGTAAATGCTGTATGTACTACTAGACCTCTATAATTACTACATATGGACTTATTTGGTCCTAGCAGAGTTGCTAGCCTCGGAGGTAAGCTATATGCTTTTGTAATTGTAGATGATTATTCTAGATACACGTGGGTATATTTTCTGACACGCAAAAATGATACATTATCAGAATTTGTCACCTTTTGTAAGAAAGTACATAATGAAAAAGGTTACATGATCACTCGCATTAGAAGCGATCATGGAGGCGAATTCGAGAATACAGAGTTTGAGCAATTTTGTGACACACACGATTTTATACACGAATTCTCCTGTCCTAGGACTCTACAACAAAATGGAGTTATGGAACGTAAGAACAGAACTCTATCCGAAATGGCGAGAGTAATGTTAAACCAGTTTAGTCTACCCAAGTATTTCTGGGCTGAAGCTGTCAATACAGCTTGTTTTGTTCTCAATAGAGTTCTAATTCGACTCAAATCGAAGAAGACTCCATTTGAGTTATGGTTTGATAGAATTCTATCAGTTTCATACTTTAGAATATTTGGTTGTAAATATTTTATTCTTAATACTAAAGATAATTTGGGAAAGTTTGACGAAAAGGCCGATGAAGGTATATTTTTAGGTTATGCGGGCAAAAGCAAAGGATGCAGAGTCTTCAACAAAAGAACTATGATCATCGAAGATTCGATCAATGTCACCTTTGATGAACTAAATCAAATAACAATCGATGACAATGACGAAGATCTCAATGTACCCAGCAAAGCACCAGCTGATCCTCCTATAGAAGATCCAGGAACCAGCTACCTTCGAAGTCTGCCAAAAAGATTAAAGTTCACGGCTGATCATCCAAAGGATTTGGTAATTGGTGAGATTACCATGGGTGTAAGTACTCACTCCTCTAATAAAAATATAGCTTCTTGTGTTGCTTTTGTATCTCAGTTTGAACCCAAAAATATTGATGAAGCATGTAGTGATAATTTTTGGATAGATGCTATGCAAGAGGAATTAAACCAATTTGAACGGAATCAAGTTTGGGAACTTGTTCCCAAGCCTATTGATCATCCGGTCATTAGCACCCGATGGATATTCCGAAATAAACTGAACGAGAATGGTTTAGTGACTCGTAATAAGGCTCGACTCGTAGCTCAAGGATACAATCAGGAAGAAGGTATCGACTACGATGAGACTTATGCCCCAGTTGCGAGAATAGAATCCATTCGCATGTTATGTGCATTTGCATGTTTTCATAATTTCAAATGGATGTCAAAAGCGCATTTTAAATGATTTTATAAAAGAAGAGGTTTATGTAGCTTAACCACCTGGTTTTACTGATTTTAAATTTTCTGAATATGTTTTCAAGTTGAAGAAAGCTTTATACGGTTTGAAACAAGCCCCTCGTGCTTGGTACGATCGTCTAAGCTCTTTTCTACTTGATAACGGTTTTTCAAAGGGAAAAGTTGACACTACTTTGTTTATAAAGTCTTTGAATAATAATATTCTTTTGATTCAAGTCTATGTAGATGATATTATCTTTGGATCTACTGATGAATCTCTTTGTCAAGAATTCTCAAAGTGTATACAGAATGAGTTTGAGATGAGCATGATGGGAGAGCTGAAGTTCTTTTTCGGACTGCAAATCAAACAAACCAACAATGAGTCGTTCATAAATCAAGCTAAGTACACAAAAGATCTACTAAAGAAGTTCGACATGGAAGCAGCAAAGCCACTTAGCACTCCAATGTCGACTTCAACCAAGCTTGATATTGATGAACAAGACAAACCTGTCGACATACGTAAGTATCGAGGTATGATCGGTAGCTTACTTTATTTAACTGCCAGTCGACCAGATATTATGTTTAGCATTTGCTTATGTGCTCGTTTTCAAGCCAATCCTAAGGAATCACATCTGTGCGTAGTTAAGCGTATCTTTCGATACCTTAAAGGCACTTCTTCTGTCGGCTTATGGTATCCCAAAACCACGTCGTTTGACCTAACCGGTTATTCCGATGCTGATTTTTCCGGATGCAAAGTAGATAGAAAAAGTACCAACGGCACATGTCATTTACTAGGAAAAGCTCTAGTCTCTTGGTTTAGTAAAAAGAAAAATTCTATTGCATTATCAACAACAGAGGCTGAGTATATTGCCGCAGGACGTTGTTGTGCACAAATTTTATGGTTGAAACAAACCTTAGAAGACTATGGATTGCCTTTTACACATATACCCATTTTCTGTGATAACAATAGTTCTATTAATTTGACTAAGAATCTTGTATGTCATTCTCGTACTAAACATATCGAGATTCGACATCATTTTCTTAGAGATCATCAACAAAATGGAGATATAGACCTTGTATACATAGACACACAGAATCAATTAGCTGACATATTCACAAAACCATTAGCGGAAGATCGTTTCAACTTTTTACGTCGAAAATTAGGAATTTTAGATATCAATAATATTAATTAATTTTGTTTTATCAATTATTTATTCGATACTCATAAACTGTTTTCGAGACAAGCCTAAAAAGAGTCTGTCTGTCACCACGACTACGGTCGAAGCGAAGCGGTACTTAAGAGTTTCCTGGTGAACCTCCGTTAGCTGGGACAGTACTCCTACAGCTAATCTGAGACAGATACTGAGTAAAGAATATTAATTTATAAAATAATATTAATTATATTATTTTGAGATTTAAAATTACTAAACTTTGAATTAAACATTTGAAACAAATTAATGAAAAAGAATGTGGTCTCATTTGGATTATATATATATATATATATATATATATATATATATATATATATATATATATATATATATATAGCCAGGCAACCCTAGACGAATTCGGCCCGAGTTCGGTCCGAATTCGGCCAGAGTTTGGCTGGGTGTTTATATATAACAGCAGCTACCTGAGGCCTTCTTCTTCTTCATACTTCCAAACATCCTCTCAACAACAGCTCCGCTCCTCCGAAACCATAGTTCTACTCCCTCTTTGTTGTCCCAATTCGTGTGGTGTTTCTCTTCAAAACTTTGGATTCGTGCAGAAATCGTCATCCTCTACAACATATCCAATTCTTGGAAGGTATAATCCCTTCTTCCACCACTTTTCAATATTAGGATTTATAGAAATTTTGGAAAAGAATGCCTAAGTTCAATCCCTTCAAGAGAAAGAAGACCCATGCCAGTGAAGAGGCATCGTCTTCTAATCCGCATACGGATTGCCTCTTTTCTTCGGTCCAATCGGACGATGGTGGTCGGATGAATTTATTTTACAACTTCCGATCAAGCGTTATTGTGGTACGCTGATTTTAACATGCGTACTATTTGCATCGGATCATCGTTCAAGTGGACTATCTTTTCGGATCACCGTCCTTATTTTGAGGCATTAGGGTTACAATATTTGTCAATTACAATTTCCCATTGCCACTAATGCCATTA
>JANAVB010006598.1:3509812-3701829 GCA_029216955.1 Iris pallida | reverse complement strand
GTTCACATAACAATATTTAGTTAAACATGAAAGCAAACATTAGGAAATTCCACCTTAGATATTGTTTAATTGAGTTGAACATTTGAAAAAGAGAAACAAAAATGAAAAAAAATATTTAAGGGTAACTAAGTAATTAAACAACCCAATAGAGTATTAATGACTCATTAAATGTTTCTATCCGGATAGATTCTATCCAAAAATCAGCTTCCTTTCAGTCTCTCTTACATTATAACACCATAAATTTGGTTAATTTTGAATGAAATTATTTTCGGCAAAAAAAAAAAACCATAAATTTTTTTATAGGGTGAACGTCTTTTTTGTTCTTTTTAGAAAGTTGTTGAGAGGCAAGGCCGTTCCTAACCTATGACTCATGGTGTGAGGTGGGCCAGGCTGGACTAGCCCAGATTAAGGATCGGGTCGGGCTGGGCTAACCTGGAAAATCCAAATCCAGCCTGGATTCGGATCCGAATAGATTCGGGCCGAGCCGGGTCCGGACCGGGTTCGGGTTAGCCCGCGGGCTGGCCTATTTAAAAAAAGAGCCATATTTGGACCCAATTTGAATTTATGTTATACATGTTTCTACTTTTAACACAAATAAATTGGAAGTATTGGTTAGTACAATGGTTGTAAGAATTGATCCAAGAGAACTTGGATTCGTGACCCTGCTACTCTGTATTAATTTGAATTTTTATCAAAATATATTGGGTAGATCCAAAATTTTGAAGGACACTAAAAATTAAATAGATATATTTTTTTTTTTCAACGAAAAAAATATATTCTATCCGAAGGCCTACGACTCAAAGGTAGCATCGCACCATGATTCCCCCAATCACTTGGACTAGAGCTCATTGACTATAATTTTTTTAAAAAAATTGGATGTACTAATTAAATTTCAAAATGGAGGTAAGAAAGTTAAAAGAATATCAAATGGGGTTTAAATACAAATAACCTTTTTTTTTATAGAAACCAATAAAAGTGGGATGAGCCTCTAATTTTTTAAATTTAAATTTTTATATATTATATTTTGACATTGTAACCCTCGTATTACAAAAAGGAAAAATAGGATAAAATAGCCTAAACATGCTACACGATCAGGATTCCCGTTTGGTTCACTGCAATGTAATCGTAATTGCAACTTAATCAAATAAAAAAAATTACTTTTTATATTTGATTGCATTATAATTACGATTATATTACAGTGTAACAAACGAGACTTATGAGTCAAATGGATCTGGAATGGAGTTAGTGGGTTTAACGGGTCTAGAAAAGTCAAACTGTTTAGTTAATGCATAGAAACTGGTCCATGGCATAAGTTAAGGGGGGTTGAACTTTTGATTTATTCAATTTCAACTAAATTGAAATATTCAAAATCGAATAAGTCGAACTTCTAAAAATTTAAAATCGAACCGAAATTAGCCATAATCGAAACAGAATCAAACCGATTACCGATTTGGTCTATTCGGCTAGACTATTTTTATTGTTTGATAACATGACCCAAAATTGAAATTGTGATTAATTATATTAAAAAATATAATTTTATATATATACGTTTTGTTGTATTTTAAAATTTGACTCAAAGTTGAATTAATTGTTAAATATCAAAGTTGAACTTTAAAACACGTGCATATAATTATTTTCAAAATATACACATTTTTAGTCATAATATATATATAATTGATGTTATTTATATAATTATGTAAGTCTTATTCAATTTTGAAACAAATCCAAAACTAAAATTGAATAATCTTTTTTAGTATTTAAAAAAATCAAAATTGAATCTATTTTTTTTCTTTCCAAAATCGAATAATACTCACTCCTAAGTTAGAGAGGGAATTTGACCTGCATTCTTAGTCGATCCTTGCTCATATCTCGAAATAGGTAGACAAGTCTGTCACTTTTGTTTTGGAGAGTTGATACCGTTCAAATTCATCTAATATGACATAGTTGACAAAATTGAGATATGACATAAACAGTTCATCTACTGGATAGTGGTTTCATCATAAACTCTGTAAATATGTATTTAAAAGTAATTTCCAGAACCCTTATATGGAAGACCTGCAAGACTTATGACGAAGACTATTAGCCAAAGGGATAGATTCTTGCCATGGGGATTACGACTAGTTCTATTTTCATCGAGATCTTATCTCATCTCTCTGTATTTTCAGGAGTTAAATCTTTTTTTATCCAATTTTTATTTCGTTAATCATCATTCAAGATTTGCAAGACATACTCTGTTAGTTCCAAAGACATCAAAATAGTGGAGAGATCCAGAAAATGGGTAGTCTTGTGCAAGACTCCAAGTCTGTTCCGTACGCAACACAAATGAAGCACTAGGCATGGGTTACAAACTGACTTCCAAGAAAATATGAAATACAACAATAAACTTAAAATGTTTGCTCTTTACGTTCTTGGACGTTACAATGAGTTATAACAAAATATAAGAAGAAACAAAAAGGAAAACTCTTGCTGGGGTGAACTAATCATTGTTGCTAAAACAATATTCACCCTATATACGATCTGCCCTCAGGAAGGAGCAAGTTCACAAATGAACTTCTGGAACGCTCTTAGTCACCTTTGGAAGACTCAAGGGTGGCCCGGAGGAGGGGCAAACAGGACTTGCGTCCTGGGCCCCAAATTCCAAGGGGCCCCAAATTTTTTAAATGTTAGTAATAATAACAAATAATAAAACATTGTTATTCTGATTTCTTCTTCAAAGTCCAAGGTCGAAAAAAATATTATAGCAATTCAACAAATAGGACATGGCGCATAGGAATTCGATAGCCGTCCGACTCTTCAATTTCAAAGAAAAAACTAGTCTTCCCATCACTTCAGATTTTTTTTGTATTTCAGAGGGGAAAAAGTTCTTCATGTCGCTTTCGATTTCAGATGACCAGCAATAAGTTTTTTTTTTTGAATTGTTCATTTTAATTCTCTTTTCATTCTCTCTTTTGCTTATAATTGAAACACAAAATTTTAATTTTCTTCAATTTCTTCTCCTAGAATCCTTCACAAGGATTATGCGAAGTAAGACTACACAAAGAAGGCCCCGACAGCAGACAAGCTACTCTCTCTCTCTCTCTCTCTCTCTCACTCACTCTATCTCCTCTCTGGCCTCTGCTTGAGCCTTGACCCGAAGAGGAGACGAAAATGTGAGATAAAGGTATCAATGTGAATCTGATATTTTAGCTAGACTTTCATTTTGAGAATTCAAATATTTTGTAACTTTTGTTCCTCATGATGTTGGCTTTGTTATGTTTTTTGAGTTCTCTCTGTCGTCGATGATTGAGGACAATCCTCTTTGCCCCCATCTTTTGAATGAGGGGTTCTATTGATGCAGTTATTTTTTTCCAAAGTTCCAAGTTATATTTACATATAATCTACTTTGCACAGACACAAGCACAGACTTGAAATTTTGCATCTTTTAAAAATTAGGATACATATTGTTTGTAGTAGATCTTCGGTCTTCCTTAGTAATATCTCTATTTATGCACGTTTTCATAGTAACTAAGTTTCAATCAGCTTTGTAGTATATTTAGCTCACTACGTGTTGTGATTTGTGGTTGATCCATGTTGGTGTTGAATACCGATGAGCCGACCGCGATGAGTCTTTTTCGTTTATCTTTGCACTTAAGATTTCACACTTAAAATTATAGGTTCCTAGTGTTGAATATCTTTTCGTAAATCTTTGCACTTAAGATTTCACAATGTTTTCATTTTCAAACTGAAATATTTTGTAACTTTTGTTTCTCTTGTAACTTTTGTTCCTCCTGATTTTGGCTTTTTTTTTATGTTTCTTGAGCTTCTCCGTTGTTGATAAATTAGGCAAACAAGTCTATATATCTCAATCCTAGTATTGAAAAACATAAACAAGAAATGTTAAATAACATATTGCATCGATTTTTTTTAACTACGGAAGTAGTATTGCCATTTGCCAAGATATATTCATGCAAAATTTAATGTTAGTTGGCATGTATCAGGCCCCAGTCCAAAAGAGTTCACTTTGGTTTATTGTATCATGCAAAAAAATTTGATACTTTATTTTCAATATTTTTTTTTGAAGAAGGGGCATCATTTTGTATTTAGTCCTGGGCATCAAAATGTTCCGGGCCGGCCCTGGGAAGACTTGAAAACTCAAAACTGAAGTGGTGCATAGACCTTCTGGAGTAGGCGCATAAGCGTATACGCGTGCTACTGCGGCATAGACTTTCTGAAATTCTATTTTTTCCCCACTCTACAAATGAGAAGAGAGAAGCTCTTATATAGAGGAAATCTGCACCTATGCACGCAGACACACATAACGGCCAAATCCTACGAAATCCGCACGCCGAAAGCAACCATGCGCATGCGCATGGCCGCAAAGTGCATAACAAAACAAAGATTTGTTCCTCATGATTTAAATTTAGGCCACGTTTGGTTCACGAAATCATAACCTTGGGAAAGGAAAGTCATTCATTTCCTATGTTGGACGCATGATGGAAAGGGGGGGTGGGGTGGGAGGAAAATGATTACCAAAGGGAGAAAAAATTAGGGGGGGGGGGAGGGGTGAGGGGGGAAGTGGTTCCCCCACCCACCCATGGATTCACTTTACTTCCTAAATTCCTTCGACTTTCCAAACACCAGAAAGAAAAATAGATAGGAATAGCAATTTCCCAAAGGAAAGGAATTAATTTCCTTTCTTTTCTATTCCGTGAACCAAACGAGGTATTAAAACCATAGGAAAATCAACCCGCATGGGCTAACACATCCCATGTGCATATATGCCAACACAAACATAGTTATTATATTGAGATATACACCCTAATGACTTCTATTGTGGGACTAAAAGTTTCTAAAGCCAAATAAAAACACCAATAGACTTATCCCAGTGTTTAAGTCTAAAAAATACAAGTTGATTAGGAGGTTCCATAAAATCTGGCTTCACTGAGACTATCAATCCAAAGGGCAAACAAACAAGAGAATCAATCTAGCATTTTACCCGAGTCTCCAAACACCTTTACCATAATTCTGACCATTCGAAAAATAGTATGAAATAGAAATACTCCCAACACTATAAGAAATTTTGCTTATAATTACGATGAAGGTCAGTCACTAATATATATATATATATATATATATATATATATAACAGTGACTGAATTTCGTCAGAAATGATGTTAGTGACAGACTACTCACATGAGTAACAAAGTTAGTGGCAGTCACTACTACGAGCGACACTAATACTATTAGTAATGGACGAATCTCTAAATCCGTCACTATAATTGGACATACCACGTAGATAAGTATTTATCTTTCAATATAAAAAATATTTATTATTAATTACTAACTAATTAGTCCGTCACTATTGTTGGATCATTTAATTATTACTAACTAGTAAGTCAGTAAATTGTTTGGTTGTTAATTAAATTATTACTAACTAATAAGTCAGTCACTATCGTTGCAACATGCTCAGTCCAGGAATACTTCTGACAAGCTTTCGAACTTGGATAATCCCTAAGGCTCAACGTAACCAACAAAAGGCCAGGGTCACATTTGACACTCCAGAACCGATCCATAATAAAGATCAAGGGATAACCAAAATTAACTTCGGATAGGACAATCCAACCCCTTTCCGGCCTTGACTCCGAGTGGCAGCATGGTACCTCATCCGCACATGGTCATCTTGATAAGTGTAATTAGCCAATTACATCAAAATCTGAAGAAGAAGAAGAAGAAGAAGAAGAAGAAAATATACTGTGCTCAAGCGCTGGTATAATTTGTTATTCCCGAAACAGATCTTAGATGAAAGAACGAAGACTTTGTCTCTTTGTGAGACGGAGCTGAAGACTGTCTCTTTGTGAGACAGAGCTGAAGATTCGGTCTCTTTGTGAGACACGGAGCTGAAGACTCGGTCTGTTTGTAAGACGGAGCTGAAGACTCGATCTCTTTGTGAGACATGAAGCTGAAGGCTCGATCTCTTTGTGAGACACGGAGCTGAAGAAGAAGATGCAACTCTGCTGGGGTAATGAAGATCACCGTTGCTCAAAGCCAGATTCGTCCTACCGCGATCTGCTCCTAGGAACCAACAAGTTCAAAAGAACTTCTAGAACGCTCCTTAGTCATCTTTTTGTGACTCGAACAGGCTCCCTGGACTCAACGGGCTCATTTTTTTCTATGTCATAACACACACCATATATAGTCCCAACTAGTCATAACACACACACACACCATATATAGCCATACCATATATAGTCCCAACTAGTCATACCATATTCAATGTTCGATAACTTGTAGTACAAAAATAGACGCACAAATATAAAAACCTCAACGAGACCATTAAGAGATCATACTGGTATGATAGAGGGGGATCTTAGGATCATTACCAATAAATTTTTGAGGTCGAAAAGCTTCGCAAATCGCCAGAATCAATTGCACACCAAAATTGGTTCAGTCTGGACCAACGTTCATGCAACGAGTACCACGAAAAACGGAGTGGATCTAGGTGTCGTAGTTCTTGGAGAATGAAGAGAACACGTATTGGTACACATTAGAATTGGTTTTTGTCAAAAGAATGAATAAAAATAGAGAAACAAACGTAAAAAGTCAGCATACTTGTTGTGTGCACAGATTTGGTTTGGCTAGAGTAGGGTGATTTTGTGGCCTTGTATCGCACACCAAAGTTCGCGAGATGACGTGGGGACTTGATGGGTTTGAAGGGGGATGTCTTGGGTTGCTCGTGAAGGATAGAAAGGATGGGAAAGGCTTGGAGTTATCTCAGACAACAAGAGAGAAAAATTGAAACTGCGGTTTGTGAAGGTTAAAAAAAACTAGGTTTGAAGTGTGTATATATAATATATATATATATTATATATATATATATAATTATATATATATATATATATATTATATATATATATACTTCAATGGGTAATGTTGCGAACTCGCCTCCACTGGGGCTCGAACTCCGACCATTGGGCCGCATGCATCTCTCTTAACCACTAGGCTAAAGGTATATATATATATTATAATATATATATATATATATAATATATATATAGGTTGGATCCGCATTCTCTCATTTTTTGCATCCCCAAGTATTCCCATGTTAACAATCATTGGATCTTGTTTAAGTCATCTAATCTTAACCATTGAAAAACCAATGGTTAAGATTAGATGACTTAATCAAGATTCAACAGATATGAAAGAGGGGATACAAAAGTGAGGAAATGTGGATATATATATATATATATATATATATATATATATATATATATTATATATATATATATATATATATATGAGGGATGATCAAGATCCCCACACTTTTTGCATCCCCAAGCATCCCTCCTATTTGCACCGTTGGATGGTACTTTAAGTTATCTAATCTTAACCGTTGATTCACCAATGGTTAAGATTTGATGACTTAAAGCACATCCAACGGATGTCAACATGGGGATGCAAAAATTGCGGGGATGCTTATCCTTATATATATATATATATATATATATATATATTATATACATATATATATATATATTCAAAAATCTTAGGGGAAAGGGGTTTACTTAAAGTGAGGAGGCTGGGAGGATTTATGATTTGATTTAGATATGTTTTGAATTTAAAAGGAAAGAAAAAGATTTATAGGATTTAGAAGTTTCTAATTAAGTCCTACAAAATCTCTATAATGCTTATTACATTTTCTAATAAATGACTGTAATTAATTAATAAAATAAAATTAAAAATGGTCATACAAGCTTTTTTGGCAATCTAGGTTAGGCTTTACATTTATTGGTTGGTTGGGTTTGGGTCGGTGCGGCTCACTGGAATTAATCGGGTCCCGAAAGTCTATTAACTGGATCTTGTGTGCAATTTAAATGTAAATAGCACATGAAAACTCGATTGAGAGGAACACTATTGGCATGTGTGTAGTAGGCTCAAAATAGGTCAACACCATATATTGGGAGGTCAACACCATATATTGGGTCGAAAAGTTTGGATTGAGTTTGGGTCTCTAATTCCAATTGAAAAATACATCGATATTATGATAAAGGACAAAAATAACCATTTTGACCCGAAAGTTGTACAAGAAAAATATAGTGCAAGAAAACTTGTTTGAGTGAGACATGATATGCCTAAACGAAGGTGTACCCGTCTAGAACACGAATATAAAATTGATTTCGAAGAACTTGCAAATGTTGTGCTTCAAAAGTCAAAGCTTGGGTAAAGTGTATTTATAGTCATAATTAAATTAAATAGATTTAATAATAAACAATCATACTAAATAAATAAACCTAAAAATCAGAGGCATACAATATAGACATTTTATGGCGGATTTTCCACACTGTTGAAGAAGCTCGAGCAACTACCTTACAACTGAATGGAGTTTCATTTGTCCACATACCTCACCAAGCCAACTCACTTGCACATACATTAGCCTCAGATACTCTTCTATATGATCATGTTAACTTTATTACTCGACTATTTGTTGAACCATTACTTTGTATTAAGGATCATATCTTAAATGATATGACCAACGTGTGTTCTACTGCTTCATGAATAATGCATATTGTTTTTTTAAAATGTATTATAAAATTAGTTTTCTCCTATTATTTCTAATTTATATATAGCTACGTATCCTTTGTTTCCCTTTCATTATTCATATTATTTACTTTACTATTTGAGGTTTAAGTCATACTAACTTGGGACTGGTGTAACTCCCAAGAACTAGTTTGGTAAGATTTTTTTTTTTTCTAAATTTCTGTTGGTGAGTATAGTTATTTCATAAACGTGGTTAATTAAATGTTTAATTGATTTATTTGTAATTAATTAAGTTGACTATTTTTTGTATTATTAAAGTTTATTAATTTTAATTAGTAACTGGTTTATTTAATTTAATTACTATTTTGTTACCCTGAAGATGGCTACTAATGTTCTGAGTAAATTTAGCTATTAATTTACTAAATGTTGGTTATGAGGGCAGGGTTTATTGTAAAGACAAGATTAGTTATGGTTATTAGTTGTTATTAACTAATTCTGTAGTTAGTGTTGGTCCATTGGTCATGGTCAAACCTGATTTTAATAATTGATCAAACTCTGTCTCGATATAAATGCAAGTCAACTCAGATGTTACCTATGACGTTTTGGACACTGCTCAACAATGGTTATCAACAATGTTCAAGACTGAAACCGTTTGCCTCTCCGGATGTACTTCCTGCTAAGCAATGTATTTTTTATTTTATTTGAGTCTAGGAATACTTTGTACACCGAGTCGTACTGTCAAATAGGCTATCCGAAAATGTTTTCAAAAGCATCCTATTCTTTTACAAATGACCCATGTTTTTACAAAACATTCTTTTTACAAAAAGCCCTTGAAGGATTATTCAAAAAACCAAAATTTATTCCAAATAATGAGCTGGCAGAACCTCAGGAGAACTCGGCCCGAGTTCGGCCAGAGTTCGGCCAGAGTTTGGCCATTTGGAACGTTAGTGAACGTTGGGTTTTTGAACTTGGTCTTCCTTCAGTTACGGGTTGTTACAAAGAGTTCTGTCCGAATTCTGTCAGAGTTCTATTTGGAAAAGCTATAAATAGAGAAGTATTTCGATCATTTCAACACACCAATTCACTTTCAATCTTCTCTCTTCTTAAGCTTTCATTCTTCCAAAGAGTTCTTAAAAGCTTTCATTTTCAAATCCCAAGCCAGTTACAATCCTCTAGTCGATTTGCTAGTGCGGTACGGTCTAGAAGTTTCAGAGTGATTGTAATCAGAGGCTTGATAGAAGATTCAACTCTTCACAATTGAAGTTAGACGAGTTCTTCGTATCAAAGCTCGCATCTGTAGAAGTTGCAAGGACTTCGTATGAAAACTTGCGGGATTTTCCAATAGTGGATTCAACTGGAAGCTAGAGTTCTTCCGACTGGACTAGTCCTCACCAGAGGGAAACTAGTATAAATCTCGGGTTTGTGTTTGCCTTCTGATCACTTTTAAATTCTGTCATTTACTTTTTGTGATTATTATTATATCTGTGATCTAACTGCTAACAAGCTTTTAATTAGCAATATTTTGTTGCCTACTTTATTCACCCCCCTCTAGAGTATTCTGCTTTACGATTTCGTTCCTACAATTGGTATCAGAGCGGGTTATACAGGTAAAGCAAGGTAAAACAACAGTTATATTCAATTTTATATAGATCACAGCTTTACACATGGCAACTGTGAAATTTACAAGTGAAGGCCAAGCCACAAACATACCTCCACTGTTTGACGGCACAAACTACACCTATTGGAAAACACGTATGAGTTTCTTTCTGAAATCTCTTGATTTTGATTTATGGTCTATTGTTATTGATGGCTATAAAAGCCACCTCGTATAAATGTTGATAGAGTTTTAACTGAAAAACCCAATGACAAATATACAGAGGAAGAAAAAAAAAGGCCAGTCTTGACGCACGTGCTATTAACACTTTATTTTGTGCTTTAGACAGAACTGAATTTAACAGGGTGTCTATCTGCACAACTGCAAATGAAGTATGGAAACTTCTTGAGGTCACACATGAGGGCACAACTCAAGTCAAAGAATCAAAGGTCAGCAGACTTACTCAAGAGTATTGAGGCGTTCAAGATGAAGCCCAACGAAACAGTTACTCAGATGTTCGAAAGATTCTTGGATATTGTAAATCCTTTGTCCTCCCTAGGCAAAGATTACAGTAACCATAAAAAAATTCGTAAACTCCTGCGAGCACTTACAAAGAACTGGATTCCGAAGGCTACTGCAATCATTGAAGGAAACGACCTCACTACCATGACACTTGAAGTACTCATGGGTAAGCTACTCACTCATGAACTAGTGCTGCAAGACTTTGAAGAGCCTGTACCAAAGGAGAAGACGATCGCTTTCAAAGCTCAGCACAGAAAATCTACTGAAGATGATTCAGACAACAGTGAATCTGATGCTGAAGATCAAGCACTCCTTGTAAGAAAATTCAAAAGATTCTTGAGATATAAGAAGAAGACAAAAGAGAATAATGGCAGCAATAGCTGGTATCAAGATGATGCTGTCTGCTACGACTGCAAGAAGAAAGGACACATGAAGAAGGACTGTCCTACAAATACATCAACAAGCAAGAAGAGCAACAGATACGAGAAAGGGAACTTGAAGAGATCAACATCTCGAAAGTATGCCAACACCAGCATATGGCATGAAAGTGAAGCCAGCGACTCAGAAGATGAACAATCAGAAGATGCTGCAAATGTATGCTTTATGGCATCCGATCAAGTACTATCTGAACCTATAGTTGATACATATGATGACTTCACCTTTGAGCAATTAGGAGAAGCCTTCAGTGAACTGTTAAGTGATTACAGGAAACTACGTAGCAAATATCAGACCTCTAAGAAGGTACTCAAAGAGTACAAAGGTGAAATAGGAAAACTTACCGACCTACTAGCTGAGGTTAAAGATAATGTTAGTGATTCTGGTGAGATTTCTTCTATTAAGCTCTTATTACACGAGACTACCAAGTCATCCGAAGAAAAAGACAAGGTTATTGACCAACTGAAAGAAGAACTTTCTAAAGAGAAGAAAAGTCTTCAAAGTGCATAAGTCAGAATGGAAGCACTCACTTCTGACTATACTAAGTTATATGACACTTCCAAAGATTGAAAATTAGGTTAGGAAAACAGCCTGCGACTTCTGCTTCCTACCCTAACACGTGTCACTTACCGAAAAATCGGAACATTCCCAAACCTAACACTGTCAGACCTAACCATATCAAACCTTTGCCTAAAAAGGTTATGCCCAAACAAGATAATATGTATGCTTTCTTCTATACTAGAAAACCTAAACCTACCAACCATGCACATCACTCAGCTTTCAACACTCAACATGCTAAATGTCATTATTGTGACCTCATTGGTCATATATCTTCTGCATGTAGAATCAAAAAGCCAGTAGATCTAAATATTTATGTATGGATACCGAAAGCTAACCAGTCAGGACCCTACAAGAAATGGGTACCAATAGTTTCATCTGCAAATTATTTTATAGGTGGGACACCCTTCACATGCTAGAAGCAAATGGATCCTCGACAACGGTTGCTCACGACACATGACCGGTGACGCTTCATTATTCGCAACACTGTCGAAGAGGAATAAAGAAGGATATGTCTCCTTCGACAATAATTTAAAAGGGTATATAATCGGTATTAGTGATATTGGTAAAGCTCCTTATCCAGTAATTAAAGATGTTTATCTTGTTACTGAGTTAAAATATAATCTGCTCAGCATAAGCCATTTAGCTGATCACGATTATGGTATTAACTTCATAAAAGACAAATGTACTATTATTGATAGTTCAACTGGTAATACTATATTTGAAGGTATTAGAGAAGACAATATATATGTTTTCTATTTGTTGGAAGATACTAACATTTCAGGTAGATGTTTAATGGCTAAAAGCGATGAGAGTCATCTATGGCATATGAGACTCGGTCATGCAAATATGGATACTATTTCCAGATTATCCACAAAGAAGCTAGTACGCGGTTTACCAGATATTACATTCAAGAAGGATTCGGTATACAGTCAATGTGAAAAGAACAAAGCTACTCGATCCTCTTTCAAGTCAGTAAATGCTGTATGTACTACTAGACCTCTATAATTACTACATATGGACTTATTTGGTCCTAGCAGAGTTGCTAGCCTCGGAGGTAAGCTATATGCTTTTGTAATTGTAGATGATTATTCTAGATACACGTGGGTATATTTTCTGACACGCAAAAATGATACATTATCAGAATTTGTCACCTTTTGTAAGAAAGTACATAATGAAAAAGGTTACATGATCACTCGCATTAGAAGCGATCATGGAGGCGAATTCGAGAATACAGAGTTTGAGCAATTTTGTGACACACACGATTTTATACACGAATTCTCCTGTCCTAGGACTCTACAACAAAATGGAGTTATGGAACGTAAGAACAGAACTCTATCCGAAATGGCGAGAGTAATGTTAAACCAGTTTAGTCTACCCAAGTATTTCTGGGCTGAAGCTGTCAATACAGCTTGTTTTGTTCTCAATAGAGTTCTAATTCGACTCAAATCGAAGAAGACTCCATTTGAGTTATGGTTTGATAGAATTCTATCAGTTTCATACTTTAGAATATTTGGTTGTAAATATTTTATTCTTAATACTAAAGATAATTTGGGAAAGTTTGACGAAAAGGCCGATGAAGGTATATTTTTAGGTTATGCGGGCAAAAGCAAAGGATGCAGAGTCTTCAACAAAAGAACTATGATCATCGAAGATTCGATCAATGTCACCTTTGATGAACTAAATCAAATAACAATCGATGACAATGACGAAGATCTCAATGTACCCAGCAAAGCACCAGCTGATCCTCCTATAGAAGATCCAGGAACCAGCTACCTTCGAAGTCTGCCAAAAAGATTAAAGTTCACGGCTGATCATCCAAAGGATTTGGTAATTGGTGAGATTACCATGGGTGTAAGTACTCACTCCTCTAATAAAAATATAGCTTCTTGTGTTGCTTTTGTATCTCAGTTTGAACCCAAAAATATTGATGAAGCATGTAGTGATAATTTTGGATAGATGCTATGCAAGAGGAATTAAACCAATTTGAACGGAATCAAGTTTGGGAACTTGTTCCCAAGCCTATTGATCATCCGGTCATTAGCACCCGATGGATATTCCGAAATAAACTGAACGAGAATGGTTTAGTGACTCGTAATAAGGCTCGACTCGTAGCTCAAGGATACAATCAGGAAGAAGGTATCGACTACGATGAGACTTATGCCCCAGTTGCGAGAATAGAATCCATTCGCATGTTATGTGCATTTGCATGTTTTCATAATTTCAAATGGATGTCAAAAGCGCATTTTAAATGATTTTATAAAAGAAGAGGTTTATGTAGCTTAACCACCTGGTTTTACTGATTTTAAATTTTCTGAATATGTTTTCAAGTTGAAGAAAGCTTTATACGGTTTGAAACAAGCCCCTCGTGCTTGGTACGATCGTCTAAGCTCTTTTCTACTTGATAACGGTTTTTCAAAGGGAAAAGTTGACACTACTTTGTTTATAAAGTCTTTGAATAATAATATTCTTTTGATTCAAGTCTATGTAGATGATATTATCTTTGGATCTACTGATGAATCTCTTTGTCAAGAATTCTCAAAGTGTATACAGAATGAGTTTGAGATGAGCATGATGGGAGAGCTGAAGTTCTTTTTCGGACTGCAAATCAAACAAACCAACAATGAGTCGTTCATAAATCAAGCTAAGTACACAAAAGATCTACTAAAGAAGTTCGACATGGAAGCAGCAAAGCCACTTAGCACTCCAATGTCGACTTCAACCAAGCTTGATATTGATGAACAAGACAAACCTGTCGACATACGTAAGTATCGAGGTATGATCGGTAGCTTACTTTATTTAACTGCCAGTCGACCAGATATTATGTTTAGCATTTGCTTATGTGCTCGTTTTCAAGCCAATCCTAAGGAATCACATCTGTGCGTAGTTAAGCGTATCTTTCGATACCTTAAAGGCACTTCTTCTGTCGGCTTATGGTATCCCAAAACCACGTCGTTTGACCTAACCGGTTATTCCGATGCTGATTTTTCCGGATGCAAAGTAGATAGAAAAAGTACCAACGGCACATGTCATTTACTAGGAAAAGCTCTAGTCTCTTGGTTTAGTAAAAAGAAAAATTCTATTGCATTATCAACAACAGAGGCTGAGTATATTGCCGCAGGACGTTGTTGTGCACAAATTTTATGGTTGAAACAAACCTTAGAAGACTATGGATTGCCTTTTACACATATACCCATTTTCTGTGATAACAATAGTTCTATTAATTTGACTAAGAATCTTGTATGTCATTCTCGTACTAAACATATCGAGATTCGACATCATTTTCTTAGAGATCATCAACAAAATGGAGATATAGACCTTGTATACATAGACACACAGAATCAATTAGCTGACATATTCACAAAACCATTAGCGGAAGATCGTTTCAACTTTTTACGTCGAAAATTAGGAATTTTAGATATCAATAATATTAATTAATTTTGTTTTATCAATTATTTATTCGATACTCATAAACTGTTTTCGAGACAAGCCTAAAAAGAGTCTGTCTGTCACCACGACTACGGTCGAAGCGAAGCGGTACTTAAGAGTTTCCTGGTGAACCTCCGTTAGCTGGGACAGTACTCCTACAGCTAATCTGAGACAGATACTGAGTAAAGAATATTAATTTATAAATAATATTAATTATATTATTTTGAGATTTAAAATTACTAAACTTTGAATTAAACATTTGAAACAAATTAATGAAAAAGAATGTGGTCTCATTTGGATTATATATATATATATATATATATATATATATATATATATATATATATATATATATATATATATAGCCAGGCAACCCTAGACGAATTCGGCCCGAGTTCGGTCCGAATTCGGCCAGAGTTTGGCTGGGTGTTTATATATAACAGCAGCTACCTGAGGCCTTCTTCTTCTTCATACTTCCAAACATCCTCTCAACAACAGCTCCGCTCCTCCGAAACCATAGTTCTACTCCCTCTTTGTTGTCCCAATTCGTGTGGTGTTTCTCTTCAAAACTTTGGATTCGTGCAGAAATCGTCATCCTCTACAACATATCCAATTCTTGGAAGGTATAATCCCTTCTTCCACCACTTTTCAATACTTAGGATTTATAGAAATTTTGGAAAAGAATGCCTAAGTTCAATCCCTTCAAGAGAAAGAAGACCCATGCCAGTGAAGAGGCATCGTCTTCTAATCCGCATACGGATTGCCTCTTTTCTTCGGTCCAATCGGACGATGGTGCGTCGGATGAATTTTATTTTACAACTTCCGATCAAGCGTTATTGTGGTACGCTGATTTTAACATGCGTACTATTTGCATCGGATCATCGTTCAAGTGGACTATCTTTTCGGATCACCGTCCTTATTTTGAGGCATTAGGGTTACAATATTTTGTCACCTTACAATTTCCCATTGCCACTAATGCCATTAAATTATTCTACTGTAATTTTATGTTAGACACTTTTATAGCGAGGACACGTGTCGGAGGAATTGATATCGAATTCACTGATGACACGTTAGCGGAAATCCTTGGTATTCCAAACGAAGGTGCCCCGCTAGATGACATCACTGATTTTGATTTCTCCGATGGCACTACACTCGTTAGTTTCAAGAATGAACTTTGTGCGCCCGCAGCGTTCTTCCTGGAAAGTTCAAGGCTAATAACTTGAACTTGTTTAACTACGAATTACATCGCATCATCTATTCCACATTACTTCCTAAATCCACTTCAAAAGATGATGTCACTGTACTTGAGCTTTCTGCTCTTTATCATATTCTTAAGGGGATTCCTTTTTCTGCCCCTAAGACTATTATTCAGATGATGGGTAGATGTCGCAGGAGAGACCGCAACCTATCATATGCGATGCTCATTCCTCGCATTTTTCAGAGATTTGATATTGATTTATCTACTTGTGCTGTCGACCCCGAGCCCAAGTTTCTCAAACTCTCTCGTCGCAGCATTGTATCTGTTCCTCCACCCACTGCACCTACTCCTCCTACACTTACTCCCACTGATCCCATAGCACATGTTCCTCCATATTCCTACCCTATGATATTTGAGGGTATCCATCAGCACTTATCAGATCTGCAGTCTTTTTATGTTGAGACCTCTAGGGAACACGAGTTTTGTGATGTGACTTGGTTCCAGGCGATTGCCAACTCCTTCGCCGATCTGAGGTTTGCGCAGACGGGACATTCTGCTAGCTTTCTGCCTCGAGATCCCTCTGTTTCTGGCTACCGTATTGACGACGAGGCGGTACACTCTCTGTTCCAGCCAGGGAACGCATATGATTGGAATCATACTGCTCGTGCCCCTCCTCGAGACTATGTCGGTGAGTTTTACGCTGGCGCCACTCCTCGCACTTCTGACGCTGGTACTTCTAGAGCTGGTCCTTCTGGACATGGTGGTGCTGCAGCTGATGATGATGATGATGATGATGATGATGATGATGATGATAATTTTTGAGATGTTAGATTATTGAGACTGTTACTTTTTGTCTTATATTTTCTTGAAAATGCTCCAAAATTTCAAGATTTTATTAGTACTCTTTTTTAGTTATTATCAGCATTTTTTTGTGACTATTCATGGACATGGTTGTTTTTGCTTATGCCTCAGTTTTAGCATCTTAGTATATTATTCAGCACTCTATTTGTTTTAGTTTATCGTAGCACTATCTATTTATGTTGCTTCATTCTTTACATACTGCCTGAGACAAATACATGTCTGTGATGTTATTCTATTTTTCTTACTGTTTCTACCATCTGTCATGATTATTTCTTTTTTATGTGTTTCTTCACTGTTTGTTACTTATGCATTGATTGCGGGGGAGCTTTTTCTTTTGTAATTATTTTGCTAAGTGACAACGGGGGAGAAATAAAGATCTAACTTGTTTGTGAAATACAGGTTATGAATAATTTTCTTTTTACTATTTTGATTTGATTCCAAGCTTAGATGTTATATCGGCAAGGTTTGTCAATTATCAAAATGGGGGAGATTGTTGGCCCATTGGTCATGGTCAAACCTGATTTTAATAGTTGATCAAACTCTGTCTCGATATAAATGCAAGTCAACTCAGATGTTACCTATGACGTTTTGGACACTGCTCAACAATGGTTATCAATAATGTTCAAGACTGAAGCCGTTTGCCTCTCCTGATGTACTTCCTGCTAGGCAATGTATTTTTTTTTATTTGAGTCTAGGAATACTTTGTACACCGAGTCGTACTGGCAAATAGGCTATCCGAAAATATTTTCAAAAGCATCATATTCTTTTACAAATGACCCATGTTTTTATAAAATATTCTTTTTATAAAAAGCCCTTGAAAGATTGTTCAAAAAGCCAAAATTTATTCCAAATAATGAACTGGCAGAACCTCAAGAGAACTCGGCCCGAGTTCGGCCAGAGTTCGGCCGTTTGGAACGTTAGTGAACGTTGAGTTTTTAAACTTGGTCTTCCTTCAGTTACGGGTTGTTACAAAGAGTTCTGTCCGAATTCTGTCTTTGGAAAAGCTATAAATAGAGAAGCATTTCGATCATTTCAACACACAAATTCACTTTCAATCTTCTCTCTTCTTAAGCTTTCAGTCTTCTAAAGAGTTCTTAAAAGCTTTCATTTTCAAATCTCAAGCCAGTTACAATCCTCTAGTCGATTTGCCAGTACGGTACGGTCTAGAAGTTTCAGAGTGATTGTAATCAGAGGCTTGATAGAAGATTCAACTCTTCACAATTGAAGTTGACGAGTTCTTCGTATCAAAGCTCGCATCTGTAGAAGTTGCAAGGGCTTCGTATGAAAACTTGCGGGATTTTCCAATAGTGGATTCAACTGGAAGCTAGAGTTCTTCCGACTGGACTAGTCCTCACCAGAGGAAAACCAATATAAATCTCGGTGTTTGCGTTTGCCTTCTGATCACTTTTAAATTCTGTCATTTACTTTTTGTGATTATTATTATATCTGTGATCTAACTGCTAACAAGCTTTTAATTAGCAATATTCCGCTGCCTACTCTATTCACCTTCCTCTAGAGTATTCTGCTTTACGATTTTGTTCCTACAGTTAGTTGGTAATCAGTTAGAAATCTGTTACAAATTTAGTTCTTTGACCCTTGATCGATTTTTATTTACTAAGGGTTCCACTCAGATCTGGCTTGTGGAACACATCTACTATTTTATTATAAATAGGGAGCAGCTACTATTATTTTATTATTTCTTTCTCTGTCAGTACACATTCCTTTTACTAACACTGTCCGCACACAGTTTTCCCAAATCCACAGTTTATTTTGTTCACTGGCCATTCATTAGCCGAGCACCCTCGCGAGTTTGCTGTCATCACCATGCCACCGTCCCTCAACCTAGCTCCGTCCTCATCGCGACTCCACCGGAGCCCCAGATCCACCTCGTCAACACCACCACAGCGTCGACGCACTAGCGTTGTCCTGGGAGCCGCGTCACCAGTCACCATCGCAAGAGTACCGAGCCCCCGCCACCAGTACCGGAGCCTCCTCGCCCCGCCAAGCAGAATTCGTCACGCCACTGTGAGTCGATCGCTCATTGGACCTTACAACTGTCATGCCACGACCCGGGAAATCGCTCGTCCTCGCTTGTAACTCCTCTTCCCAAATTTTTAAACTTTTATTTTATTTTAATCACATTTTGAAATAAATTATCCTTGAAGCATATAAATGCTATTTTGCTACTATTTCTTTTTATTAGTTTAAATTAATGATTTGAATAGTATTTAGTTTTAACAGAAATATTAGTCTTGAATTTTTGTTATGAATTTCAAAAGGTTAGTTTGAAAATGGTTTTGAAAATCATAAGTATTTTTGAAACAATAATTAAATATTTTAGCAAAGTAATTTTAAATTTAGTTTTGGATTTATAAGATATTTTGCGATTATTTGACGACATCGAATATTTTAGAGAATATTGTTATATTATTAAATTATTGGATTATGATTTGAATATATATATATATATATATATATATATATATATATATATATATATATATATATATATATATATATACAACAAGGTTAGATACGAAGGTATCCAATATTCGGCCAACCAGCTCATCCGGGAAGTCTTTCGCCAATGTCGTAAAAGAAGCACCCGGTGCACCCACAGCTCGAGGGCATTCTGGTCCCCATTCCATCTCTAGTTCTCGCTGGTCGTTGCACCCCCCCTCTTTTCTTCTTTTGTGGTGGTATACTTGTATAGGCTTCGGTATTTTGCGCCTTGTATACTTGTTCGGGCTTCGTTATTCGAGCCTTGTTTAATAATATAAAAAAAAATATATATATATATATATATATAAATATAATAAATTGTGATTTGAAATATATATATATATATATATATATATATATATATATATATATATATATATATATATATATTTCAAATCACAATTTATTATATATATATATATATATATATATATATATATATATATATATATATATATATATATATATATATATATATATATATGTATATGTATATCTATATATATGTATATGTATATATATATATACATATATATATATATACATATATTTTTTTTTTATATATATATATATGTATATGTATATATATATATATATATATATATATAGATATATATATATATATATATATATATATATATATATAATATATATATATATATATATATATATATATATATATATATATATATATATAATATAAATTTATTTGATAATATCAAACATAGACTTAAATAATTTTGTAAATTATTTACTGATTTAAGATTTGAATTTGTACAATTTGAAATTATTGATAATAGAATTTTGGATTAATAAAGATACGTTTTAAAAATTATTTATTACTTTGGGTTGAAAGTACGTGATTTAAATTACTTTGATAAATATTGATTGTTATTCTAAGAAAATATTATGTTGGTCATTCAATTTAAAATATATTTAAATTCGTATGTTTTAAATTAATCGATATTGTCAAAATATAAATTTAAGTTATTGTTTGCAAAAACAAAAGTTTAATTACAAACTAAGAAAAGAGTACAAGAGTACAATTGATTTCTAGGAATGTACAACTGTAGAAATCTGATCATAAGACGATCATTTTATCCCTTGGACGATGTGATATCGAAGACACGAGTCTCTGAAAGATGCAACAGCACATTGTCAGTAGATTATGATCATTAGTGATGCTTTAGAACTGAATTAAAACTCTATTTATAGAGTTTTGAAATAATTGTTTTCTAATTTGCGCGCACATTTGGTTGCGTGCCTTCTATCCAGTTGCGCGAACGGTTACTTGAACTACTGGGACGCATGGCATCTTTTGAGTGAGATGCACATGGTCGTGGACAGTGTAGTGGACACATTCTTCGAGATTAGTAGCATGCGTGCCACATTATCCAGCTTCTGAATAAAAGTTGATCAGGTGGCGCCAACTAGCCAGGTTGCACGTGGGCGCAACTCAACAACTGGCGCCTTTGACTAAGTCTTTTATACTGTTTTGATTAATTCGCGCACCACTTGACAACTTGTGCGGGCCAGCTGTTAGCATTAATTACATGCTGACAAAATCTTCTTGAACGCCGCATTGCGCGGGATTCGAATAAATTTTCTTCGACTGACGAGCTGTCAGTAATGATGGCAACCGTTACAGCTTCTCGAGGATGCTTGCCACGTGGAGCTCGCGCACCCTGGCTTAGGTGCAACCTGCTACTGGCGCAACCAATTACTAGCACAACCTAATGATCTGGCACAACCTAATAATTTGGCGCCACTTGATGACGGCACACTTTAATAAGTGGCGTCCCTTGATTTTTAACTTCTACAAGACCCCCTTCAAAGTTTTCAAAGTTTGAAATATTTTAAAATTTTAAAATACTTTGAATTAGAGGAACTTAATACAGGTTGCGCCAGTCAACTGTTCAAACAAAATTCAAATTTTAAGCGCCAATTGCGCAACAGTTTCAAAAAGACTTTTTAGGCTATAAATAGCTGTCTAAAGAGAACTTTTAACTTTTTATCGAAAGTTAATTCTCTTAAACTCTTTTATCTTCTTCTTCCATACTCTCGAAGCTCCTCCGACGATCATCAATGACCCCAAAGAAGTCTATCGCTGTCAAGGGAAAGGCCATTGCTGGGCCTTCATCTCATGCACCGTCGATGAGAGCGCCTAAATACGCGCCACCGTTATCACGAACTGAAAGAGCCAACCTGGCACTCGAAGGTGATTCTTCAAGAACAGACTGAACGTTGATTGGATTGACTGACTCTTTTTAGGGTTTTGGTCGATTCACGCGTCTCTCAACGTGCGCTACCTTTTTTTAGAGTGTAGGCATACTTCACAACTTGCGCCTTCTCTTTTTAGAAATTGGTTACTATTTACACATTGTTCGTCTTTATGAACTGTGTTGTGCGAGTTTCAAATTTGTGCTTTCTGATTTTGTGTGAATACGCATATCAAAAGTAGTGCAACTTTAAATCACGCGCAATACAGATGTCGCGCAACACAGATACTGCACAACCAGATGTCGCGCAACACAGAAGTTACGCAACACAGGTGTTGTGCAACACAGATACTACACAACCATATGTTGCGCAACATAGATGTCGCACAACACAGAAGTCGTGCAACATAGATGTCGCACAATCTATGATTTTGTGTGTTCTACTAGAATACAACTCTTCTTGAGACTAACTTTTGTTTGTTCTTCTTCTTTTTGTTGTTGATCTTAGAGAAGACCCTGATGCTGAGAAATATGCTTCAGCTTTCAATGTATCAGAATATAAAGAAGACTTATCTCATGTCTCATATCCACAATATGATGCACGCGAATCCAGAAGGGCCATACTCATTGCTCAAGAAAGTAACACCTTGTTATGTCTGATGAATGGTGAACCTTTGGAAAGTGTAGATAATGTGGTTCGTAAGAAACTAGCTTTCTTATTTGGAGATGCAGTGAAGAAGACATCTCAACCAAAGACCAAGAAAGAAGAAAGAATTTACCAATGTAAGGACATAATTATATATCTCACTGAGATGTCAAGACATTTGTCCTTGTCTCGATATGACTTCTCCAGTCACCCTCGACGGATGGCATGGGACATGACTCCGATTCAGCAAGCCAGAGTCGGAAAAATATGTTATAAGTTAGGTCCGCAAAACAAGGACCTATTTTACAGTACTTCAGACAGGTACAGTTCTCATCTAAGGGATTTGAAGCCGAGTTGTATACCTCTAGAAGATTCATCGATGCTTCTTTCCGTCAGGATGTCCATCTTTGCAAACACATTTGCTAAAGCTAAAGGAAGATGCCCAGATCAGGCCATGCGTTTGACAGGCCTAGTGAACCCAGACATAAAATATTAGAGCAACTTAGTGATTTGGATTCTGGATCAGTTCAAGGACAAACTCCCTGAACTAGAACTTTATAAGGCCATCTGGACTACTGTTTACGACTTCCGCCCAAATGCTCATATGTTCTTGGCTCTAATTGAAAGATACAACGACAGAACCGGTACCTTCATGACCCCTCACGGGAAAATTGGTTTTGTACTTCATGAGATGAAATATCTCTCACATCTTCCAATGGGTAACAACCCATATGAAGAATATGTGCCCACTAATAAGAAATTAGATATCATTTCTGTAGAAAACTCTCAGATGGTGGCTATGTTTGTGGATCTTCTATGACTTTAAAAGATATGCTCCCTTTATTACAAAAGCGCTTCCGCAGGGACTTGTTATATAACCAAGTGGTTGTCGTATTTTTTTTAGGCTATATCTTTGAAGAAAGATAATCGAGACTCAGGCTTGCGATTCTTGTCTCTTCCAACTACTCAGTCATAGAGACATAGAAAAACTGATGGAAAAGTCCAAGCATACCGATAACATATTGGATGTGGACTGACACCCCTTTATGGCTGGTGCTACTATTGAGAGTTATCTCAGGTGTAACGCCCCAGTCCCAAAATACTTAGGACTAAGTACGTAGACATGCCAGCCGTATATATACGAAGTATACTCCAATATATGGAATCCTCGTATATATACATAAACTGTAAATGCAGTAAAACCAAGGCTAACTAATCTCATCCACAAAATAAAGAAATAAAAGATACCATATAATCAACTTATGAAATGTCTTTGTACAAGATGTTGGGCGGAGATAAATCCACTACCAACTATGAAAAGAGAGAGAATATATAACAAAGAAAGAGTTTGGCAAGCGAAGCGAAGACTATCCAAGTACAATCATCCTCGAAGAAATAGATATGATCACGGCCACGGCTAGAACACCTGCAAAAGACAAGAGCACACATCTGGAGAAATAACCAGGTCCTCAGAGGGACGTAACAAGGTACACAATATCATGCCATATAAACTGAATGAATAATGCTCAATAGTAATAAGTAAGATAGGATCATAACATGGTCAAATACCTCACCATTTGGATTAGCATACCATCCCCCCAACCAAACAAGGACAGGAGATGGCACACTAACCCACGATGATGTATCTTTTCAAGTCATGTATCCAATATGGTATCCGGACCCCAACAAGGTTCAATGCCTTCTCATCGGAGTAGTAAGCCACACCAACAACCAAACAAGGACAAGATGTGGTGAACTAATCCGCGACAAGTTATTGTTCCAAGCCACGGTCAGATACAAGCACCCAAACCAAGAGTACTCATACCTAATGGATAAGGGTGCCTAACCAATCTACGTGAATACAGTTTTAAGAACACCCTCCAATGCATGGGCCCTGGCTAAAATAGGATCGGCATGGTTCCCTCTTGGGGCACTAGAGGCCCAATTATTAAGAGCATAACGTTGCACAGAACATCAGTGGCCGTCAGCAACCATGGGTGATCAACCCGCATCTCCGATGGAGCGTACGGTCACAATAAAAATATGTAAAATAGCCCATGCGCTAAGGATATGTCCTCCCCACCCAATGCCTACTATGTTGTATCTACAACACATATAACCTCTATTAACCGCTAAGTCAAACTAAGCATGCAACCTATATTAGCGATTAATCCTATCGCATGGCTTATACGTACTAGTGTCCGGCCAATCACGTATTTTCGAGTTCTATATGCGACTCGCAACAATGTGGTTCAAATGTGTCAAGGCCTATGTATGTAACACATAAAGGGTGGTCCCCTAAATCTAAGTTCAATATATAAGATAAATAATACATAGCAGGAAATAGAACTAAACAGTAAAATTCTATCTAATTATGCCATATATCACAGTTTATTTTACAGAAAATAAATAATAAATAAATGCATGAATATGAGCTAAATAAAATAAACAACTAATGACAAGGTATCTTGCCTGGTAATGTCGCCTGGTGTGCTGCGATGATCAAGATGGCACAGATTTGACTTCGGTGTTACCACTACGCAAGACAGCCTCCAATAGTGGCACGGACGGTTCCATCGGGTCTAGGATAATCAAAATAGTTAGGTTATATATGGGGATGTACAAAATTGGCAAGGAAATAGGAAAAAGGTTTGGTCATGGACATGAGGAATATCAAGGAAGTTAGATAAATAATATATATACAATTTTTAGAAAACTATTTATAATCCTTAAAAACTATATTTTACTATCCTGAAATATTTATAAGTAGTAAAATTCATTTTTAGGTCAAAAACTATAATTACTTAGTTAAAATATTTTATATAATAGTTGAAAATATGTATGATAACTTGAACTACATTTTATTAGTCAAAATATGTATTTATATAGATATTTGAGGAATCAAAATCACTTTAGGCTAAAATACACGAATTTTGTCAAAACAAAACCAAAGGTAAAAGGCTATGTTTTTATTTAGTCTAAATAAATACTTGAGAATATTATAAAATCTTTTTAGAAAAATTAAAATATTGTAGTGTGTTTATAGGGCAACTCCATAAAATTTTTATTATAGTTATATGAGTTTTTTTTTAAAACTAATTTTGTAAGTAAGTGGGTGGTCCAACCCAATGTCTTATTATGAAATTATTTAATATATTATTATTATTATTATTATTATTATTATTATTATTATTATTATTATTATTATTTTAAGGAGTAGTAACAATAATTTAAAACAATAATATTAGATACAACTATGTGGTGCTATTATAGCCTTATACACATACTGTACTATATCATATACATTAATAATAACTTCGAAAATCAAAACAACAATTAATAAAAAACACAAAATATAAAAAGTAAAGTAAGTACAGCAGTAGGTTGCCGAGTAATGCTGTTTCTTTCTAAAGAAAGGAAAGTAATAAATAGGGGAAGGGGGATTTCAAAGGTGTGGGAGAGAAATTGAGAGATGGAAAAAGGGAAGTCAAGAGAGACTTACAGGGGGCTTTGCCCGGGCTCGCCGGCGACCTTGAGCGAGGCAGCTCCGGCTGTCCCGACGGCGTAGAGAGGATGGAGAGACGGAGAGAGGGAGTTGGAGATCTCGGGAAGCGGGGTTCGGTGCAGCATACGCGACGTCGCGAACGGATGATGACTGACTAGCGGTGGCAGGGCGCATCTCCTGCACGGTGGCGGACACAGAATCCATCAAGGTAGGATGGAGAGGCCCTTCGGGAGCTCGCTTGGCCAGAGGCCTCAAACCAGGCGGCGGTGGCTCCATGATTACGGCGGCGAGTTTGGTCGCCGATCCGGATATGGGCGACAGACGGTCGTGGAATATCGTCGGGATCCAGTAGTTCGTGCAGGGGGTTAACGTAGTACTGGCACAGAGGCGGCCAGCCTGATCTGGCTTGGCATGGCGTTCTGTGGTGGGGCGGTGCCGGGATGTCGCTGTGGCGTCGACGCCGGAGACCGGAGGTAAGGGTGGTGGTGTATTCATTTGTTTTTGTTGTGATGGTTTTGATGTGCAGTCCACGGCGGGAGGTCGAAGGTGTAGGCGTTGGGGAAGATGGATTGGTGCGGGTGTTTGGAGGCGTGCTGGCACTGGGCGCGGTGGTGGGCTAACAGTGGTTGTGACGTGGAACGGTGACAATGGCGGATGGTGCTGGCTAGGAAGTATGGCCAGGACTGCCGGGTGACGGGTGGTGGGAAAAAGGCTGGTAGCGGTTGTGGTAAGGATGATGAGGGGCCTGTGGCGGTGTCGTGGGAAGCAGTAGGTTTAGGATTCTGGTTGGTATTGTCGGGTTGAGTTGACATCGTGTCGGGTTGTGTCCGACACGACGGAAAGGATGTCCGGAATTGTTGGGCACGAGATGGGAAACTGTTGTATATGTAACGGACATATATAGTGGATGGACAGGGAACACAGACACGATGCACTTTGTGTTTGTGGAGAATATCGTGGGTTATGGAATTTTTGGAGAAGAGCCAATAAGACTCTCCTTATATATGAGGTGATGCTCATAGTTGGATAAGATTAGGATTGGGTTAAATTTCCGTTAGATAATTCATTATTAACTTAAATAAATTTAAAACCAATCAAATCCAAATCCAACTTAAATCCAAATAAATTCCCTCTTTGGTTTAAAATCGAATAAGATAAATCCAATTTAAATTACCCTTAGTTAAACATTAAATGAAACAAATTTCAAAATATACTTTTAAAAATAATAATAAAATAATAAATAAATAATTTCGAAAATCTCAAAAATATTTAAAAGTTTGAAACGCCTTTTGAAAATAAATAAAATAAACACAATTGGTTTTCGAAAAATAAAATATACATGGATTTAATTTCATGCACTCGCATATGAAAGAATATTTACATAAATATTATTTTTGAAATTAATAACCATATTTGTATAATAAAAATAACTTTTTATAAGAAAATAAAACATAAGTTTTGGCAAAGGTTTGGTATGTCACATAAAATGAATAAAAATGCTTTACGATATAAGTATGTAGAAGAAATATTTATTTAGCTATATTTATTGAAAACTTATAATAAAACAAATTTAGAAATTGATTAAATATTTCGTATCACGCATTTGTACTCGTCGTACATTACCAAAAATAATAATCAATACCAAAATAAAATTTTAAAAATAAATTTCATAGTAAAAATTTAGGGGGTTTACAGCAGGCAGGGTTACAGATCCATGTCAAAAGAAGTCCAACTGGCGGGTTTTCTTTCTTTATGGCTGCGACGGTTCTTAGTTCCTGGGGCCAGTGCAGTCGATAGATTTTACCGGAGCGTATTATTTGCTACTATCCGTCTAGTATTTGGCCACAAGATGGACATTCTTTCAGCGATGACTTGTTGCCTGAATGCAAGACTGCGTTCTTTTGTAGTCACTATGTTGCACGATAAGGCTGCTCGGCTGGATTTTCTCCGCACCGAAATGCTATATACTTATTTGTTCGGGTGGTTATTGCTACACCATGCCAGCTTGATGGACCCTGATATGGGCGAAGTTGGGGATAACTTTATCAGGCGTTTTTCTAATGCTCGTTGGAATATAAACGCACTTTCAGAATGCAGAAGAGCTTTGAACCGATGATCTGGATGGAGATTTCAATGTGTTCCCCCTCCTCCAGGATATGAGAATCTTCCACAACAACTCATGGATTTAGAAGCAGCACCTCTCCGTCTGTGTCCGACTATTTTTGCATGGTTGAAGACAATTCGTCCGTCTCACCTAGTATATCGATTTGAGAAAGAGTGTTTTCTAGAACCATATTTTCTAAGTCGATTTACTCGGCAATTTGGCTATGACCAGCTGCATGTGGGGAATGCCACTATTTGCCTTCAAGCTAAGGGTTTCTTGATTGCTGGTGCTAGGGATTGGAGATATTATAATGCCAGAGGCACCAAGGCTATATTCTCTATGCCCCATAAACTTGCTCAGGGTCCGTGTATGTTATACACATACGCAAATTTCTATACTTCGGTGAACACTTTTGCCAAAAAATTTCATCTGGCCCACAGATTTGCCAGTGATAAGCGATCGAAGGCTGGAGTTCGTACTGCACAATTGGTCAGGGATGCAGAAGATCGAGACCCTGCCGATGAACCTCTGGAGGCTTCTCTAGTAGGCTTCTTAGATGAAGTAAACGAGCCGTTGGATGTATCATTAAAAGTACAAAAGGAAAAGTCTTCTGCCAAGGGGCTTAAGAAAAGGAAGACTGGAGATTCATCTGCTCCTTCGCATCATGATGATCTTCCTTCTTCTCCTAAGGATCCGGTGAAGAAAAAGGCGAAGACCACTTTGGTCATTAGTGAACAGACTACTACTAGGACGACTCAGTCCCAGTCGAAGCAGATGCATAGTGGGATCTCGCTTGGGGAGGGAGAAATAACTCCTTCTTTGGTTCCAAAACAGAGTGGAGTCGCCCGAGAAGAAGTGCACAAAATACCAGATGACCTTGATGAGGCCGAAGAAGAACCTGTAGCACCTCTGCTATGGAAGGCCAGAAAAAAATTGCTAGTGACTCGAGCAGAATGTCAAACAATTGACGCTTCCTCCCTCCAAAAGGAATTTGATATATCATTATCCTCACAGAAGGATCTACTATCTCAAAAAGGTAATTTCTATACTTTTAAGCATAATTTTAAAATATGAATGATATGTATTGATATTATTCTTTTTCATATACAGAGACTACAACAATTGATATTCCAGTCTCAATTACTACCGAAGAAATTCCAGGATATCGAGTTGTACGGACAACTATTACCGTAACTACCCTGGCTGTAGGGGTACACCTCGGACGGGCTAAACCCGAACCCGATCGGGTAAACCCATTAATGGGTTGGGTTAGGCTTGAAGATATTCGGGTTCGGGCTCGGGTTAAAATATTTGAAACCGATCAAAAATCGGGTTGGGCTTGGGTTCATGAGTCGGGTAACCCGAAGAAGCCAAAACCCGACATATATATATATATATATATATATATATATATATATATATGTATATATATTGTTTCATACTACTTAAATGAAAAGTTTAAACTATAAATTTTTTCATCCGAACTTTTCAACTCCTTGTCCTAAATCTCATTTTAGTTTTATTTTGTAATGATCGAGGCTTGATTGCTATTTGATTATGCATTTAATATTACTCTTGTTTAAAATTATTTTAAATATCATATTAGATCCCGATAAACCCATGGACCCGACCCGACCCGAGCCCAACCCGATCCTCCGGGCTTGGTCTTAGGCTTCATATGTTGAACCCGAAGTCGGGTCGGGCTTGGGCTCGGGCTAGGCTTATGATCTATCGGGTTGGGCTCGGGTTGACCTCAAACCCGACCCAACCCGCCCGAGTTGCCCCCTACCTGGCTGCAGCAGGAGTAACACTGTCATGCCCGACTCCAAATGTCCCAGATGTTACATCTTCCGAAGAGGAGTTGCCTCCTATGGAATCTCAAGCTAGAGCTACCGATCTTCCAGCCACTCAAACTCCTACTCATTCTCATGATGATCGAGAGATGATAAACGCCCTCCTGGATTGTGACTATGGCGATGTGTCAATCGGAGATAATTCGGCAAGTGCTGCTGAAAAAGAACCAGTTCCAGTAGATGTCCCGCTGGTATCGAATGAAGAATGCCATATAATTGTTGAGGGTGAAGAAAATACTGTTGTTGAGGAGGGGCATCCAAGCCCAAAAACTGATGAGCGTGAAAATAACGAAGATTAAACTACGGCTCTTTAAGATGCTGGAAATGGTAAAATCCCAACACTGTTGTTATAGAGACTCAGACCCCTACTGATCAAAATTTTGAAGTCAGGGATGTAGAGGAGATTGCCCCAGTAACCAGGCAGAATTAGGGACCGAAAGCAGCCATTTCTTATCAGGCGGTTCCGAAGCTAGAAGTAGTCAGGCAGCTGTGTCTGAAACTACCATGCCAGGCTCCGTTCTGATCTGGACATGCCCCATGAAGCCCCATATGTATTACCAGGATTAGGTAAAATTTTGACTTTTATTTACCTTAATTCCTGTAATTTATATGTAATGACTATGTATCTTGATTACAGTGGGTCCTGTGGGGACACTCGCAAAGGCTGCATCGACCACATTCAGTTTTAGCTCGACCATAGCTCCCCTTGATATGGGGACCAAAACTGGAGAGGAAAGTTCTTCTATGATGCCAGTACTCGGGTCTCCTGGTGTTCAATCTGTAGTTCCTCCAGCTACTGCAGAAATAAGAATTCCAACAGAAGTGGCTGCCTCGGGGATCTCAGTAATGAATAGAGCTATTTTTGAAACTTATACTAATGCTTTCTTCACTTCTCTGAAGCCTCTAATCCAAATGGTCATAGAAAAGGACCAAACTTATGATTCAGTAAGGGGCCCTTCCTCATTCATCATTGGAGCCATCCGCAAGATTGGTGATCTGGATATAGTCAACTATTAGATCATATTTTAAATGAGCTTGAAGAATCAATCAAATCTTATAAAGATCTAACAAAAGGAAACATTCAGAAACTCGTAGATGCTGAATGCGAGGTGATGGCTCGCGAGGCTGCAACACAAAAAGCGGAGTTCGAAGCTTCTGTGGTAGCTTTCTCACAGCACTCGACAGAGTTGGAATCTCGCATTGTCGAGACAACTTTTTATGTTGAGTGCTATAAGGCTGAAGCTGCAGAGAAAGAAAAAGAAGTTGCTGAATATCAAGTTCGTCTTCGGGAACTAGAAATTGAAATGGCTCGGCTCCAAGAAGCAGTTAAAGCAGCTCGATTACGAAGAAGAAGTATTGGAGATGCATCAAATTGCTGCAAGTCAATTAGATGACTTTAGGAGGCAACATGATGCACTCATCGAAATCGAAGGTGCAGAGCTAGAACGCCGAGCAGAGTCACTGCAACATTTTAATCCAGAGTCCGAGAGAGCTCTTGCTAGACAATGGATACTCGATTCCAGAGTAGAGAGGGCTGAGAATTTGAAAAGACTGATTATTGATCTCAGCACTCAGCCTCCCTAATGAAGCAATCTATAGGAGCTTTTATTTTCTTGTCTTTCAAAATGATGTACCCTTTTTTTTTGACATTTTGGACATTATTGCAATAAAAATGCTCTTTTTGTGGTTCTATTACTTATTATATACCTATAGTAGATATAAGTAATAGATAAGAATAGGAAAATATGTTCAGAGGTACCGGACATGACATATCTCCTAA
Source organism: Iris pallida (assembly GCA_029216955.1). Taxonomy (NCBI): domain Eukaryota; kingdom Viridiplantae; phylum Streptophyta; class Magnoliopsida; order Asparagales; family Iridaceae; genus Iris; species Iris pallida. The sequence goes on along the minus strand of JANAVB010006598.1, from coordinate 3,670,109 downwards.
AAGAAAATAATAATACTAATTATATCTGTTCAGAGGTAATGTGGATGTGACAGAATATAATTGTCAGAATATTGTCATTTTAAAAGACAACATTATCAGAGGTAATGTGGACGTAATAAGTTGCTGATGTATACGATAGAATTCAGAGGCAATACAAACATGAATTCATGTATTTGTTGATTATCTTTGAATCAACTAGGATTCAAAAATAAGATATATTTTAAAACAATTGGGTTCTAAAAGATTGGGTTTATGATCAGGTGATATGATGTGGATATATTCCGCTGGGGATTTTAAGAGTTTATCAGAAGGGTGAACAACTCAACTCTTTTAGTATGTACAACATTCAAAGAATATTTTACATTTTTTTCAGACATAGTACTTTTTAAAGAATTTTCCATTGATAGGCATCATAGCAACTCGGCCATCCATTTTGGTTAGTTGATAAGCTCCATTTGAGAAAACCTTGCTTACAATATAGGGACCTTCCCATTTTGCTTTGAATTTTCCCCTGCTTATGTGTGTCATGGTCATAGGACATCTGACAGTAAGGACTAGTTTGTCTTTTTGGAATGCTCGTATTTTGACCTTTCGATTGAAAGCTTTGGAGATACGGGCTTGATATAGCTCAATATGCTGTTAAGCTAGTAACTGTTTTTCATCCAATGCTTTAAGTTTCTAATGTCGAAGGAGACAATTGTTTTCTGTTCTGAGTTCATTGGCAATTGCAATCCTTAAGGAAGGGATTTTAATTTCTATTGGTAGGACAGCTTCGCATCCATACACCAAGGAGAAAGGTATGCAATCGGTTGGAGTACGTATAGTAGTGCAATAAGCCTATAGACATTCTCCAAACTTTTTACTCCAGTTTCTTTTATTGGTAGATACGAATTTCTTGAGAAGCTTAATAATAGTTTTGTTGAATGCTTCATCCAAACCGTTAGCAGTAGGATTATAGGCTGTGGAAGCAACATTATTGATTCTGTTATCATTACAAAACCGAGTAAACTTTTGACTAATTAATTGTGGTCCATTATCATGAATGATTCGTCGAGGAATACCGAATCTGTATATCATATGATTCTTAATGAAGTTGATGACGCTGCTGGTCTTGACTTCAGATAAAGGTATTGCTTCGACCCATTTTAAAAAGTAATCGTTTATAGCTAGTATAAACCGATGTCCTCTAGACGATGGTGGATTGATAGGACCAATAACATCCATATCCTAAGCTTCAAAGGGCCATGATGCGGCAGTCGGATGAAGGAACTCCGACGGTTGGTGGATGAAATCTGTATGGATTTGACAGGCTCGACATTTCCTTGCATATTCAATGGTATCTGATACCATAGTAGGCCAATAGTAGCCCATACGTCGGATACGATCTTGTAATTTAGGACCAGGCTGATGTGCACCACATACACCATCATGAGCTTCCCGTAGTATTTGTTTTGCTTCACCTCCAGTAAGACAACGTAAGAGTAGACCATCAAATGTTCGTCGATAAAGGGTCTTAGAAGTATGATTGTAATAAAACGGAAGTGATCGCCTACAGATTGTTGTAGCATCTTTAGAATTTTCAGGTAAAATATCATGTACCACGAATTCGATGAAAAGAGCTCTCCAGTCTTCACTTATGACATTGATTTTAGTTGAATTGGCAAAATTTGAGTTATTCTCAATACAAAATGACTCTCTGTTAGTGATGACAATCATCTGTTGCCTTTTTACTGGGATTGCGAATACGGCCGCCAAATTAGCCAATGTATCGGCCTTCGTATTGCATGCCCGATGTACATGTTCAATGAAAAAACCCTTGAATGATGTAGCTAGCCTAACTGTCGCTTCATGATATGGGATAAGATCCTGGTGTCGAACTTCATACGTGCCTCTAACCTGATTGACAATCAGTTTAGAGTCTCCATATACTTCAAGATATTCAATGTCTAATTATTTAGCCAATTGGAGACCAATTAGTAGAGCAATGTATTCAGCCACATTATTGGAACACGACTCGTCTAAAAAATAAGCTCTTTGAATAGCTAATCCTTCTGGTGATACGAGGATAATCCAACTCCAGCGACAATAGAACCTTTTGGTCCTACTCTGGATGCACCGTCAAAGAATAGACGCTAGACAAGAATTTCTTCTGAAATCATGTTGGATTCTAAATTTTTATCTGGAATCTCGTCATAGAGTTTAAATGTTTCGGGAATTGGATGAGCTGCCAGGAAGTCAGCAAGAGCTTGACCCTTAACAGACTTTTAAGGAATATAAGCGATATCATATTGTGCTAATAATATGGCCCATGTAGCAAGCCTGGAATTGAGTGTACTGGGCTTCTTCATCAAGACCCGAAGAGGGTTAACTCTAGAAATAACAAAAATAGTTTGGCCGGTGATATAATGTCTCATCTTTTGAACAACAAACATCAAAGCTAGACATTTTTTTCTACTGGGCTGTATCGATGTTCAGCTCCGATCATTGTACGGCTGAGATAATAGATAGCTTGTTCATGACCCTCTTTATTCTTTTGAGATAATAAAGCACCCAATGAATGATCCATTTCTCAAACATACATCAGGAAGGATATTCCTGAGACTAGAGACACTAGAACTGGAGGGTTCATCAAGTACCGCTTTATGTCTTCAAATGCTTGCTGGCATTCTATAGTGCAAATAAAAGACACACCTTTCTTCATGAGTTGAGTGAACGGTCTACAGCATCCAGAGAGATTTGAGATGAATCTTCTTATGTATGCAAGTCATTCCTAGAATCCTCGTAGCTCTTTTAGGTTGCATGGAGGACGCATTTCTTGAGTGGCTTTGATTTTCTCAGGGTCAACATGTATATCTTTAGAGGTAATAACGAATCTAAGAAATTTGCTACTAGAGACTCCCATGAATGACTTGGTGGGATTCATCTTGAGTTGATGTTGGCGCATTAGATCGAATATAGTTCTCAAGTCCTGGATGTGGTTTTCCATTAGACGACTTTTGACAGCAATATTATCTACATAGCATTCAACTGTCTTTCGTAAATGATCATGAAAGATAGTACTCATGGCCCGCTGATAAGTTGCACCAGCATTTTTAAGACCAATTGGCATGACAGTGTAGCAATAGACTCCGAGAGGAGTACGAAAAGATGTATGTTTCTTATCTTTTGGGTGTATATTGATTTGATTATATCCTGAGAATCCATCCATAAAATACATTCGTTTAAATCCACAGGTATTTTCGATCATGACATCAGTAATCGGAAGAGGAAATTCGTCTTTGAGACAAGCTTCATTAAGGTCTCTGAAGTCAATGCAGACTCGGACCTTCCATATTTTCTTTAAAATTGGGACAACATTAGCCACCCAGTCCGGACGTTGTTCTTCTCTAACGAAGCCACATGCGATGAGCTTCTTGACTTTAGCTTCTATGGCGTCTATCATGTCAGTTCGAAATTGCCGCTGTTGTTGCTTGACTGGTCTCGCATTCGACATGATGTTGAGTTTGTGGGTAGCAATTTGGGGATCCAATCACGGTATGTCTTCATAGCTCCAAGCAAATACATCAATGTATTTCCTAATAAGTTGGATCAGTTCTTGTTTATCCGCTTCATGGAGGCTTTTGCTGACAAATATTGGTCTTGAGGAGGCTTTGTCTCCAACATCGACTTGAACCAACTGATCGTCGGTAGGCGGCTCACGTTGCTCGAAGCGAAGCTCCTATCGAGTATCCATCCTTTATGCCCAAGGATCAGATTCAGAGGCTTCGACAAAGTCTTCGTCGTCTTCCAGAACTCGACAGTTACCATATTGGAAGATAGAGTCACTCGATGGACGTGCCCGACACTGGTGTCTGAATCCCATGAAACAGAGTCAAAAGAGTTGGACTGTTCTTCTTTATCGGATTCGGAGGCTTCTAGAGTCGGAATTGGCGAGGTATAGCCCAATCCCTGCTTCGTTTTGCTGTAATATTGTTGTGACTTTCCTTTATAGCCCATCTTTTGAATGATATCTTTTGATTGTTGACTATAACAACGTAGTTAAAGTTGTCTGTTATCTTGATTTTCTTCTTCATTATTGAGCGTGATCTTATGTTCTATTCATTTACTAAAAAGTATAGGAAGTTCATCTTTCTTCTAGGAAGGAACTAAGAAGGAGGATTCTTGCATTGGCTCGAGCAATACTTCGTCTTGGAGAGGTTGAACTGCTCCTATTGTAAGTGGTTCGAAGTTATCTAACATTTCTAAATAACATCGAGTATAATAAAAAATATCAGTATACTGTAAAAGAGATGCTACTTTATTGATTTTTACATTATCATTTACAACATGATTTTTAGCCTTAACAGAAGGCTTAGTAAGGTTGATAACCAGAGGAGGAGAAGGAGAATTCCTGGCCTTAACAGAAGGCTTAGTAAAGTTGATAACCAGAGGAGGAGAAGAAGAAGGAGAAGGTAGGCTCAGAAGAGATGAGCTCCCTCTGCTATATTTTTACAGCAAGAGGCTATTTGTTATGAGAGGATGGATGGATAGTCAATGTCTGAGAAGAAGATGGATGAGTAGTACGTCCTTTGACTGGGATTATGAGAACATCTTTTGAGGTGTCTTTTTGATCTTCCTCACTATCCATCACCAATACAACCTTCATGAACTCTTCTTTGTACATCGGAGAATCAGTACAATATGCTTCAATTCTCCTGAAAGGATTTAGGTCAGCTACTTTCTTCTGGACCTCTCCATTAACGTATACATATTTGAAGCATTGGTGGAGAGTGGATGGTACAATGTTATGCTCATACAGAAAGGGTCTTTCCAACAAGGCATTATAAGAGCCATGATTATCGATTACGTAGAAAGTAACCTTTGTACGGATATTGCCTATTTAAACTTTTAGGCGAATCTTCCCCAAAGGTTCACTTCTTCCAGAATTAAATTCCAAGATTGTCGTGATAGTTGTTAAAAAATTATGTACGAAAATTTTTAATGCATCTGGTAAAGTCTTTGGCATAATGCTGAGCACAGACCCAGGGTCGATCAAAATGCGATCAACCTTCATAGTATCGACATATCCCGTGAAGTAGAGGGGGGTCATGACGATTATCTTCCAACAACATATCATCTTGTGTAAAGGTGCTGTTGGACATTAGCTCCATCACACTATGACAACGAAAGAAAGTTACAGGCTCCTCCTCTGGCTTCTTAAGGAGTGTTAGACAAGTATCAGCTTGCATCAAAGCTTCACTCAATGTCTCTCGAGTTTCTTTTGAGAGACATAGTAGCTCAAAAATTGATAAACTTGCTAGGGTATTAGCCAGCTGAGCCAGTATATCAAAGTTATACGGCTTCTCGGGTCCCAGAGCTGGAGTCTTCTTTAATACTTTATCAAAGCGGACAGGCTGCCGTTGGTTTGGAAGGAGTTGGTTCCACTGGAGGTGATAATACCGATAGAACATTGACAGCAGGAGAAGATGATGCTGAAGGAGCCTCCGAAGCTAGAGCAGGGTTCTCCTGACCTTCTGAATAGTCTCTCAGGTAAATTCTTCCAGACCTGGTACCAGTTAAGGCCTCCTCTTCGGATACAGGTTCGAAAGACACCATATTGCAACTCTTTGCCTGCATCTTGCTTCTGGAATGTTTCTTTTGGCAAGATGAAGAGTTTGGCCAGTAACCCAAACCAAAACGAGATTGGTTGTACAAAAGACATAGAGAAAGAGGTACAAGAGATCCTTTTCTATGATTCAGGCCGGGAGCCTTTTGTAGATCATATCATATCTTTGTTATTAGTTTACGAGACTGTGGACTATACAGATGGAAAGCTGGTTGGTATTTAGCTTCTGGCTTTAACAATGTTGTCTTAGAATGAGAGAAAGAAGAAGGAGGATTTGTCATCGAAGTGAAAGTGGCAGTTAAAGGTGGAGGACAATGTTCATCCAACGAAGTCATGTGACATGACTTATATTTGGTTGCTTTTTTGGACTTTAAAGAAGGTGTTTCAAAGCCAGCCACTAAATCAGCAAGAATCCATATAATCTCTCCTTTGTTAGTGGATAGAGGAACAAGACCATCAGTTCGTGCCAGTGGAAGATTAACAATCTCCAAAGTAGTTTTCGGGATGGGAATAACGTCATCCTGCACATGTTGAACAGGAAAATTGCCAAACTGTAGAGAGATGACGTTAGCCGTTACAGTCTTTTCATCTTGTTGGAGAGTAATTGCATCAGAGTTAACCATCTCCTGGATCTTGCCTTTAAGTACATAGCATGCTCGAGTCGGATGTCTGTTAAATCTGTGGTAAACATAATATTTAGGGTAATCAGTTTTACCTACTTCATCTGGCCATTTTGCTTCTGGAAGTTGAAGTTTATTGCTCTTGATCAGACAACCAAAGATACTCATGACATCATCTTCATCAAAAGAGTATTCTTCTTTCGGACATGGTGCTCTCTGTGGTGGTGCCGTTGGAGTAGGTGTTGATTGACATATGTTGACGGCTAGAGTTTCTTTGCCTTTGACATTGATAGCCAAAGTTTTTTTACCCTTGCGGTTGTTCTGACGGCCACCGATATTTGGTGTAGCATGTTCATCTTTGTCAAGATTAGGCATCTGAATACCTAATTGCTTGAACTTGTCAGCACTTTCTTCTGCCGCTTTAGCATTCACTATAAATGAAGGCCAATCCTAGAACTGTGTCGATCTAGTCCACATGCTGATTATAGACAACATGTTTGACTTTCAAGTGTCTATAGTCAAAGTATCTGGAGTTTCGAGAGGCATTTTGAGTGCATCACGGCGAAATCGTTCAATGAACCGTTCAGTTGTTTTATTATATCGCTGTTTAATTTTAATGAGAGCAGACATAGTCATGTCGTTTGTTCCTTCATAAAATTATTTCAAAAATATTTGTTTGAATCCAGAGAAAGAGGTTATACAACCATCTGACAAACTCCAGTACCAGTCGTATGCTGCACCTGCTAAACTTTCGACGAACACCCTAGTGAGTAGAGCATCATTTGGCTGTAGTTGATCAGTCTTTACCTCAAAGTGATTGAGGTACTGACTTGGAGATGTGCTTCCATCAAACAACATAATAGTAGGAGGTTTATACTTGGGAGGAAATTGGACTTTCTTCCACTCTATAGGATAAGGCTGCTTGATCCCAAGCTTCTGCAAGCCATCTTTCTATTTGAAAGCCTCAAATTGAATACGTAAAAGTTTTACGGCGTCATTGGTATCTCCCGATGATTATGGAGAAGTGAATTGATTTGATATGTTAGGAGGAGGTACTACATGATAAGTACCACACCCAGCACCAAATTGACTTGGTATAGCTTGCACAGGTATGGAAGCAGTGTGAGGAGACTGTACCCCCAGACCAATATTGACGGGAGCTAATGTTGTTACAGGTTCTTGGGTCGAAATTAGATTCGCGACCGGTGGAACCGTATGCTGTGTCATAATTATAACATACATGTCTGTCATCATCTCAACCATGCTCTTCAAACTAGCCTCCAAAGCAGCAATTCTCTGCTCTTGACTGTTAGAACTAGAAGCATGTTGATCTTCTGTGACGATATAAGCAGTCACTTCTCTAGCTATTGAAGATAAGCAAATAGAAAAGATGATCTGTTCAGAACTTTCACTATCAGTATCAAAATCATATAAGGAACTATCCGTAGAGATGTCCTTTTGACTGAAGGAATCTTGGTTGGAATCAGAAAGATTCCTTTAACCGATTGTTTTGTGGTCGGAAGGAAGATTTCTTTGACCAATTGTGTCTCGGCTTCTTGATATGGTATATTGGTATACTCCTTCGCCAGATTCATGAATTCAATCTAAGTATTATTGACTGGGATTACGGGATGTATTACGTCTCGGGCGCTTTCGACCACTAGTGCTTCGAGAAGTCATGTTGACAGAGGCATACAACATTTCATCTTCATCCAGTATCATAGGTTGAGGAACCTGAGAGTAATTCAGATGATCAAAGACAGACCGTTTAGCTGGTTGACAACATCATTTTATAACTACCTCATGGTGATGGTTACAGTGATGTTTTTGTGGCCACATTGGATGAGACGAATTTGTGATCTTCCGCTTCTGTTTAAGAATTTTACAGAGATCAGTTACATCATCAGGATGAGAAGAAGTTGATAGAATATATTCTTTAAAGATGTTAGGAACATGATTCCTATTCTGAGATGTCCCGTTCCTTGAGTGTACAAGGAAGTGCCGAGTTGATTAGCATAGGTAAAGGGGTTCTTGACTTCAGAAGTCTGTTTCTGGCACAAGTTAGCCACTGGCGCAGGCTATTTGTATTTTGCTGAAGTAGGTATTGACTAGCACCTGTTGAGATAGGTGCACAGGTCAGGTAGATCTGCTACTTGTATCTGTTTGAGATACTAATAGCTTACCCTGCTTGGATCTTGAGATGCGCAGGGTTGGAAAATCTGTAGTTGCATTTTAGGATTTGGCAGAAGTCCTTTTTGTGTTGCGCAACCTGTTCTCATGTGTTTGACCTAGCGTAACTGAGCAACAGAAAGTTCAGTTTGAACAAAACTCACTTTCTTAGCAGAGATTTGATTGTCTCTATTTAGAGGAGTAGAGTTCCTGCCAAAATAGCTTTTACACTGACTAGCGCATAGGCGCCCTCATAGATACTTTCTACCGAGTCAAGGACTGAAGAAGAATTAAAAAATGCCAAATGATGCTTTCCTTCATTCTGTGACAAGGCTGGAATAGGTGTATTCCTTGCCAAGTTCAAATTTGAAGAAGGAGTAGCTAAAGAGCATTTCCCTCTGTTTTGTGGCTGAAAGGTCAAAGGCGCAGGTTGAGGAAAGGCCAAAGGGCGCTTCTCTTTGTTCTGTTTAGCATTCTCGCTAGATAGGTTCTTCTCCGAGTTCAGAACTGGAGAAGATGAGGGAGTAGCCAAAATGTGTTTCCTTTTGTTCAGAGTCGAAGGAACAGTAGGCGCAGGTTGCGCAGGAATTCTGGTTGGCAGAGAAAGAATCTGTGCAAGTTGCGCAGGAGCCATGGTTGGCCGAAAAGCTATCTGCACAAGTTGCGCAGGAGCCATGGTTGGCCGAGAAGACTTGGAAGTCCACATTGTATGCAGTTTTCTCTTAGCAGCAACAGTGGTGCGCCTGGTACCCCCAACACTGGCTATTGCCTTGTAAGCGGTTTGGTCGAAAGTCTTTTACGTCTTGCCGATCGACGTGGTATCACATTGAATTGTCACTTTCTCGTCGGAAGAGAAAGTCGTCTCCAGTAGAGTCGTCATTTTGTTTACAAAAACAAAAGTTTGATTACAAACTAGGAAAAGAGTACAAGAGTATAATTGATTTCTAGGGAAGTATATCTGTAGGAATCTGATCAGAAGACGATCACTTTATCCCTTGGACGATGTGATTTCGAGGACATGAGCCTCTGGAAGATGCAACAATACTTTGTCAGTAGATTATGATCATTAGTGATGCTTTAGAACTAATTTAAAACTTTATTTATAGAGTTTTGAAATAACTGTTTTCTGAGTTGCGTGCACTTCAGGTTGTGCGCCTTCTATTCAGTTGCGCGAATGGTTACTTGAACTGCTGGGGACGCATGGCATCGTTTGAGTGAGATGCGCGTGGTCATGGACAGTGTAATGAACATGTTCTTTTAGATTAGTGGCATGCGCGCCACATCATCCAGCTTCTGAATAAAAGTTGATCAGGTGGCACCAACTAGCCAGGTTGCACGCGGGCGCAACTCAACAAATGGCGCCTTTGACTAAGTCATTTGTACTATTTTGATTAATTCGTGCGCTACTTGACAACTTGCGTGGGCCAACTGTCAGCATTAATTACATGCTGATAAAATCTTCTCGAGCGCCATGTTGCGCGGGATTCGAATAGATTTTTTTTGACTGACGAGCTGTCAGTAATGATGGCGACCGTTACAGCTTCTCGAGGATGCTTGCCACGTGGAGCTCGCATACCCTGGCTTAGGCGCAACCTGATACTGGCACAACCAATTACTGGCGTAACCTAATATTCTGGCGCAACCTAATGATTTGGCACCACTTGATGATGGTGCACTTTAATGAGTGGCGCCCCTTGATTTTTAACTTATACAGTTATTAATCAAATTAGTTTTGATAAGTATTATTGGCAAATAATGAAATGAATAGAGTAGTTATAAATACAAAATACTTAGAAATCATGTACGTACGAGTTTAGATAAGAAGAGCATCATAACAACTATTATACATAAAAAATAGTCATATCCTATTTTAAATAACAACTGGACACCTTAGAAACCGAGACTAATCCTCTTCATCCTATGGACGGATAGATATCGAAGGATCCTTCAGGAGAATCTAGCTAGAAGGCTTATTGATTAAATTAAATAAATACTTGGCCTAATCCTTATCAAACCTATTCTAAACCAACTACCCTTGTTCCCCTATTCCAATATATATAACCTATATACGTACTGCTTATAGGAAATATTAGTTTCTTTCGCACCTCTGTCGCTACAAACCACAATGTCCATCACCACCACAGAAATCATCGTGTCCGGATCCGTGCTTCCCATCTTATTCCACCATATTACAAATACATGTTCAAGTCTGCAGTGGCGGATCCAAGACTACAATTCACTGGGGCGCAATCAAAGGAGGTTCGGGGACAATACACCTAAATTATTTTTGCCAAAATAATATAATATTATATTAAATATTACTATTTTTATATAATAAAATATAATATTTCATAATTGTTCTCTGAATTTTATACTTTAAAATTGTTTAACTACAACATCATTTTTACTACTACTTATAAGCAAATCTTTTTCTATGAAGCATATTTTTTATAAAAAAAATACTAAGCGTTTGTAAATATTTAGTATTTGTTATATTCCAAAGTATGCTTCTAATTAATTTGTAAGTGAATTAGAAGGAATTCAGGTATTTGTTATATGTCCAGGTAATTATTCTAATTGAGCATACTTTAGAAGCATAAATTTAACGTATGCAATAGTATGCATTCTTCTATGAATTTCTTCTAAATTAAAATCCCAACAAATTAATTTGGAGTGGACATATAACAAATACTAAAACTAGAAAAATTATTCATAAGAAAAAATTGGAAGAAAAAATATGGATCCGCCATTGCAACTCCGTGTCCGACAACTCCGGACACCCTATCCCAGAATCCTCACCACCGACACCAAGTCGCAATCAACATCCCGCTGACCACCAGCGGTCGTTCCCACCACCACCATAGCACCCTAACCACCGTTTCAGCATCCGCCGCGGCCAGCACTACCTTGTGCTCATCTCCGACCAACACCATCATTATCAACATCTCTGCCCCTCGCCCGACTATATCCCCAACTGCCACAATGTCACGACCTCTCATCGACCAACCAAAATAACCACAGCCAAAACAACCACCACCACTCACCTCACTTGGCCGCACCGTCGCGTTGGTGCCCGCTGCTTTACCACCCACGTCCGGCCGCTGTGCCCGAACGACCGTGTTCACCGCCGAACGTCTCGCCGCCCGTCATCCTCCCACCGACCAGATCTGCGCCCGCCGCCTGGGCAAATCCTCGCTGCCACTGAGACCACATCCTCCGTCAAGCGCCCAAACAAAAGCCACCAGACCGTCCGCACCGTCGGCTGGATGTCCAGGGCCGCCGGGGCCGCATATCCGACCCCTCCGTAGCAGTGGCACATCTGGCTGCTGTGCAATCGCACCAGCCAGTCTCCGTCCCCGCGCTGGACCGAGCACAGGACCGTCGCCGTACTCTCTTACGAGCACGGCCGCCGTCTCCTCCGCGGGTGCTCGCGCCACCGCCGATCTCAGGGAGCCCTGCCCAGCGCCGGTGGCCAACTTTCGAGCGCCGAGCTCCGCCTCTCTCCACGATGAGTCTCCACCTCTTCTTCCTTCCCTCTCGCACTCTCGAGCCTCCCTCTCTTTCCATTTTTTCTCTAGAGACTGGAACGTAGGCAAGTACATATACTGTTTGCTTTCGATTCAAAGTAGTCTTTTCATTTCATGTTTATACATATGCTCTCTTGCTTGCTGACACGTTGTTACACGGATTAGTATCATAGATCTCTACATACTATATTTCTTGATTATCATGTTTAATTGTTTCGTGACTTGTTCGAGTCCATGAGTACTAGTCGGGAGAAAACATATCTTAGAAGACATGTGGACTACCCAGAACTATCTCCCGTATTTTTCGTGGAGAATAGCAGCCGCACAATACAAGTATGGGGTGCCGAATTTACCCCTAGCCGTTCACATGTCGAACCCGATATTTCAAAACACGTAGATAGTTGTCATTTACTTGATTCTCCTTGTCTCTTCACCGCATGCCATGTCACCCTATTTACATGTTCTTCTAGTCGCTATATCCTGTTGTAGAGTTATCTACTTTCTTTCTAGATATGCCATGATATCAGTTACTATTTAGTTTTATTTCACATATACTATTTTCATGTCTTGCAAATTCTATTATGTTTTCGAATAGCCTGTCGGTCTGTGTGCTTGTTCCATTCCTGACTGAAACCAACATTTTTCAGGTTAGCCGTGTCTTCTCTTAGCACTGGGAGATACGGGTATATGCTGAGGTCAACCATAGAAGACTATTTAGATGTATGGTAGTTTTCTATAATTGTAACAGTTTATATTCTTCTTCAAAATGTAAAACTTGTAATTTTTATAAAGTTGTTTTAGTCTTGTGAATGAGAAATAAAGTTATTCTTCATGTGATTTTAGAGTATTGCGGCTAGACAGCGTTTTATCGCTGACACTGCGGTGTAGGCTGGCTTGGACACACACTCGTAACACGAAAAGTGGGTACGGGTCGTGACATCGCTAGATTTCACCTAAATCATCGTCCTCAATGGGGCGTAATGCCGCATGAGCCTGGAGTTGCACTCGTGTAAGACAAGATAACAGTTTTGCGTAAGTTTATCTCAAATTGATAACATAAGCAGCAGAAGGAAACAAATTATACAATAATAATCTCTTTTATTAATAATGAACTGAGATTACAAGGCTTTGAATAGCCCGACTGAATGTGTGTAACTACCACTTTTCTAGAATAAGGGTACTTTTGTCATTTCATAATTGGTGTTATTTTTCTTTCTTTTAATATGATGGTTGTATTTGTTAGTAGTCTAGCTATTCATTAATCATGGTAAACCCTATTTAGATTGACTTGACCAATTAGTTAGATAATTTAGACTCTATTCATGGTTAGGTTGAACACAAGCCGTAATTAGAGCCAACCCACTTAGCCCACGTAAGGAACTCCCTAATACTAAGTGCAAAGAGGAGTTTAGGGTTTGTCAAATGCCTATTTATACCCATTTTTCTCCCAAATGGCAGCAACCATTAAACTGGGGTTTCCACCCATTTCTATAATCAATACTCTCCCAAATTGTCTCCTCTTTCCTCTATTTGTTGGGCAAAGGCTTGGAGGAGCTCAAGGAGGCTTGGAGAAGACTTTAGCAAGGTTTGAGGACTCTTTCTCCACCCACCTTCCCCAAATCCATGGGGTTTGTGAGGGATTCTTCCTATATAGGTATAACCCTCAAATCCTATATTTTTATGGTTCAAATTAATGCATTCATGTAAGAGACCATCCCTATGACTAATATAAAGTATTTTGAGGTCCAAATGAGTCCTATTGTGATGATTGCTTAAGGTTTAATGTCCATTAGAGTAAGACTACAAGTGTTGTCCACCAAGTGTTTATTGAATTGTCTAAGTGGCCCTTCTAGTACTGTTTTCTTCAGTTTTGCTCATGTGGAGCTTGGTTGTTCATAATATGTGATTGCCAAGTATTACAACTATATATATACGTAATATATTATAGGTGGATATGCATTATATTCATGTATGTATAGGGGGAGGATGTATCAAGGTGTGTGTTAGATAGGAAGGGAGTGGACTGGAGGTTCCTAAAACAACAGTAGCATGTGTCACGACCCGCACCCACTGTGAGGGTACGAGTACGTAACCGCAGTGTCGGCGGTAGAACGCTATTCTAGGTCACTATCTAACCAGCAACTCACGTAATTATATAATATACTTGTCAAAATCTTAACTCCGAACGGAGGACAAGTATAGATATAATGTAATCTTAATCACAGTCTAAGCACGATATGATAAAATAGAAGATTATAACTAAGACCGAAAACAACAATAAAACCAACTACTAAATAATATAATCTCTAACAAACTCAAACAACATGTCTCAACTTATTTACAACTCCAGTTCTAAAACATGAAAGCTAAAACAAGACAAACTAGCTAAACTCTCGATCACTCCTGAGTGTCGGGGCCATAGGTAGCTAAGCCATCTCCTGGTCCGTAATATGTAGGACATGTGTCCTCAGGGCAATCATCTGTAAAATTTTTAACAGGTCCAGTCAGGACAGGAACGAGTACAACTCATCAAGAAAACCCAAGTAATGACAGAGAACTATAAAGCAGTTATAGACAGTTTTATTGATGAACATGGTAGTTTGTATACAGGTGACGGTATAGAGAAATAGTTAAGATACAAGGAAAGTAAGGTAAGTAAAACAAGAGAAGAATCATAGCAATAACGACTGTAAATAGAAACTAGCTGAACTAGAGCAACATGATATTAGTCCAGAATGTAAATGTAAACAAGTGCAAAATCCAAGTAAATCCAGACAACATGAATCTGATACCAGGTGGTTCCAGTACAAGATGAGTCCAGTATAAGGTGAGTCCAGTCGGTGATCAAAGATTCCAGGGTGAGTCTAGCCTATACTCTAACAGTGTATTTTAAAATATCGGGATCGACATGTGAACGGCTGTAGGTAATACGGCACACCGCAAACTCGGCCAAGTGTGGGATGGCTATCGTTCCAGTATAATTCCAAGGGAGTGGTTCCAGTATTTGGGTATGTTCACATGCCTATTCCAATATTTTCCCGTCCATCAAGTACAAGTGAATCAATAATCCGACACAAAAATAGGTATAAGTCCAGCCAGTACACGAATGGTTCCAGTATTTGATTCCAGGGTGGTTCCAGTAGGTGGTTCCAGTAGTTGGTTCCAGAAATAGAGGCCAGACTTAAATAAGTGAGTGTCGCATACATGAATCCAGAAATATCCATACGTGTTGTAACAGAGAATCACATAAAACTAACTATAACTGAAGTACAGTAATTGAAAATTAAATGAGAGAACTATCAGAGAATGTACTCGCCTGCTAATATGAAAAGAGTAGTATAATATCAGATTCCTGCATCAGAGTCACAATGTCCTAAATAGATCAGTACAGGTTATAATGTATTTAAAACAAGGTAAATGATGTTTATGATACAATCTACATGATTTCTAGGCCAATCTTGGTCAAAGTCAAACTTGGTCAACTCTACAGTCAAACTAAGTCAAATCAAGTCATATTAGGTCACAAGAAGTTAAACTAAGTCATACAAGGTCAAACAAGGTTAAACAAGTCTAATCTAGGTTAAAGTCAACTATTGGTCAAACATTCTAGCAAAACTAGTCAAGTTATCTAGGGTTTAGTCAATAATGGTCAGACTAGTCAATATGGTCAAACTAGGTCAAAGTCTAGACTAACTCAGATTTTGGTTAATCATAAACTAGTCAATAAGGTAATTAGGTCAAGGGTCAACTCTATAAGGCTAACTCAAACCAATCATAGGCTATCATGTCTTAGGATACCTAAGATTCTATACCACAAAGCTAAGGCATAACCAATTTCCATACAAGTATATCACACATAATATATATAAATACCAATCTTGAATCTATAGTTAAGTTAAGCCCATACTCTAACTCAAATCAGGAAACAACTCCTAAGCATCCCACTTAAACCAATTAGTCAGTAGTCTATGGTATAGTCAACTTAGTCAAACTAGCCCCCTTTAAGTCCATCTAAGCCCCTTTCTAGGTCAATTAGGTCATGGTTGACCTATAGTTGACTTTGGTCAACCATGGTCAACAATCTAGTCAAACTAGGTCTACTAGACCTAATGGTCAATTCTAACTTGCTACTAACCATAGGCTAGTAATCCTAGGGCGCTAAGACATATATTCAATCTATATATATACACATAGGCCATAGGCTAAGACATCAAGTCTATATCATATATATATACATATCTAATTATATAGTCAACTATATATATTTAATACCATAATATATTATATATATATATATATATTTAATACCATAATATATTTAATACCATAATATATTTAATACCATAATATATATATATATATATATATATATATATATATATATATATATATATATATATATATATATATATATATTTTATATATATATATATATATATATATATATATATATATATATATATATATATATATATATATATATATATATACACACACACATCTATATAACCATATATAGCCAATATACATAATACCCACATATAACCCAACTATATATATAATACCTATATATATTCAACTTACATATATATATGATACGCTATATATATATATATATATATATATATATATATATATATATATATATATATATATATATATATATATATATATATATATATATATTCAACTTACATATATATATGATACGCTATATATATATATATATATATATATATATATATATATATATATATATATATATATATAGCGTATCATATATATATGTAAGTTGAATATATATATATATATATATATATATATATATATATATATATATATATATATATATATATATATATATATATATATATATATATATATATATATATAAAATATATATATATATATATATATATATATATATATATATATAGCGTATCATATATATATAGCGTATCATATATATATATATATATATATATATATATATATATATATATATATATATATATATATAGCGTATCATATATATATGTAAGTTGAATATATATATATATATATATATATATATATATATATATATATATATATATATATATATTGAGAGAGAGAGAAAAAAAAATATTGAGAGAGAGAGAATGGGGGTGAAGGGGTGTCATGTGTGTGAATAAAAAAGAGTGAGAGTGTGTGTGGGTGTCAAGACAGCAAGGGGGGGTTAAACTCAGAAAACTGAGAACTGGGACTACACAACACACTACATTCCTACATATATACAAGTATATATACACTCACATACTCACATACACACACATACATATATACTTACATATACAGTATATATATACATAAATACGCATGTATATATACATAAAAATCAATTTGAAATTTATTTTAAATACTGAAAAAATACCAGGAAAACTGTTCATTACTGAACATTGGGGGTAAACCCAAAACCGACAAAAAACCTAGCTAAGACCCAAAACTAGTGGTTGGTAATCGTGCCCCCATATGTGTATGTGTCGTAGGTGTCCATAGGTGTCCACCACGATACGACACAACGTGTCCAAGTGTCAGAAACCCAAATCGGGTAAGTTCAGACACTGTGCAGTGTCACAGCGTCGTGCACATGTTCACGTGTGTGTAGGACACGATACATGTGTCCATAGGTCTCGTGCACACGTGTGTAGGTTCGCCTAGGGTCAGGCTACACACCTAGGACCCTGACACGAGCCCACGTGTCGCCGTGTCCGCGTGCGAAGCGCGTATCAGTGCACGTTTTCACACGCGTGCAACACTGGCAAGGATCGGTGCGATCGAGTTTTCTCTCGATCCACTCGATCAATTCGCCTCAAATTTTTTGCAGTGTGTCAGACACTAGGCGCACGTGTCCACAAAAAATCAGGCCATAAAAGGCCGTGTCGTGTCCTGTGTCGCCCCGGAGCAGCAGGGCACTGTGTTCGTGCGTACGGCAGTGTGTTCGTGTCCCCGTATGGACACGACACGAAGCTAAATTTAGGAAATAATTACAAAAATGCATAAGCAAACCCTAGATCTATGTTTCCATTCAAATGGATTTGCAAAAATAGCAAATCGAGTCAGTTTGGGAATTTCGTCGAACACCTAGCTATTAGGTTCGATACGTGTCCGATACGGACACCAAACGGACACAAAATCCACCCAAATTTTGGGGACACCTAAGGGACTCCTAGATCTAGCCCTAAATGCAAAGAAAACAGAAATTTAAATTAATTTAAAAGGTTTTACCTATATGTGCAAAAAGCTTGGAAAAGCTTTAAATGGGGGATTCTTCCTTACTAGCCAAATGCTCCCAAATTATCCCAAAGCTGGGATTTACCTCCAGAAATAATAAATACACATAATTTAGAACCTAATGCTAAAGACTAGGATTAAAAAGGAATTAGTCAGTAGTCTATGGTTTAGTCAACTTAGTCAAACTAGCCCCCTTTAAGTCCATCTAAGCCCCTTTCTAGGTCAATTAGGTTATGGTTGACCTATAGTTGACTTTGGTCAACCATGGTCAACAATCTAGTCAAACTAGGTCTACTAGACCTAATGGTCAATTCTAACTTGCTACTAACCATAGGCTAGTAATCCTAGGGCACTAAGACATATATTCAATCTATATATATACACATAGGCCATAGGCTAAGACATCAAGTCTATATCATATATATATATATATATATATATATATATATATATATATATATATATAGTCAACTATATATATATAATACCATAATCTATATATATATATATATATATATATATATATATATATATATATATATATATATTATATATATATATATATATATATATATATATATATATATATATATATATATATATATATATTTTTTTTTTTCTATATATATATATATATATATATATATATATATATATATATATATAAAATATATATATATATAAAATATATATATATACTATATATATATATATATATATATATATATATATATATATATATATATATATATATATATAGTTGACTAAAAAAAAAAAAAAAAAAAAATATATATATATATATATATATAGTTGACTATATTTATATATATATATATATATATATATATATATATATATATATATATATATATATATATATATATATATATATAGTTGACTATATATATATATATATATATATATATATATATATATATATATATATATATATATATATATATATATATATATATAGTTGACTATATATATATATATATATATATATATATATATATATATATATATATATATATATATATATATATATATATATATATATATATATATATATATATATAACCATATATAGCCAATATATATATATATATATATATATATATATATATATATATATTTTATATATATATATATATAGCCAATATATATATATATATATATATATATATATATATATATATATATATATATATATATATATATATATATATATATATATACCCATACACATCTATATAACCATATATAGCCAATATACATAATACCCACATATAACCCAACTATATATATAATACCTATATATATTCAACTTATATATATATATATATATATATATATATATTGAGAGAGAGAGAATGGGGGTGAAGGGGTATCATGTGTGTGAATAAAAGAGAGTGAGAGTGTGTGTGGGTGTCAAGACAGCAAGGGGGGGTTAAACTCTGAAAACAGAGAACTGGGACTACACAACACACACATACATATATACATATGTACATATACACATTCCCACATATATACAAGTATATATACACTCTCATACTCACATACACACACACATACATATATACTTACATATACAGTATATATACATAAATACACATGTATATATACATAAAAATTAATTTGAAATTCATTTTAAATACTGAAAAATACCAGGAAAACTGTTCATTACTGAACATTGGGGGTAAACCCAAAACCGACACAAAACCTATCTAAGACCCAAAACTAGTGGTTGGTAATTGTGCCCCCATATGTGTACGTGTCGTAGGTGTTCATAGGTGTCCACCACGACATGACACAACATGTCCAAGTGTCAAAAACCCAAATCGGGTAAGTTCAGACACTGTGCAGTGTCACAGCGTCGTGCACATGTTCACGTGTGTGTAGGACATGACACATGTGTCCATAGGTCTCATGCACACGTGTGTAGGTTTGCCTAGGGTCAGGCTACACACCTAGGACCCTGACACGAGCCCACGTGTCGTCGTGTCCGCGTGCGAAGCGCTTATCAGTGCGCGTATTCACACGCGTGCAACACAGGCAAGGATCGGTGCGATCGAGTTTTCTCTCGATCCACTCGATCAATTTGCCTCAAATTTTGTGTGCAGTATGTCAGACACTAGGCACATGTGTCCACAAAAAATCAGGCCATGAGAGGCTGTGTCGTGTCCTGTGTCGCCCCCGAGCAGCAGGGCACTCTGTTCGTGCATGCGGCAGTGTGTTCGTGTCCCCGTATGGACACGACACGAAGCTGAATTTAGGAAATAATTACAGAAATGCATAAGCAAACCCTAGATCCAGGTTTCCATTCAAATGGATTTGCAAAAATAGCAAATCGAGTCGGTTCGGGAATTTCGTCGAACACCTAGCTATTAGGTTCGATACGTGTCCGATACGGACACCAAACGGACACAAAATCCACCCAAATTTTGGGGACACCTAGGGGACTCCTAGATCTAGCCCTAAATGTAAAGAAAACAGAAATTTAAATCAATTTAAAGGGTTTTACCTATATGTGCAAAAAGCTTGGAAAAGCTTTAAATGGGGGATTCTTTCTTGCTAGCCAAATGCTCCCAAATTATCCCGAAGCTGGGATTTACCTCCAGAAATAATAAATACAAAGAATTTAGAACCTAATGCAAAAGACTAGGATTAAAAAGGAATTAAAATGGATTTATGGGGATTTTTGGAAAGGGGAAAATACCTCTCTTTCTCCAAGTGTTGGAATAGAATAAAAGAGGCAAGAACTCAATGAGGAGATTATTTATAGGGAGGGGAGCCCTAGTGGCTGGTCATAGGTTCAATAATTAGGGTTAGGATTTAGTAAATGGCCCATGGGCTTAAGTCATGATCAATCAAATAATTAAGCCATAAGTCATTTCATGGAACCACAAGCCATGACTTAAATTCACTTAAACTAATCCTTCTAATCCAAAATTAGTTTCTAATGACTAAAAGTAGATTAACCTAAGTTAGACTAGGATCACCATGGCTAGGGTTAGCTTCTAGGCTAGTTCACTAGGTCTCAACAAGTCAAAGTCAAACTAGAATTCACCAATTCAATAAATCACCAAATAATTAAAATAAGTCAAAATGACCAAATTATCCCTAGGCTAAAAATAATAATTAAATCATCCTAATGACATGGTTAGGCTCTAGTTCATGCAGTCACTAGGGTTCCACTAGCAGCACATCAAAATCACAAGTCATGACTTAAAACAGTTTTTAAATAGTTTTAAAATTAATAAAAATTACCAAAAATCATAATGTGTAATAATTATCAATAATAATAATTATAATTATAAAATTTTAAAATTACTTTCATCTGGAAAACTGGGTGTTACAGCATGGATTAAGGGTTAGAGTGTCTAGTGTCTCGTGTGCTAGCAGTAGATCAGAAAACAGAGCCTTTAGTTATATGACAGTAGGCTAGAGGAGATAGGATGCTCGAGAAAGCATCAGGTATTGAGTGATACATGTGTGAATAGGCTCGGGCTAAGGGAAAGAGGCTTATGGGTCTGAATGACTGCAGCAAGGATATAGTATCAGGAAATGCTAGGTGGTACTAGTAAGTTTTAGGGGTTAAGGTGCACTGACACTGGACATGCTTGGTTGTAGGTTCCACTGCAAACTTGAACTTGTTTACATAAAACCTTTTGGCCATGACCACCTAAACAAGGTGTACTAGCCATGATAGGCCAGGGAGCCTATGGGGCAACTTGCTAATTGCAGCAGCAGGGGATCCATTTCCCCTCTAGTTGTGATCTGTGGGAGTTAGGAGGGGTTAAGTTTTTGAGGGTTATATATGTATATGTAAGTATAGGAACCTTAGCCCTAGGCAATGCAGTGGCTTACAAAGGCCATTAGGCTATAGGCCTTTAGCCTGTGTGTCAAATTCTAGTATGTTTAGGAGCCTTGAGTGTTTAAGTCATATGGGTGTTTAAAGGAGATCAGAAATTTAGTAGTACCAGAGGTTAACTAGCTAGTGTCAAAAATTTATGAGTGTTCAGTGGAGTGTATGTATCAGTGGTATGAGAGTTAGTTCATGGTTAAGATTAGGATATGGGATTTAGAGAGTGTCATTAAGATACTTTGTATCAGGAAATTTAGGTGTTAACCCTGGTAGGATGATAGTATTTTGGGTTATTCCAATTAGGATATCATAGTATCCTGAGATGGAGTACTAGTATCAGTAAGTTAGTACAAATAGGATTTTGATTGATTAAGTCTAAGTTAGCTTTGTTAGTTCATAAATGTGATTGGGATATGGTTTTACCATGTCTTTGGACGTTGCATATTGCTGCCGAGATGCTTAGCAGTGGAACATGGCCGCTTGGCCATGATTGCTCTATTGAGAGCAGATGGCCTAGGCTTGAACCTTAGCTCATTGCATTTGCAACTGAGGTAGGGATCGGGCATGGGCCATTTGGCATTTTGTAGGGCATTACCATGTCCCTAGTTGCCTTACATTGCTTGGCCTTGCCAAACAAGCAGCAGCAGCAAGCCTAGCAACATGGAAGCCCCTCTGTTGTGTGTTTGGTTTTAGGCCTATGGCCATTGACATTGTGGTTTCAGACTTCTGAGTAGGCCAACTTTGTGAGCGTGTGTCTAGTGCTATGTATGTGTTTAGTGTTAGTGTCTAAATTAACTTGGTTGAGTTAATGTTCAGTTGGGTTGGTTAGGATACTAGAGTGTCACCAAGACCAATGTGTCAGTAGAGGGTAAATAGGATATAAGTTATATATTGTTTGTGTATCAGTAAAGTGGTTTTGTGAGTCTTGTATTGGAAAGTGTTAGTAGAGGTTAGTGTCAGTAAATACAATAGGTGTGTGCACCAGTGTTTGAGCCTATATGAGGTGCCTATGTGATACTAGGGTGTCTGTATCAGTTAGATTGCAAAAATGAGGATTGGGTGTTAGATGAGAGGGGGGTGGGGTTCAGAGCAGGCAAGCAGTAGATGGGGACATGTTCGATTGAACCTACAAGTATAGGAGTTGTTTTAGAGTTTAGGATTTGTTGCTAGGACTAGGATTTGGGTTTAGTATAGAAGCAGATGTTAGTATCCTGATATAGGGGTTAGCATGATAGGGTTGGAGTATCGGGTATTGAGTTAGCTGTAAGTTAGTTCCTGTTTAGCACTAGTAGGATACTAGTCAAAAATTGAGTTAGGATATTAGAGGTTAGTCACAAAAATGGGAAAGAGGGGAGGAAGTGAGGTATCAGTCAGTATCAGTGGGTGAGAGAGGCATAGGTTTTGAAGAATATTAGTTCAATACCCTATTTGAGCTTTAGTGCAGGGGATATTAAGCCCATGTTCTGCATATTAACAGGTTTAGGGTGGAATTAGAGCCCCTGTGTGAGGGTCGGGCAGGCCAGACACAGGCCATAGGTCGATCTGCCACATTGGTCATTTAACCTTGGAAGGATATTAGTTAGTTTAAAAATTAGATTGGTAGTGTATTAGAGTTCGAGTTTGGTTTTGTGAAGAGAGCAGTGGGCAGCAGCTGTAGAGTGCAGTCAATGCATTAGCTACTGCTCTGAGCATCGATGGCTGCAGTTGTAACGACCCGCTCCATCCTAACGGAACGCCGATTCAGAATAGCAAGTGTGACGACTTAAACGAGTCGTCGACTCGAAGAGTTGCATCGACCTGATGTAGAATCGATACAAGACTTACATTGGCCCGTCAAAGATGAATCCAGACTTAGACTTTCAAAGGCACGCTCGGAGTATCGCTCGGCCAATGCGAACATCGCTAAGGTGGTTGGCTCCGATGATCCTATCTTTGCTTAGCCTAGACACTTAATAATACAGACACTATTGCTAGAATCGCTAGGCGATAACACATGCATGCTAGTAAATGACTCAACGCACCTATCTAAGGGAATAATCTCATCTTGTATGCTTGTTTAGAACATGGAAAAGAACTCAAAAAATATAAGAACTCTCGCACCGCACTCCATGCTCGTGCCAAGGCACAAGCTTACATTTCAAGTTCCTTATGCATTCAACAATGAAGCAATGAATAGTTTACAACAATGAAACAGAAAGATTATTGACATAGTCGTTCCAAGTATAGTATAGCAACATTGAAAGGCTTCGGGACCGATGGGTCGCCAAGGCGGTTCCCGTATAAGGACCTGTATAATGAATAAATGAACGAATAGGAGATTGATGAATGCGTGAATGAATGAATAAAAGAAATGAAAGAAAGAAAAGATTAGCGATAGGTATGATGGGGACGTGCAACGGGGCTCGCTACCTGCGTTGCACGGATGTCGTCGCCAACCTAATCGATAATTGACTATGGCTCAAAGACAAACCATGACTTAAAGACAACCGTTAAGTTAAAAATGACAAGACAATAGAAAATGGTCGCGGACAACCCAACGTATATGGGGAGGAACAAAAGAGGATGCCAAGGCAACAATCAAGGAAATGATCGAAAGGGGCTACGTAACGTTTGAATGCGGCCTGGTCATTCAAGGGACGTGAGCCGGGTATCCATGGCCTATCAGAGGCGCACCAGCCAGTCGGCCGATAGGGACTCATGGTACCAAGAGAAAGTGTCCAAATGGCTTATGATGCCAGCGACCAGTGCATATAGATTATGTGGGCTTGCTGGTGGCAATCCACGTACAAATTCTTGTATTAAAACAAGTAGTCCAAGTTAACTGAATAATTGAATAGTTGAGTGAACATTGACGTCGGAACAAAACTCGTCGAGTATGACATAACTGGAATACTTTACAGTTCTGAGGCAGGAACACACCCTCGACACACTTGAATGCCTATATAAATTTGTTAAGTCTTTTACGTATCATATGCTGGCTAACTTGGTTTACTCTGGACATGGAAGACCGGACGGTAAGTATCGGTAAGTCGTGCATGTATTTCCATATGATATTTGATATTGGTAACATGAGCTATGTTTTGCAATATGCCATAAAACTGATCCTAAGACAAGATTAGTAAGACAATGAATGATAGATATTGCACAAGAGTAAATTTAACGTGTTTGGTAATGATGGCGAGTGGACGAGCTAGCCTTCCCACCAGTGCATAATAATGTATTGATAACCCCACATACTGCTTGCAGGGTATATGAGACGTCGTTGGGTACGGAGCTTTCTTTCGAATGTGCTAAAGCACGAAGCTAACTCTGGAGTCTTGGAACATTGCAAAGGAGCGGTAGCAACATATATAGGACATAATGTACCAGAACATCGTCATGTAT
Organism: Iris pallida; assembly: GCA_029216955.1. Lineage (NCBI taxonomy): Eukaryota > Viridiplantae > Streptophyta > Magnoliopsida > Asparagales > Iridaceae > Iris > Iris pallida. The sequence continues at coordinate 3,644,660 of JANAVB010006598.1, read as the reverse complement.
CATTCCATCTTGTAAGCCACTCTGCACGCCTTTTATGTTTCAAGAGAGAGCTTGAGAGAATTATAATCTCGGCCTAGCGCCGATTATAATGTTTCTTGAATAGAAATAAAGAGTTTGGAAATTTCTCTTAACTTGTGTTCATTTACTTCTACTAAAAATGGGGACACTCTGTGCGATTCTATGGCCTAGCACAAATCGGCCATTTCTGGACTTGGCCTTGCACGAGCACAACTTAGGCTCGTGCGGCATCACGCCTTAGCGAGGACGATCGCTCCTATGGGAGCGGGGTGTGACAGCAATGGCTCGACTTGTGGTATGTATCAGTATGGCCATCTTGGCCACTGGTTACCTGTATCTGAGATCAGTCAGAGATCATTAAGATTTGGGTTAGTGGATTAGTTAGTAGTTATAGAGTTAGTGAAATGTTAGCTAGGATATTAGTTAGTCTCAGAGGGTATGTTATATGTGAGTATCATGTTTTGGGTTTTGGCTTTGAAGCATAGGATTGGTTTCAGAATGTAGGATTTGTTTAGAGTTTAGGTTGGTGAGTATCCTAAATAGGATTTAGGTATCAAGAGTTGTGTGGTATCAGAGGGTTATAGGTTGTGATAGGGTTTTAGCCATGGAAGAGTTAGGCTTGGATTTGTTGGCTTGTATTGCACCTTAATTGCAGCAGCAACAAATGGATGTAGCCAATGCAGTAGCATTTCATCTCTAATGCAACAGCAGTTAGAGCATTTACAGCAGCAGCTATGGCAGGGAAGCCTTGCAGCAGCAGTTAGCTCACTGCAGAGCATTGCAGCTGCATTTGCTGCAATGCCAAGTAGCAGGGTAGTGGCCTTTAGCCATGGGTTTGAGTATTGTAGTTAGTACCTAAGAATTGATTTGGGGTTAGCTTTTAGTTAGGAGGGTTGTTAGCCTTGTTAGTAAGTTAGGATATTGATGTGTTTAGTTAGTAACTTGAGCCAATAGGTTGGAATTCTAGAATAGCCCTAGAGGTTAGTAACTTGTTTGAGCTAGTGATATTCATTTAGGATGTGAATGTGGGATTAGTTAGTATATTAGAGAGTACTTGTATCAGAGACGTTAGTTAGCATCCTAGATTGGTCTCATATGTTAGGAAGGATGTTAGCTTGGGGTTAGAAGTATGTATCCTAGATTTATAGAATTTTTTTTATAGATATGATACTATATATATATATATATATATATATATATATATATATATATATATATATATATATAAATAAATATATATATATATATATATATATTTCGGCGAACTCTGGCGGCTTTTCGTTTTCGCCAAGTCGAGCTACGCCGCCCCCGTCGTCCATCCAGCACGGAGCTGTTCCCCCTCTCTTTTCCTGTCTCCGGCGCTCACTCTGCCTTATGCTGGAGGACACCCCCCCTCCCTACTACGTTTGCCGGCGGTAGACCCCGCCTACCGATGCCGGTAGCTCCCCCGATCGCGCCTCTCTGGGCCGGCCTCCACCGCCGGAGCCCACCTTCCTCCAGGCGAATCGACCCCACTACCTCGGGAAGAGCAACACCCCCCAATCGGGCTGTGTGCCCGTACCCCCCCCATCGGGCTGCGTACCCTCGGGCAGCGCCCCTGCAGCTTTGGGCAGTGTGCCCCCACCGCCATAGGCCTGAGAGCCCACCTGTTTCAAACTTTCAAAAATTTCGTGTTTCGAATTTTCAAAATTTAGCTCCACTTTCATTTGGATTTCCTACGTTGTCTACCAGGGACATTTAGTTTTTTGGTCCCTGGCACCTATACTGCTCTTTTTGAGCCACCCCTTCTTTTTCAATAAAATGCTTTTATTAATATATATATATATGTATATATATATATATGATTTGGTTGATTACCTACTAGCCTAGCTTGAGGATTAGCCTATAGTCTAGGATAGATTGATATAGGTAAATATACATGTAAGGGTAATGTTGGGTATATGGATACCTAGTCTAGGGTATCTTAGTATGATGACTTGATATAGGATACTAGACCTAGAATTAACCATGGTTGACCAAGGTTGACTATTTTAACTAGAAGCCAACTTTGAGTCAACATCTAATTTAGATTGGGCTAAGAGTTGACCAAAGTTGATCAGTTGACCAAATGTCAACTGTGAGTCAAGACTTGATCTAGTTTTACCTAGATTGCATATCACGCACTAGAAAACTATGTCTAACACTGTTAAGCTATATTTAACAAATGTGTATCTCATCTATAGGTCTGTGACTCCACTTTGAGCCTCGATTCATATTGACCGCTCAGGATCGTAGGCGAGTTTATTCTCTGATAGTTTTTATTGCTTTGATATCTACTATATCTGATTCAGTTGTAATATTCTACTTGATTCACGACATGAGGATACACGGACTAGTATATGTTGGATCCCGTCATGAAATGTTACTCCTGGTTTATCTGGTATACTGGTACATGTCTCGTTCTTGACTATTGTCATTGTACTTGTATAGACATCGATTCCTAAGGGGATTTGCTACCCTCTTTGAGAATCCCGTGTCGTAACATGCTATGGTTGGATCCATTATACTACTCGGGGATGAAGAGTTATTAGAGGTTATGTGATCAATATCCCACCTGTTACTACTTGTGCATAGCTTCACCCTTACCACACGTAGGGTGTAGCCTGACCTGATACTACTGGAATAATAGCTTTCTATTTTAGCCGACCTGATCTCCAGGTTTACCTGTACTTGTTCTTGTGCATAGCCAGTCAAATAGAACAACCGGATCTGGACCTAAGCCGATCACATAACGCTCTAATATCTCAAGACACCGTTTATATTTTATATTGTATATCAGATGTTCATGTACTACTTTACATTCCAGTATTTCATACCATGACACGATATTCTGTTCACTTGTACTATTTTACTTCCAGTCGTGATATTTCATCTTATATTCTATTATAACTGTTTCCTATAGTATTTGTCAATTCATTGAAACTGCTGTTGGCGTTTGTACTTCGCTCCAATTCTGACTAGATACGTTGACAAAATTTTATAGAGAACTCAGAGGATCCAGCTAGCCTAGAGGAGACACTGGTAGTACTTGGAATAGATGGCTAAGATACTGTCTGGTTTTGTTTTCATTTATCTATCATGAGTTGTATATAAATAGTGCTTCTACCTTAGGGTGTAACGTTATCACTAAAACTTATTCCTGTTCTGGATTGTATTCCAGCTTGATACTTGAGTCTGTAGAACTTATTCCGGATTGTATTATGTCTTTAATTTCTGTTTTTGACTCTGCGTCTATTTCAGTCTGTCTATTTCATCTTTATCGCTATCTCATTCATGCTTATCTTCCTTAGATTCATATGATTGAGTTGTGATTATATTCCTTCATGTGAAGATGACAGGTTATCTACATTAGTGTCTTAGATGTTATATGTTCTAGATGACTCGTACAACGTTCTACCGTCGACTCTGCAGCGTAGGTTGGACGTACCCACGTGCTAGTGTCCTTAAACAGGGTACGGGTCGTGACACATTTTTGTGGTGGCCCATACAGGTCGCGGTCGCTACTAGTACGATTTTGTAGTGGTGCACGACTTAGTGCGTTGCTACGAGCCTGCTATTAGAATATAGGTTATAGGCTATATAGGGAGTTACTCAATCACAGTTAGGACTTCTTGAGAAGATTCCAGGGACGACCCTTGAGAATATTATTATAAACTACTCAAAATTCGATTCCAACTATTTTTGTCTACTCTTCCTTGTCCCTTGTTGAATTTGATTCATGGTGATCATTGAATTCTACCAAGATAAATCTTATGGACTAAGTTGCCTCAGTTATGGAATCTAGAGTCTTCCACAGCCATATTAGCAGGCATGACAAAGACATGGGGTCTAATTTTGGATGTATTTATCAAGTTATGGGATTTTAAGGTTTTCGCAACCAAGCATGCGACAATGCAAAAAGGTTAGAGACCATAATTTTAGAGGTATGTACCTTAGTTGTGGACCCTATAGTTTATCGCAGCCATTCTTACTAGCGTGACGAGGATTCTGGTAAAATGATTTTGGGTAGACGGGTATGGTTTTCAGATTAAAGAATAGACATCCTATAGATGGTACCCTAGTATGATGGAGAGAAGTATCAGGGTGGACGTTATTTAAGTATCATGAAGTAGTGAGAGGGAGCTAGGCCACATGTGGCATCGCATCATGCCCAGCACCACCAGAGGAAGATCCCCCAACGGGACAGGACTTTTGCGTTGACGGTTGAGGAGGCCGATGCTACAGGTGATGGGTTAGCAGGTTTGTCTTTATGTTCTTCTTCCGTCCTTTCCATGATTGTTATATGTTTTAATAGTACCTCTTAGATTGTGATTTATGCTGTGTTAGATAAGTATAGTGACCCTGATTGAGACTGTAATAACACGACCAGTAGAACCATCTTGTGTATATTATTTAAATAGATTCTTGGACTATGATTGATGGGGATTTGACATAGAGAAGAGTGCGACCAACTTAAATTTCAAGGACAAAATTTTCTAAGGGGGAGAGATTTGTAATTACCACTTTTCTAGAACAAGGGTATTTTTGTTCTTCACAATTGGTATTATTTTTTTCTTTTAATATGATGGTTGTATTTATTAGTAGTCTAGCTATTCATTAATCATAGTAGACCCTATTTAGATTGACTTGACCAATTAATTAGATTATTTAGATTCTATTCATGGTTAGGTTGAACACAGGCCTTAATTAGAGCCAAATCACTTAGCCCACTTAAGGACCTCCATAATAATAAGTGTAAAGAGAAGTTTAGGGTTTGTCTAATGCCTATTTCTACCCATTTTCCTCCCAAATGGCAGCCACCATTAAACTAGGGTTTTTACCTATTTCTACAATCAATACTCTCCCAAATTGTCTCATATTTCCTTTATTTGTTGGGAAAAGGATTGGAGGAGCTCAAGGAGGCTTGGAGAAGTCTTTAGCAAGGATTTGAGAACTCTTTCTCCACCCACCTTCTCCAAATTCGTGGGGCTTTGTGAGGGCTTCTTCCTACATAGGTATAACCCTCAAATCCTACATTTCTATGGTTCAAATTAATGTATTCATGCAAGAGACCCTCCTCATGACTAATAGAAAGTATTTTGAGGTCCAAATGAGTCCTATTATGATGATTGCTTAAGGTTTAATGTCCATTAGAGGGAGACTACAAGTGTTTGTTGAATTGTCTAAGTGGTCCTTCTAGTACTATTTTCTTTAGTTTTGCTCATGTGGAGCTTGGTTGTTCATAATATGTGATTGCCAAGTATAGTAACTATATATATACACAATATTATAGGTGGATATGCATTATATTCATGTATGTATAGGGGGAGGATGTATCAAGGTGTGTGTTAGATAGGAAGGGAGTGGACTGGAGGTTCCTAAAACAACAGTAGCATGGATTATGGGTTAGAGTGTCTAGTGTCTCGTGTGCTAGCAGTAGATCAGAAAACATAGCCTTTAGTTATGTGAAAGTAAGCTAGAGGAGGTAGGATGCTCGTGTAAGCATCAGGTATTGAGTGATACTTGTGTGAATAGGCTCGGGCTAAGGGGGGAGAGGCCTATAGGTCTGAATGACTGCAACAAGGATGTAGTATCAGGAAATGCTAGGTGGTACCAGTAAGTTTTAGGGGTGAAGGTGCACTAACACTGGACATGCTTGGTTGTAGGTTCCACTGCAAAGTTGAACTTGTTTACATAAAACCTTTTGGCTATGACCACCTAAACAAGGTACACTAGCCATGATAGGCCAGGGAGCCTATGGGGCAGCTTGCCAATTACAGCAATAGGGGATCCATTTCCCCTCTAGTTGTGATCTGTGAGAGTTAGGAGGGGTTAAGTTCTTGAGGGTGAGATATATATATAAGTATAGAAACCTTAGCCATAGGCAAGGCAATGGCTTATAAAGGCCATTAGGCCATAGGCCTTTAGTCTGTGTGTCAAATTCTCGCATGTTTAGGATCTTTGAGTGTTTAAGTTATATGGGTGTTTAAAGGAGATCATAAATTTATTAGTACCAGATGTTAACTAACTAGTGTCAGAAATTTATGAGTGTTCAGTAGAGTGTATGTATCAGTGGTATGAGAGTTAGTTCATAGTTAAGATTAGGATATAGGATTTAGGGAGTGTCATCAAGATACTTTGTATCAGGAAATTTGGGTGTTAACCCTGGTAGGATGATAGTATTTGGGGTTATTCCAATTAGGATATCATAGTATCCTGAGATGGAGTGCTAGCATCAGTAAGTTAGTACAAATAGGATTTTGAGTGATTAAGTCTAAGTTAGCCTTGTTAGTTTAGAAATGTGATTGGGATATGGTTTCACCGTGTCTTTGGATATTGCCTATTGCTGCAGAGATGCTTAGCAGTGGAACATGGCCGCTTGGCCATGATTGCTTTGTTGAGAGTAGATGGCCTAGGCTTGAGCCTTGGCTTATTGCATTTCCAACTGAGGTAGGGCTCGGGCATGGGCCATTTGGCATTTTATAGCATGGCAGCTGGGCTCGGGAATGGCCATTTAGCCTTTTATTGATAATAGACATCATTTACAGACTCCATTACAATCGTGTCGTACGAGCTTTACAACATGACTCGATTACAAAAGGAGTGTCGATGAGATAGCCGTTCCATACATGCATCCCTCATTTACAACAAAAGTATTCCAGCCACCTGGACGCGAGGGATGTCGAGACATGTTCCTTGGACTTGCAGAGAGTCTTCAAGAGTTCAGCGGCGGGGTCTTCGACGCGCGGTCGAAGCTTCAAAAGCACGAACGTCGCCTAGCTAGTTGGCGCGTTCTTACGGATTCCTCGCACCTGCAAAGAGTGAGGGTCAGCATGATCACATGTACTTACGAGTGGCTAATTAAACCTAAGCTCTGCATTTGGTTCAAGCAGTTTTATAAACATGTTAGCTATTTTTGTGATCTTTCTAAACATTCTTATTGATTTGCATGTTAGCATGTTTTGAGGCAAGCATATGAAATTGTATACATTGAGCAATTATCATAATCATCTCTATCACGTGCGTTAGTTCAAGCAGTAAAAGGGATATGAAGGTCACTGGTATTGTCAAGCCATCATAGACTATAGTTGGGTTAGACGATGACCCTTTTGTGGCGGGCAGCGAGCGCTGTGTGAATGTTTTTGAATCACCTACGTCGATTCATGGGTAGAGCTTGCTATACTCATTCCTCATGAGATGAATCGGTTCCTTGGCCTTGGCAACCGTTCGAGGAAACTACGCCTTATGCATAAGTTATCCAATGACCGTATTTACAGATTCTTGAAATATTCTCTCTTTTTACTAGAACCTTTAACTTTCTTTTTTGGTGTAAATGTAACGCCCCAGTCCCAAAAATACGTAGGACTAGGAACGTAGACATGCCAGCCCTATAATAAATATACGTAAGCTGTAAAATGGAGTAGAACCATAACTAATCTCATCCAAACAAAAATAAAGGAATAAAAGATATCATATAAAGATAATGAATTATCTTGATACAATATGTTGGGCGGAGACAAATCCACTACCAACAAGTAAAGGAAAAATATATGAGAAAAGAAATGAGTTTTTGGTGAGCGAAGCGAAGACGATCCAAGCGCAATCATCCTCGAAGAAATGAAGATGGTCACGGCTAGAGCTAGAGCACCTGTGAACGACAAGAGCACACACCTGGCGAGATAACCAGGTCCTCAGAGGGACGTAACAAGACACATAATATCATGTCATATAAGCTAAATAAATATTGCTCAAATAATTAAGTCAATTGAATTATAACATGGTCCAATATACACCTATTGAACTAGTGTACCATCCTTCCAACCAAACAAGGACAGGAGATGGTAAACTAATTCACGGTGATGTATCTTTCTATGCCATGAATCCAATATGGTATCCGGACCCCAACAAGGTTCAATACCTTCTCATCGAAGTAGTAAGCCACACCTACAACCAAACAAGGAAAAGATGTGACGAACTAATTCGCGACAAGTTATTGTTCCAAGTCATGGTCAGATACAAGTACCCAAACCAAGAGTACTCATACCTAAGGGATAAAGGTGCCTAACCATTTTAAGTAAAATATAGTTAAGAACAATCCTTCCTACGCATGGGCCATGGCTAGATAGGATCGACATAGTCCCCCCTTGGGGCACCAGAGGCCCCATCAGTAAGAGCATAACGTTCCGCAGAACGTCAGCGGCCGTCAGTAATCATGGATCATCAACCCCGTATCTCCAGCGGAGCTTCCGAGTTACAAGAGAAAGTGCATCGAAGCCCATACGCTAAGGAATTGTCCTCCCCGCCCAATGCCTACTATGTTGTATCCACAACAATAAACCTCTATAACCGCTAAGTCAAACTAAGCATGTAACCTCTATTAGCGGTTATTCCTATCGCACGGCTTGTACGTACTGGTGGCCAGCCAATCACGCACGTCCGGGTTCTACATGTGACACACAACTTCGTGGTATAACGTGTCAAGGCCATAAATGCAACACACAAGGTGGTCCCTTAAATCTAGGTTTAATGTGTAAGAAAAATAATACATAGCAAGAAATATAAATGAATAGTAAGTTCTTACAGGTTATGTCAAGTATCACAGTTTATTTTGCATAAAAAAAATAATGAATAATGCATGAAATATGAGCTAAAATAAGTAAACAGCAAATGGTAAGGTGTCTTGCCTGGTAGTACGCATGGTGTGTTGCAATGATCAATGTGGCACGAACTGCGACTTCGGTGTAATAACTATGCAAGGTGACCTCGGATGGTGACACGGACAGTTCCATTGTGTCCAGAAGGGTCAATTTAGTTAGGATAGACATATGGTATGACAGAATTGGCGAGGGATCATGAATAATGGAATTTAGTCATGGACGGAAGGATAGTCGAAGGAAATAATATATATACAAATTTAGAAAAACTATTTATAATAATCGAAAACTAGTTTAAGTCTAAAAAGAAATACTTAAAGTCAAAAATCGTTTTCGGCAAAACTCTAAGTTGTCAAAATTGGATATTTAGATAGGAGCTCTATTTTTATTAGTAAAAATAATATTTTATAAATATTTAAAAATAAACGAAAATTTGATTTAGGCTAAACTATATTTTACTAGTAAAAAGTTATTGATAGATATTTAAAAATCTAGAAAACTAGTTTAAGACAAAAGCCTAATTTTATTGAAGTGAATTTTTTTGTGAAAACTATCTTTGAAAACGGTTAGAAAATAATGTGTCCATAAAATTTCTAAAATAATAATAGTAGCAAATAAATAGTTTTTATTTTTACAAAAACAACAACAATATTCAAAATGAAAATAATAATAATAATAATAATAATAATAATAATAATAATAATAATAATAATAATAATAATAACAGTACTTCTCCTTTTCTTAAGAGTGAAGAAAAAATAATAATAATTAATCAACAACAAAAAATATAAAACAAACAGTTCAGCAGTTCTCCTCTTTCAAGGAGACCAACCTTTTCAAATAAAAAAGCAAGATAGAGAGAGAAAGAGTTTTAAAGAGGGGAAGAGAGTGAGGATGAAGAGAGCGAACAGAGGGAGAGAAATGGGAGCTGGAGACTCGGCTGATGGGGAAAGGCAGGTCGGAGAGACGAGGAGCGGGGGTCGGGCTGTAGTTGGTTCGTCGGCACGACGGCGAGGAAAAAGGAAGGGTCGTCCGGGCGCGTACGACGCTGGACGGGCGGTGTTCACAGTGGGGGTAGGCGGAGGACTCGGCGGAGCGGTCGACGGTGACGGACGGAGGAAGAGGAAGGGGCAGAGCTGCGTGCGGCGACGTATGATGAGCGCCACACGGCGACGGGGGCGGTCGTAATGCGGAGGACAAGCGGCACGGCGGCACTGATGGCCGGGCGGGGCTCGTCGCGGAGGAGTAGGTAAGTTGGGTTTTCAAATTTTGGGATTTTAGTGTTGTGATGGTGACGGTGGAGGTCCGACGATGGCCGGGCGCAGGTCGAATTGTGGCCGAGGGTGACCTGGTAGTGGTGGCGGTGGTTTGTTGTGCGGTCTATGGCGGGTGGTCGATGGCGATGGTGGCGGTGGTAGTTTTGGTGACGGTGGTGTTGTAATTTGTGTTTTTGGTAGGTTGCCGGGGGTGGCAATGGCGTGTGGTCGGGATGGAGAAAGTAGCGGTGGTGTTGACGGTTGTGTTTGGCTGAGGTCGATGGTGAGGGATAGTGGAGGAGACGACGGCTACGGCGGAGGTGTGGAGGTCGTGTAGGCTGGCGGTGATAATCGAGCCGAGGAAGAGGTGGGCAGCCAGGGGATGGCCGAGTTAGGTTTAGGTTTGGAAATTTTGGTTCGTGTCGGGGGTTTGTTTCCGCATGTCGGACACGAAGGGGTTGATGTATTTGTAAAGGAAAATAGGTAGTGGATGGGACACGGACACGGACACGATGCACTGCACGTTGGTGGTAGAAGAAATTTTTGTGGATGTGAAGAATTTATGGTGGAGTACCTGCCTATTTATAGGATGTGAGAATTTCCAGTTGGATAAGGATTAGGAATATTTAAACCCAATTAGATAATTCAATCTATTAATTTAAATTAATTCACTAAATCCAAATCCAAATCTAAATTAATTTAAATCTAGATAATCAAACTCAAATTAAATATAAATTCTATCCTAAAATTTAAAATCAAATTCATAAAATCTAATAAAAGATTTAAATTGCCACAATATTTGCAAAATATATTTTCCAAAAATACTAATAATAATAATTTCAAAAATAATAAATATTTTTAAATATCTTTTTGAGTAATAATATATTAATATTAATAAATTTTGAAAATCAATTTAAATATTAATAAGAACTACTTCAAAAATATCTTTTAAATAATTTAAGATAATTAATAAATAATTTCAAAAATTAATTTATATATAAATTATATCTTACGCCTTTTTATAATGATAAAATTAAATAATGTTTTTTTGAAATCTCGATGCGACGCTTTTTACAACCTTAAGTAAATAAAGTAATTACTATATATTATTTTGAAACTATAAAAATGGAAAAAATGTTTTTCTAAAAATATGTACGCTCGCACATATTTGCACTCGTCGAGCAATTACGAAAAATAAAATTTCGCGCGCAACATACAATGCAACTACGCGACGTATAAATACAAAATAAAAAAACAGTACCAAATTTATATAAGAAATTTAGGGATTTTACAGTAAAACTGACCCTTTTCTTTGAACTTAGCCATTTATGCACTTTATCCGTATCATTGCGATAAACATTAATCGATTCATCCTTTGGTTTGCATAGGCTAAGTAAATAAGACATAAGAAAGCAGGCATCATTTTTTCATGTAAAATAGTTCGATAGCAAGTGTTTCGTAAAGAATCATGCCATGATTTCATTGATTCTACACTATGGCGACAAGCATTGTTTTTGTGTTTCATATTTGATTCTGAAAGAGAGGGTCGAGGTGAAGAAGGTCAGCCACTTTGCTTCAGGCGAGGGACCGGTTGGCTGCGCTGAGACATCGCCTACACGATCACCTGCAATCGCATAAGCAACTGATTAGAATACTGTGTTATTCAAGTGATTCAATATGAATGCAAAGTTCGAAAATGCAAGCCATGAAAACCATCAAAAACATTCACGAAAACACATTCACGAAAACCAAAGGCAAAGCAAGTACGGCATGAAAAATAGAACAACGGGAGGTCTCTCCCGACTCAGTCGCAGAGCCAATCTTTAAGGCGCAACCCACTGAATATAGGACTTGATTTCGAAGAATCTGTCCATAACGAGAAAAGGATCTTAATTCAATCGTTCCCGTTCGACCGATTCAACCGATCCCGATCTATCAGTCCCGACTGAATTGGTAGCGACAGTGTTCCTTTCTCGCACACCCCGTAGACGAAAACGGGGTACGATAAAGGGACATGGCATTACACGTTCTAATTTTTATACAACAAAACAAGTTTGCCTATCTCTATTCCATTGGTACGATGTCCCAACTCAATATTCCTCAACTTATCGATCCAAAGGTCCCAACCATCTCGAAGGCTCCGAGCCACATTCGATAGTTCCGTCACAACATTCGTGCCACAACTGTTCTTTTTGTAACAAATCTAGCTTTTATGAGTGATGTACACCTACGTATACTTTGACACATATATCCTTTTTTCCTTTGAGTCGTGCATTCGATGTACGCCTTAATACCGTATTTCCATGTTCTAAGCCTTAATGTTCAATGTTCTTTCGAGTTGTGCACTTGATGCACATCTCTATATTATCTTTCAATGTTCTAGCATCAATGTCCTATTACGACTCGTGCACTTCATGAACGTCGTCTCAATTGTTCAATGTTCTATCTTAATGTTCGATACACACTAAGACCTTTACTCGATTTGAGCCATGCTCGTTAACTTGATAGAAATTTATGCACACAAGGATACATTTTATTAGGCATGAAGGAGTAGGGGAGAAGAGTCATGAACCCACCCATCTTATGCTAATACGCCTTGTCGTTTTGTTGAGCTGATGCGGTTCAATTCCATAACTTTGTTGCAAGGCTGACTCTCCTGACTTAGCCATTCCGTTGAACTATTTGACTGATTCAGCCTACCGTTCCCATGCCTTAGTTCGTTGCAAGGCGACAATTTGGTTTTGCGGATACTGTTGCAAATAAGGCAAAAAACTGACCTCTTATGATTCAGCGTAAAAATATAGCCTGTACACGAAATTAACTAAAATCAGCATTTGCTCAAATGGGACTTATCCTTTGCATCCTTTCGAATTAAAGATTGGAATTGACTCAAGACTTTCTTTCGGGCCAATATAACTTTTGCATCGATGCTTCATCGGGTCAACGCAACTCTTCGAGTCAACGACTTATCGTAATGCACTGTACGGAGCGAGGCATTACATAATATACCACTCAAAACAAGGTTCATCTTCGAACCGAAACCAACACTCAATCCAAGTGTTCCTCTAGATCGTTTCATAATCTCGTGACACTATCGTTTGAATCATATCTTAGTTTGGATCATACACATATTTTAGGCATCCCAGCAATATATGCATTTCGGCCAAGCTTAGTTGTAGGATAACGAGATAAAGCTAATAGGTAAATTCTCATCCTCGATTACTTGCCATCTCGTACTCTCGATCGGACTTGATCTCTAGTATTTGTTCTTAAAAATTCTATCACATATGCATATTCGATGCATATGTGATTATCCAACAAAAGTCACAGCATTCGACGCGATTTGTAAATCGTATATCACACTTTATAGGTTTCGTATGGGCCATTAATTCTATACGTCGCATTAAGTCGTCGCACATCCGATCGCAATAATTCCTGAGGTCCTGTTTCAATGGCATAAACTAAGTTCAATATGCCCAAGTCTCATCATGAACATACGATTTTGCAACTCGCAACTCTTTACGTTGTCAAAGCTATCCACATATCGCGTTTGGGCTACCCCCGCTAGGCAACTTGTCTAGACATTGTGCTTAATCTCTCCTGAAATAAGAGGTCAACTTGAGTGTATGATGCTCAAAGGAAACAATCTTTTCGACCCAAGGTCTCTTACGATACGCCCATCTCCGATTCTCGATCGAGTACGAATTCCTTACTCAATTTTTGAATCAATCCCACTAGTTCGTAACATAGATCGTTTACTTAACGTACGCGAATCTAGTCGTTACATGAGTCAAGCTTTATGACACAATCGCTAGGATAGCTCCCAATTCGTTGCACTCATACGTAGCATAATTTTTCACAATTATCCCTCCGTGTGTCGCTATACTAAGTCCGTCCATCTATCTATCCGATCATCAACCGACCAAGTCTATTTATGTACTTATTCGATCGATCAGTAAATCTCTGACCATATCGATCTAGTTGAAGGCTACTCGCTAACTTCCAAAACACAATACTCAATCGCTTAGACTTATCCTCAATGTGCACTATATCATCATTCATCTTCAACACAATTTCTTTGCGACTTCAGTATGGCCCTCTCCTTGAAGAGGTCCTTAAACTCGGCCCAAGTACGGCCCTTGACTCAACCTTGTCTGTAGGAGAAAAGAACTTCTCCTTGAAGAGGTCCTTGAACTCGGCCCAAGTATGGCCCTCCCCAGCAAGAGCTGGCTCGTTCCTGAACCAGGTAAGAGCGATGTCCAACAACTGTAGCCCCACCACCTCGACCTTCAGGTCGTCTGCTAGGCAGAAAGCTCTCATCTGCCGCTCGATGTCCTCGAGCCAGTCGTCAGCAATATAACGCCTGTAGTTCATACTACGTATTTTGCTATACCTCAAACTCCAAAGGTCTTCGGTGGCTATCGGCCCAATGCTACAGCCTATCCTGCGCCACCCGAAGTCTATCTCTGGTAACTCTAACCTTCTTCACTGCATCCACAACCATCTCAGGGCCAAGCAAAGCCCACTCGCCGACATCATCCCAAGACAAGGAAGTACGATACCTCCTTTCGTATAGAGCCTCAAATGGTGACATCTCTATACTGGCTTGGTAGCTGTTGTTGTAAGTAAACTCTACCAAGTGGAGATGGTCCTCCCAAGATCTCCCAAAGTCCAGAATACAGGTACGAAGCATATCTTCGAGATTCTGAATAGTCCTCTCCAACTGTCCATCTGTCTGAGGGTGGTATGCGGTACTGAACTTGAGCCTGGTGCCCAAGGTAAGATGCAAACTCCTCAAAAAGTGGGAAGTGAATCGACTATTCCGATCCGAGACTATACTTACTGGAACCCCATACAGTCAGATTATCTTTCGAATGTACATCTCCGCCAGCTTCTCCGTAGACAAATCCACTTTGAAAGGCAAAAAGTGGGCCGATTTGGTCAACCGATCAATAATGACCCAAATTACATCTTTTCCTCCTGGAGAACGCAGAAGTCCAGACACAAATTCCGTAGTGATATGCTCCCACTTCCACCCCAGAATGGGTAGTGGGTGTAGCAGACCACCTGGCCTCTGTCTCTTGGCTTTTACCTGCTAGCACACCAAGCACCTAGAGACAAAACTGAGCCACCTCGTGCTTCATGCCATACCACCAAACGTGCTGTCTCAAGTCCCTGTACATCTTGTTGGCACAAGGATGAATAGAGTACTGAGAACGATGTGCCTCCTGAAGAACCTCCTCCCGAAGCTCTTCGCTCGGTACGCGCAGTTTGGCACCATATCTCAATGACCCATCTTCCGCGATAGAGAAATTGTCGAGAAAACCTGCCTGCACCTGCTCCCTGAAGCTCTTTAGGGCAACATCATCATACTGCACTGATCTGAGTCTGTCCATCAGCTCAGACTGAATCTGAAGGCCCCACATCTGAACCTCTATGCCCGAAACAATCACCTAGATACCCAAACTATCCAGATCGGCCAAAAAATAATGATCTGTTGTCAAATACATAGCGACTGGATACCTTCTCAAGGCATCAGCAACTACGTTGGCCTTCCCCGGATGATACTGCAACGAGATATCGAAGTTCTTCATCAGCTCAATCCACCGTCTGTGCCATATGTTCAACTTGTTCTGAGTGAACAACACGTACTTCAACTCTTGTGATCCGTGAAGATCTCAACTCGCTCTCCGTACAGATAATGTTTCCATAAATTCAAAGCAAAGATAACGGCTGCCAATCCAGATCGTAGGTAGGGTATTTCTTCTCATGAGGACGTAACTGCCTAGATGCATAGGAAATCACCTTCCCGTGCTGCTGAAGAACACAACCCGAGCCCTTTCCAGAAGTGTCACTGTAAATCGTGAAACCATCAGTACCAGATGGCAACGTCAAGATAGGAGCTGTAGTCAACCTCCTCTTCAGCTCGTCGAAGGCAGCCTGACACTCCTCAGTCCAGACGAACTCTACGTCCTTTCGGGTGAGTCTAGTCATCGGCTCTACAATTCGAGAGAATTCATGGACGAACTTCCGATAATAGCCTGCCAAACCCAGAAAGCTTCGAATCTCGACAACTGAACTGGGTGTAGACTAAGGCTCTACCGCTAAAATCTTTTTTTGGTCCATAGAGATCCCATCACCAGCAATAATATGGCCTAGAAACTCCACTCGGTCCAAGAAGAACTCATACTTCGACAGCTTCCCATACAGCTGCTTCTTCCTCAGAGTCTCCAGTACAATCCGCAGATGGTCCTCGTGATCCTCAGGCGTCTTCGAGTATACCAAGATGTCATCTATGAAGACCACCACTAACTTGTCAAGGTATTGATGGAATACCTTGTTCATCAAGTTCATGAACACTGCTGGGGCGTTGGTCAACCCAAATGGCATGACGGTGAACTCGTAATGGCCGTACCGAGTCTGAAAAGCCGTCTTCAGAACGTCATCCCGTTTAACCTTCAAGTGATGATACCTAGACCGCAAGTCGATCTTTGAGAACACCTTCTCTTTTCTCAATTGATCGAACAAATCATCAATCCTCGGCAACGGATACTTGTTCTTGATAGTGAGGTTGTTGAGTGGTCTGTAATCGATACACATACGTACCGTACCATCCTTCTTCGGTACAAACAGAACTGGCGCACCCCAAGGTAAAGAACTGGATATGATAAAGCCCTTGTCCTGCAGCTCATCGACTTGCCTCTTCAGCTCTGCCAACTTGCTGTTGTTGACTCTATAGATGTGCTTTGAAATAGGCTCAGCGTCCGGCACCAAGTCTATAGAGAACTCAACATCTCTGTCCTATGGCATCCCAGGCAACTCCTCGAAAAAAACATCCAAGAACTCTGCTATAAATGGATGTGGTAATTCCTGCCCCGCCAACAAGGCTCCACATAATCCATCTCTCAGGTCCACTGCTCCTCTACCAAACTCAAACTCTGGCTCTCCTAGCGATCTAAACAAAACTATGCCTCCTCTACAATCTATACTAGCATGGTTCCTGTTCAACCAATCCATATCGAGTACTATATCGTAACTCGGAAGTGGCATTACGAGCAAATACGCACTCAAATCTTGGCCTCCCAGTGTAACTCTCCGTCCCTTGCAAATATTATTAACCAGGATAATGCCTCCCTCAGTCATAATCTTACAAGTCTTACCCAGATATTCAGCAATAATATTGTGTCTAAGAGCAAAAAAATATACAAAAAATTGTGTGTAGCACCAGAATCAAACAAAACTAATACAAGAAAGGAATCGAGTAGAAAAAAACTGCCACAACATCTGCCACCGGCTCAGTCCCCTCGGCTGCTAGAGCAAACGCTCTGCCCTGAACACCCCGCTGCTGGTGGTGCTGGGTAAACTGATGCTGTTGAGTCAAAAGTGGACCGCTCTACTGTGCTGTAGGTCCCCTCGCCGGTGCCCCCTAAGCTGCCACTGCTCCACGGGCCACCCTACGTGGGTTCGAAGGACAATCTCTCAACTGATGTTCGACGTCACGAAAATAAAGGCACATACCCAGTCTCTTTCGGTAGACCTCTCAGATATGACCAGGCCTCTTATAGTAGTTGTACGGTGGAGCATTCTGTATCTGCCTCTGCTGATGATGTTGCCCCTACTGTACTGGTGCCCTGACCTGACCCTATGGCTGATGATGCTGAAAAGAACGATGCTGAAGCTGAGGGCGTTTAGCAGCCCCCGCGCTGCAAGAAGCACCCGAGAATAGATTGCGATCCCTCTTGGGCTTCAAGCCCCACTCCCGCTCTACCTTGTGGGCCTCCGAAAATGGCTTGCCTGGATCTCCGGGTCGCGAACCATATACTCCGCATATCGGCCCAGCCGGTCGAACTCTGCAGCATATTCTTCCACAGACATGCTACCCTGCTGAAGGTTCTGAAACTGTCTCGCTCGGTCAATCTTGTCTGTAAGTGAAAAGAACTTCTCCTTGAAGAGATCCTTGAACTCGGCCCAAGTATGGCCCTCCCCAGCAAGAGCTGGCTCGTTCCTTAACCAAGTACGAGCGATGTCAAACAACTGTAGGCCCACCGCCTCGACCTTCAGGTCATCTGCTAGGCGGAAGGCTCTCATCTATCGCCTGATGTCCTTGAGCCAGTCGTCGGCATAAACCACGCCCTCAGTCCCGCTAAAATCGTGAGGCCCCAGCTTCTTGAAGTCCTGAATGTCGCCTGGCCTCGGACACGCTCTCTGATGTGGAGCCCTCTGCTCTACTGCTGCTAAAGCCAACTGATGGGCATCCTCCATGCCCTGACGTATCGCATCGGTCTGCCTCTGCTTGGACCCTCTGTGTCTCCAACATCTGCTGGAAGAAGGCTAGCATTTGACCCATGTCTGTAGGCAGAGGAGGCGAAAGAGAAAGAACATTTGCAACTGACGGAGGAGCCTGCTGTGCAGAAGGAGGAAGAGTGCCTACGTCAACAGCTGGTACTGTGGCAGGAACAGTCATAGCAACCTCAGGGACAGTCCTCGGAATTGGTGGAGGAGCACCCCCAAAAGCTGCTGCCGATGCTCCAACTGCGACAGAAGTGACTGGATCAGGCCCGCGAGATATAGCTAACCTCTCAATATCTGCGACCTCAAGATGCTGTGATCTTGTCTGCACCATCTTAAAGACAGATTGAAAGAAGAAAATCAATATGGCACAAGAAAGATTATATCAAGGAGAACAGTTAGAATGCAAGAATCAATATCAAAATGGGCAGCTAAAAAGATCAGCAAGTGGAAGTTTTTCTATTTTATGATTGAGTAATCTTAGCCTATAGCCTATCCTAGATATGTACCACAGACTCGTAACAGCACTCTAAGTTGAGCACCACTACGACATCACACTAATTGCGACTTCTGACCTGCATGGGCCACCACTAAAAATTTGTCACGATCCGTACCCGGAATAAGGATACGAGTGCGTAACAGCGTCCAGCCTATGCCATAAAAATGACATAGAACACTATAGGTCTGCTAGATAACAAATAATATATATAATCTGTCATCTCCGTACGGAGGATATAATATGAAATAATGATAATCTCAATCACAATCTAGTAGGAAGAATCATGGCACGAAATCAAGATAGATATAAATTACAAAGTACAATATCCATCTCAACAGAGAGAAAGAGAGTCACAAAGTAATATAGTTATACAATATCTGTAATAATGACATGCATATAGTAGCAAGCTAGAGACAGAGTCCAGTCCAAAATCCTAGTCTAACTGAGCAGCAACTAAAGCCTCATCAGTCAGGGCTAATCCCTGCTGGACCAGGGTCTCCAAATCTATACCCACTACGCCGTGAGGACCATAGTAGGTACAACAGTCCTTCTTACCGTCATCTGTAATATTTTCTCAACATATCCAGTCAGGATGGAACGAGCACAATCAACTAACAACAGTTCACAAGATAGGATAAAAGCTACAAGACTGTAAATAAAGAGTATATACATGAGTAATAGAAATATACATATAAGTATCATGGCAAGGTAAGTTGTAAACTAGAACTAGAATAAGGGTAAGTAAAACTGATCATAGCATGTACAAGAATCAAGAATCATCTATCTAGGTGTGTGAGTACTAGCTTCGATATGTGGCCGGCTTGGAGATGAACAAGGTCTAATGATCTAGCCAATCATACATAAAGTGTAGGATTGGCATTCACAAGGTCTACAAGAAATAAACAAGGCGAATAATGACCAAACATCTACGCTAATACTCCCCGCCCCCGACTGGTAGAGTAGATCCAAATAAGACACATTACGACACGGGATTCTACGAGAAGGAAGCAAGTCTCCTCAAGAATCGGTGTCCATAAACTGTACAAGAACTACAAGGGGCTTGCACAAGATATACCAAGATAACAAAGAATAACATCTCATGTCGGGATCCATGAATACCAATCCGTGTAACTAATGTGTCAAGAACAAGTATATCTACACTAAGTACATGAATTATAACAGTTATCGTAAATTAAAAAAGTTATCAGAGAATGTTCTCGCCTATGATATGATGGAAAATGTCAACTGAGTCCAATACATTGCCTCGAGGACCTAAAAATGGAATGTTGTACCAATATAATGTTCTGGAAGTAAAAGCAAGTCAAACTAGGTCAATCTAGGTCAAACTAGGTCACATGAAGTCAAACTAGGTCAATCTAGGCCAAAGG
Organism: Iris pallida; assembly: GCA_029216955.1. Classification (NCBI taxonomy): domain Eukaryota; kingdom Viridiplantae; phylum Streptophyta; class Magnoliopsida; order Asparagales; family Iridaceae; genus Iris; species Iris pallida. Next base: position 3,624,538 of record JANAVB010006598.1, on the reverse strand, counting down.
TCGACCTACAGTTGACTTTTTGTCAACTGGTCAACCCTAGTCACCCCCTCCCCCGAATCCATCTAGGTCAATCTAGGTCAACAGTTGACTTTTGTTCAACTGGTCAACTCCTAGTCCATTCTGGGTCGGGTGTTGACTTTGCATTGACTTTCCGTCAAAATGGTCAACCGTGGTCAAACTAGACCACAAAGCCTATTTCTAATTTTTACCGACCAAGTTATCCTAATTCTAACCTTATTAACCTCATACCTGAGAATATAGGTACATTACCAAGGTAGACTCATTAGATTAGTCTCTAACCAATACCCTTGCCTACTTTACCCTCTATGTATCCTTCAATACCCTACTAAGGTATTCTAACATCTACCCTAGTATCATGACACCATACCTCGGTATCTTGATACCTACCTCATTACCTTACCTTAGATAAGGTAAATACCATTTACCTTGTAGGTGAAGGTAAATCTTCGGATACCCACCTTGGTATCCGAAGATACCACTCTAACTTAACTCCATCTAACATCCTAACCAAGATACCACTTCGTATCCTATTCTAGACACTAACATACACTCTAACCATAGTACCTAGGATACTAACATCTCACAAAACTAATATCCTAACATAATAACATATACATAACATATATATATCTAGTATCTTCCCTCCTTAAAACATACATCTAACCACTACTAAAACTAACAAAAACACACACACAAACACACTAGAAACACTCACACACATACACACACACACCCCATATATACATACATGTATGAAGCCAAGGGAAAGGGTTTTATGGCTGCTAATAGCAGCCATAAAGCTGCTAAAATCAGCAGCTTTTATAAGCTGCTGCTGCTGTTGAAATTTCAGCAGCATAGCTGCTGTGCAGTCCACCTTTGGGGGGGGGGCTGCTAGCTGCTGTTGTGGAGGGGGTTTTGCTGCCCTATAACCCTCCCCCCAATACCCCTTCATACTCTCTACAATAGCCCTTTCTAAACACCCTCTAATCACTCCAAAATCCCACTCAAAAACTACTCCAAAAACACTCCGAAAACAACCACACTCCAACCCACTTCTCACAACCGCTCTCCACACTATCAACCAAACACTCAACCACAACCACCAATTAGATAGATATGATTCCCCCACTCTCTCTACACCTAGCAAACACCACCACACACCCACACACATATCAAATATACATAGAAATGCGCAAAACAATCCACTATTTAATAATGTGAAATTTGACACATTGATTCATACAAATATGATATGTAGGCCTAAAACACATGTCCAAATTTGTAGGGTACCTAATGTAACCCATGGGGATCAATCCTAACATGATTAAACTACCCTCTAATCAATCTAAAACTGAAATTAGACATCAGCATGTCCTCTTTGGCATTTTCACAAGCACTTAGTGTGCCCTCTTTGGAATCTCTCCATGGGATACACCTATATTCATGCAAACACCAAAATAGGACTCTAATGAGACTCTAAAATATTCTAAATGGTGAATCTATCATGTAGGGTGGGTTCCTATGGATCAAAACCACAAATATTATATAAAATGACAAGAGGGAGAGAAATCTATCTATTGGGAGTTGATTTCCAATGAAAACTCCAAAGGACACGGAGCCAACCAGACTCTTCTTCCAAATTTACACCCTTCCTTGCTTTGACTCCACAAACACTTTTATCTTATTTTTCTTGCAAGAATGAGAGATTTTGGTGGAGAAAAGGAAAGTTTTGAGGGATGAAACTATGAGATTTGCTCTCAAGTTTTGGGAGGAACCCTAAAATGGAATGGAAGCAATATTGTAAAATAAAAGAGATGAAGAAACCCCTCTCCTAGTGGCCGGCCCTATTAGGCTAGGTTTAGCCATGTTGAAATGACAAGGATGCCCTTCTCTAAGTCTCCTTTGGATAATTAATTGAATGGAAGTGGTTGGGGTCAAAAAGGTCAAGTTTAAGTCATTAATCTAACCATTCTAATTAAGTGGGATTTACTAATTGTACTAATATATATAGTAGAATTTGTGGGCCATGGATAACTAATTTTGGGGTCCCGTCTAGAGTCTAAACTATCTGGGTCACTAACTCTAGTCGAAACGAGACGAAACTCAAACCCGACTAACCAATCCCCAAAAACACAATATATGATAAATAAATATTCACAAATATTCTAATATTGAAATATGACAATTTTATCCTTATTTTGAAAAATTGGTAGTGACAGTACGAGTCTATCTACCCTTGATCGATATCGGATACACTCTATGTTTATCGTAACAATCCTCGATTTCACCTTCGTATAAAGCCATAAGTCGAAGCATACAAATTGCCACGTCTTGATTTTTCGAGTTCGATTATTCCTGCGACATGAATTACCATGTCAGCGCTCATGTCACGACCCGCACCCACTTTTTTGGATACGAGACGTGTCAGCATCATCTGAATGTAAAGTAATCTAAAGGGGATAACATCGCACAACAAGATCCATATAGTACTAATCCGTGTTTCCAACATGTCAGCATCATGTAAAGTAATCTAAAGCAGAAAATATAATCCTAAACAAGATATGAAATGATCAGAGAATGTACTCGCCTGATATCTGAATGTCCAAGATAAAGATACTGTCCGAGGAGAGGTGTCTGGCTCCTAATTAGAACAGCACAAGTCACAACATGTCCAGAAGGGTAATATAAAGCACTACAATACATTCTACATGAATCTAGGTAAAACTAGGCCAAAGTCAACCCTTGGTCAACTCTGGTCAACTGTACTAGTTAAACTAGGTCAAACTAGGTCATGTCCTAACCCAGCAAGTCTTACTAGGCCTAACCAAGACTATCCTAGCAAGCACACATCAATACAAGGCTATACAAGCCAACATACACCCAACTCTATATAGCATGCAATTATTCAATACTCAAATAGGCAAGAATTCACATTGGATATACACTAGGTAATCTATTACTTTAAGCTATATATGTCTACACATATATACAAATGCATATATTGGTATTCAACATTAGGTCTATAATCATGGCATTTCAAATGGTTATATAAACTTATATATTACAACACAATATGCTAACATATATATAATATACGTACAAAGCTAAGTTAACTATATTCATAAATACTTATTTAAGAGGCTATGTGTGTGTATGTGAACATGGCAAAGTGGCAAGTGAGGGTTAAATGGGCATACATAGTGTATACATATCAAAGAGTGTCAAAGTGTAAGTGAACAAAGTGTTAAGTGTGATAGTGTCAACATAGTGTAAGGGGGTACATGAGGTAATATAGGATTTATGTTAACATAGAATATTACATCTCATTAACTTGTATATTGCATACATTACATCTATTATTACATTACATTCATGCTTGCATTCATTCATCATTCATTTATTCTCTTGCACTACTATATGCACCATACATTACATACTATGGAACCTACATATTCATTACAAGCCATACTTATACATGCTTACATTAGATAGGATACTTACACCTCATACATCATTTATTTAACTATTTACTCATGCTTGCATTCTCTATTTAATTACATAATGTATAACATGGGTTAAAATCAAATAGAATATTATATTACACACAAGGGTGCACAAAATACATATGCCGAATAGTAACTCCTACTAATAATCAATACTGTACCATCTCAGCATGAATTAAAATATAGGATTAAAGTATGTTATATATCTATGTGTTAGCTTTCCGAAACTTCAAACGGATCGCGTTTTCGTTTCCGAAAACTCCGGGAATCGCAAAAACACCAAGAACGCGTTTGTCTTTCGTACAGCTGACACTCAAATAATTCTCCAGAAAGTTACAAAAATAATTAGGTCTAATAATACATGTTTTTGGAAAGCTAACTTCAATATGCTTCTTTTAAAAAAAATGGAAGATTAAACCGAGCTTTGAGCTAGAAGTTATGACATTTCTAAGTTAGGGCTGAAATTAAAAACGTGGATAAAAATCATGACGGATTTAGATAGTTTGAGCCAAAAGAATACACAATATATATCCTAATTATCCACAACAATAATGACAATAATAATATGAGGAACCACACTCAAAAACTTGATTATATAATCATCATGAACCATTTATTACATATATAAATATAGATACACTCTCATTACAATATATATATATATATATATATATATATATATATATATATATATAAATATATATATATATATATATATATTTTATATATATATATATACATACACAAATCTATATATGTAACATGAACACATCTATAAGAGATACATGAATAAAATGTAAAGTACTCAAGAACACATCTCTACATATTCAAATATGAGATTTAATATGAATTAATTCATTTAATCAATATTTTAAATATAAAGTGTGTCCAAGTTTGGGAGTTTTTCCCATGAACACAAAATACAACAATAATACAATAGAAATCCCTAAAGGACACATAATGGACACAAGAGGATACAAAATAGGGACACAACAATGGGGGTCATTTCTATGGTTAAAACTTTCCTAAATGCAAAATGGCGAAATAAAAGAGAGGAAATATTACCTAAAGGAGAGAAAATCCAAGGAGAAAGGCTTCTTCCTTGGGAGAGCTTGAGAGCACTTGGGGAAGAAGACTTCTCAAAGAAAGGAAATGAGATGGGAGTCCTATTAGGGCCGGCCACAATGGTTATATCCCCCCTTCATTGAATATTACAAGTTTGCCCCTCCCTTAGTTACAAGTGTTTAAAACAATTTTGGTTAGGATTTGGGGGTAAAAGGGTCAAATAAAAAAAACTCTAAATGGTTAACCTAATAATTAGGATTATGACTAATCTTTCTAACATGACTAATTAAAATGTGGGCCATGTCTAACTAATGCATGGGTCCAACTAGAGTCTAAGTTACCCCGGGTTCCCGTTACAAGTCGGATTGAGATAAAATTCGAACCCGACTCAAATAATCCCAAAACAATATCATAAATAATAAAATAATATCAAAATAATTCAAAGAGGTCAAATGCAAAATATCTTTAGGCCAGAAATGACATTAAAATATCATAATCACATGGTTAGGCTCTAGGTCAAACAGTCTCTAGGATTTCACTAGCAAAATGCCAAAACCACAAGTCATTGATTTAAATAATTTTAAAATGATTTAAAATCACCAAAAATCATATCATGAATTAAATATCATTATTAAAATAATTATAAACACGAAATTTTGAAATTACCCTTATTTCATTGATCACTGTTGGACTCATCTTGTATCGAAAATCATCTGGTATCGGATTATATGGACTGGACTCACACTGGGATTACATTAGACTTATATTGTACTGTCTGGACTCATACATGTTATTCTAGTTCAGTTAGCTTTTATTACTGTCATCATTGCCATGATTCTTCTCTTGTTTAGTTACCTTTCTTTTCTTGTATCTTAACTGTTTCTCTATACCATCACCTGAATATAAACTACCATGTTCATCAATAAAACTGTCTATAACTGCTTTAGAGTTCTCTGTCATTTACTTGGGTTTTCTAGATGGGTTGTACTCGTTTCTGTCCTGATTGGACCTGTTGAAAATATTACAGATGATAGTCCTGAGGATACATGCCCTACTTACCATGGACCTGGCCTTAGCTCCAGAAGAGGCTCCAGCGGGAAACCTTGCTTAGTTATCTTTCATGTGTTTAGTAGACTTAGACTTTGTCTGTTCTTATATTTGGATACTGGACTTTGTCTCCAGTTAGATACTTTGGTTATGTATTATTAAATCTGTGTTTGTTACCTTCGCTTATAGATGCTGTGTTGTGATGAACTTTAAATGTGATTTTAGAACTGTTAGTAGCTTAGATCCTTTATTGACTATTCTTAGAACAGCTTACTACGCTTTAACAAGCGTAGGCTGGACATGGCTCGGCCCGGCCCAACAATTTGGGTAACGGGTCGTGACATATTTTTTTGGCGGCCCATGCAGGTCCAGACTTAAGTTGTTTGGTTACGTTATTGTACCAAGCATGCCTGCAATTAGGATCTAGGACAACTTGATAACACTAGGGATGACATTAAGAATACCTAGAGGATTTCTAGGATTACAACATAGGAGAACTCATCACAGCATAGGACCGTTAGCTATAATTAGTTTCTTGTTTGTATTTCAGTGGGTCAATTTAGACCAAGTTTGTACCTTTGGGATAACCCCTGAGGATCTCACTCTAATCTTATCTAGAAATTAGTTTCCACTTATTTTCATTTGCTCTTCTTTAAATTTGTTGTTGAATTTAATTTCTGATTTTGTTGTTAACTTTGATCTTGCATCGTGATAAATTTTGTGGATTAAATTATGATATATCCTGATAAGGTAAACGTCTGCTTTAGTTATGGAGTTTAGAATTTATCGCTGCCATATTAGCTGGTATGACAAAAACATAGAGCCTGATTTCGGATATACTTATCCTAGTTATGGAATTTAGATTTTCTCGCAGCCATACCGGTTGGCGTAGCGAGGATTCTAGATAATATGATTTTAGGGAGTATACCTTAGTTATGACTCTATCGTTTATTGCATCTAGGCTTACTGGTGTGGCGAAAATTTTGGCAACATGATTTCAGGAAGACGTGTATGGTTATCAGATCATATCTCAACTTGGTTTACTTTGTTATGACCAAATGAGCAAGAATAAGTTCTTATCATTATTCTTCCCCGTCTTGATTAACTCCGTTCTATCTACATCTGCAACTAGGATTACAGGTTCTCTAGGACTCTCCAACCTGATTGCTTTCATGTTATCTTTTGGACATAATTATTTTTATGTTCCATCTTTCCTATGACTTGACTAAACTCTTCTTCGTTAACCTCTTGGATAATTCTTCTCGTTATATATCCCGTTGTTTTCGTACCATTCTTGGAGATATTCCGATAAACTTTTTCGTCTTGCTTGACCTTTAACTTGTTTGGACACTGTTATGGATTGCTTAACCCAGTCTTAGGCCTTGTTACCTTCTATTTCATAGGCGACCGAAATAGCCAAACCTTGTTGACTGATCCTGTAGTATAACTATAAATGTATTGTGTGTTTGTGATAAGTACTTTTCCTAGGGATTGGTTAGATTAAGCTTATAGGACAAGTATGGGTGACTGACTGTAGTAGACTTGAAAACCCTTAAGAATGATTGCATTGATAGTATGACTCGAGATAGGGTATCTAAAGATGGAGAAATGAGATATTATATTGTTATGACTATGGATTGAGGATTAGAATCTTGTGCTTAGAGTTTGAGAATTTAGCATTCGTAGAATTTTGGTTGGTTATCTATAGCTAATTACATGTGATTAAAGGGTAGAACGATATGTGGATTGATATAGAATAAGTTAGAATGAGTTATCGTATTGTGTACGAGATCGGAAAGATATCAGTTAAAAAGACATGGAACAAGACAAAGACATATGTACATTGGTAATTAATAAATCGAGAGTTTTAAAATCGAGGATTTATATTTGGAGGACTTGTTGAGTAAAAAGAAGAAGGCTCTACGCCAAGGATAAGAATTGAACGTATAATTTCAAGGAGAAACTGTAGGAAAGGATTGACGACAAATGATGTTAAGGAACTGTGGATTGATAGAATATGGATACTTAGGATACGATAAGGAAATCAAGTATTTACGATTGAGGTTGGAAATGTGATTAATGATTAAGCATTGTAGGCTTATGAACATGTCCAGAGAATGACCTATATTTTAGGGTATACATAAAGGTTTCACGTTAGTATGGAAGATTCTAAAGGATATATGACGTAGTTTATGATAGAAGGACCATTGTTGAACCTGAACCAAAAAGTTTGTAGGAGAAACAAAAGAGATGATTACAAGGATAGCAGATTGAGTATTGTAGCCAGAGCAGCTACATATTATAGTTTGACCTATTGGATGATTTTTAATTTCGAGGACGAAATTTTTGTAAGGTGGGTAGGATGTAAGCCCCCTGAATTTCAGGGTTTATTTTTATTTTTCTGAATAAATTATTTTCGATAAATGTTTTATTATTTAATTATTTTTGATCATTAATGTACCTTCCCGTGACTTTGACTTCTGGAGCGTCAGGGATGCCAATCTCTGTAAACTCTCTTCATGGGTTTTGAAGTAGGCAAGATTATCTTCCTGTTGATATATCGTGTCCCACTTGAACTCGATCCCTTGTGCTCTTTTTGTATCGCGCAAGTTCGGGTCAACTTAGACCGATTAATCATCTAATAATTATTCCCACTTTTATTTTTGATCGTCGTTTACACGTTGCCGTGGCTTTTAATTTAGGAGCACGAGACCAGTCGTTTTCTCAAAACCAACTTCTCATGAATGATCTACTCGAGACGCTCTCCACCCATGACCTTCGTGTCCCACTCAGACACTCCACTTTGTGCTTCATTTTCTTCGCACAACTTCCGGGTCAATTTAGGCCGATTTATTATCTACCGTAAAATCGGATGTATTTTCCAATTTAATTTTGGGACCCGACATCGATCCAACCTAGTCGACCCAAAGTATGGACGTGGCCCATACGAAGCCTACTACCCACATAAAACTTGTGTCCCATTTATTGGAGTCCCCGTATATTATTTATTTATCCATGATTATAAATTCCTATTTTTAATTCGAATATTGCACCCGGTTCGATTTCGACCCGACCCGGCTCGAGCAAACCCGAACCCAAGCTCCACGTTGCCCTTTCATGACTGCCCAAATACCTTACATAATTTTTCTATTTTTTCCTATTTTGAAAATATCTCTTCCTCCCTCTACTTTTCAAATATCCCACATATTTATATATATACATATATATATAAATATCTCCCTTTCTCTCTCCTCCTTAAAACACTCACATACATCACCCCCTCCCTTTTCCTCACAGCACTCTCCCCCCCCAACCGACTTCCCTCTCTCCCCTTTTAATATTATCTCTCTAATTCTCTCTCTATTATTTATACAACACCTCTCTCTCTTTAAACACAACACAACACACACACATCTCCACTCTCTCTCTCTTATCATTCAAACTCACACCTCACAGCACCCCCTCTCTTGGATCGACCCCCCTCTCTCTCACAAATATCTCCTCTCTTTCTCTCTCTATTCTCACTCTCTCACTCTCTTTCTATAATACACACACACATACATATTTCTCTCTCTCTCTTCTCTAACTAAACCACCACCATCACCATTTCAACAGCCTCCTCCCCTACTCCCTCGTGGCCGACACCACCGTAGCCACCCTCTTCTCCTTCCAAGCTCCTCCCCGACTTCATCTCCATCTTCCTCCTCCTCCTCCATTATCATCATCATCAAGTCCATCACCACCATTAAACCACACCACCACCACCGCTCAACCACCCTCCGCCGCCGCCGTCGGTGTTCCACTGCCGTGCCCCGGCCTAGCTCCCTCCCCCGTGCCGCCATGGCAACGCAGCAGCAGCAGTGAGCAGCAGTGGCTGCCGCACCGCGCCACCCCCGCGCGCGCGTAGGCGCATGGTGCGCGCCACCGCGGCCGCCACCGGCCACCGGCGACCCCCCCCACCGGCGTGCGACCCCCCAGCGGTCACCTCCTGGCCACCACCGGCCTCCCCGACGTGTTAAACACACGATTCGTGCGTTTACGTCGAAATCCCGTCGACGCGCGCGTGGGAAAAAATTCAGAAATTATGTTTCAGGACAGCAACTTCGCGCGTGTTTTCTGGGAGATCCGACCGTTGGATCGGCGAACGCCTTGCTCCGTCGTAATCTCGGTATATCCATCTTCACTCCTGTCAATTTTCGTCCGTTAATTTCGTCGTTTGATACCTCAAAACTGGCCACCAAGTTGACGTTTTAAATTGAACTGTTTTTGGACAGTTTCGTGATGCCAACTTTGCGGGTTCGTATCTTCGTCGTCGCAGCTCCGTTTTGCGTGCCGTCAGTTCTGGTGCACAGCTGGTATAACCCTCTTCTTGTCTCCTTTAGGTTTCGTTTCATTATAAGCACGTTTGGTTGGTTGAATTCGACGCCAAAGTTGATCGTCCAAATTATTTAAATTGCACTTGTAAAATTTCATTTTTGAACCCGGGACTCCGATTCAATTTCTGATACCACCAGTAGACTCGTGGTGTCGTTCTGGCATGTTTTCATATAAAGTTTGCTTAATTTAGAGAATGTGGCCCTGGCACGCATTTCGGTGCAAAGCGGGTCCCACTTTTCGAGTCAACGGGTCATTTTGAGATCGGCTCATCGGAATCCCATTCCGGATATACCGTTGAGTTCGTATCGTCATTCTGGACTCGTTGACATATAATTTGTTGAGTTTTGAAGACATTTGCTCCGGCACGCATTTTCGTGCAAACCGGATACCAAGTGTCGCGTCAACGTATCATTTTGAGATCGGCACATTGTAATCCTATTTCGGACATACCGTTGGGTTCGTATCATCATTCTGGATTCGTGGAAATATAATTTTCTAGGTTTTGTTGAATTCTATCCCAACACGCTTTTCGGTGCAAAGTGTCCAACGACGGGCATCATTTTGACCCGAAATTACCGTTTTGCCCCTGTATCCAAATTGGACTTATGGGTAGGCTATCCTAGCTGATTTGACCGTTCTGAACACGTTGGTGATATTTATTTTATCATCCGACAACATCTGTAGATTTTGATTTTGTATTATCCTTAATTTATAATTAATTATTTTTTTATATAAATTGTTAATTTCTGGTTTTGAATTTATATATATATTTTAATTGCTGTAAAAATCTGGGAAAAATTATATTTAGATACTATGTCAATTTAGCTAATTTATTATAATTTTTCTAGTATTTAATAAGTACTTTTGGTATTTTATAAAGATAGGAAAACAGAACTCATTTTCAGTATATTTATGTTTGCTGATTTTTAATAAATATTTATGAAGGTTTATAAATTCCAGAAAAATTAGTATAAATTTTTATAATTAACAAGGATCATTTTGGTACTTTATTTTATATAATATTGATCTTTTTGTCTATCTCAAAAATTATTGGAACTCAATGTACAGTTTGATTTATTTATTGAATAGTTACGACGTTCAATATTTTGTGTTGTATTGAGTTATAGACGTATTGGACCTCACCCCGCACTAGTGTAAAGACCCTAGAGAGTTAGTTTGTGTATAGTGGCACTTCACATTAGACTTTTATGCTAGGTCCCCACTTGGCTAGTATCCAGTTAGGAGTCGTGTCACACCACTAGTATATTGTTGATCATAGCTTAGAACTGAGTTGTATATCATTAATGACAGGATACCGGGCATCTATACCTTCGTACTGGTATTCTTGCTTTGCTCGAGGCGAGTACATTCTCTGATAGTTCTCTCATTTATTTGTCAATTACTGTATTTCAGTTCTAGTTAGTTCTATGTGATTCTCTGTATCAACACGTATGGATATTTCTGGATTCATGTATGCGACACATACCTTACTTACTGATCTCTATTACTGGAATCACTAGAATCATTTCGGAATCATTTCTGGAATCATCATTTGGCCGGACTCATCTCGATTCTTGTGTCTTGTACTGGATTCACTTGCTGGGCGGGGAAATATTGAGTAAGAAATGTAGACATATCCCAAATCTGGAATCTCCAACTAGAATCTACTGGAAGCATAGCCATCTCTTGCCTGATCAGTGAGAGATCTGCCTGATACCTATAGCTGTTTACATGTCGACCTCGGTATTTTAAAACACACTGTTAGATCATAGTTGGACTCATCCTGGTTTCATTGATCACTGTTGGACTCATCTTGTATCGAAAATCATCTGGTATCGGATTATATGGACTGGACTCACACTGAGATTACATTAGACTTATATTGTACTGTCTGGACTCATACATGTTATTCTAGTTCAGTTAGCTTTTATTACTGTCATCATTGCCATGATTCTTCTCTTGTTTAGTTACCTTTCTTTTCTTGTATCTTAACTGTTTCTCTATACCATCACCTGAATATAAACTACCATGTTCATCAATAAAACTGTCTATAACTGCTTTAGAGTTCTCTGTCATTTACTTGGGTTTTCTAGATGGGTTGTACTCGTTCCTGTCCTGATTGGACCTGTTGAAAATATTACAGATGATAGTCCTGAGGATACATGCCCTACTTACCATGGACCTGGCCTTAGCTCCAGAAGAGGCCCCAGCGGGGAACCTTGCTTAGTTATCTTTCATGTGTTTAGTAGACTTAGACTTTGTCTGTTCTTATATTTGGATACTGGACTTTGTCTCCAGTTAGATACTTTGGTTATGTATTATTAAATCTATGTTTGTTACCTTCGCTTATAGATGCTGTGTTGTGATGAACTTTAAATGTGATTTTAGAACTGTTAGTAGCTTAGATCCTTTATTGTCTATTCTTAGAACAGCTTACTACGCTTTAACAAGCGTAGGCTGGACATGGCTCGGCCCGGCCCAACAATTTGGGTAACGGGTCGTGACACCCATCCACGACTGCCTTGACGATTCTTTTAAAATTTATGCGACCGCCTTTCAACCATGTATTCGTAATTGATAATATCGTCATTGAACTCCTTAAATCGCTTTCCGCCTTCACCGATTTTGGAAGGACGAAGGCACTTGTACTTGAAATTCCTCTAGCTGTCCTATCAATTAAGACCATTACCACTCGACATTGTTATGTCTTCATCATAAACTCCTTGACCTTTCCCTCGACCCTAATTCTACAATTTTGACTTTCTAATCACTTGAATTTAAGAAGTGATTACAATCGTCTCTTAATCATATCCTCAACCTAGGCTACGACCATATAAACTTCTTTAAACCCATCTACCTACCGTTGTGCCTTCTCACCCCCTCAAAATTCTTAATTTCGAGGACGAAATTCTTTTAAGTTGGGTAGGATGTAAAATCCCTAAATTTCTACTATATTTTTTTAATTTAAATTTTGGTACTGATTTAAAATTTTGTATTGTACGTCGCGTAGTCGTATTGTACGTCGCGCACGAAATTTATTTTCTTGCTCGTCGAGTGCGAATATGTGCGAGCGTACATATTTTTTTGAATTTTTTTTCTATTTTATAGTTCAAATAATATATATAATAATTATTGTATTTGTATTTTGCTTAAAGTTGTCTATTGAGATGACCAAAATCTTATTACTTTATTTATTTATTTATTAGTGGTAATTTAGAAAGCTATTTTATATTCCTTGCATATGAGGTACATTAAATTAAATTTATATATTTTATTTTCAAAATTATTAAATATAAATATTTTATTATTCGAAAAGATATTTAAAAATATTTATTATTTTCAAAATTAATATTATTAGTATTTTAGAAAAATATTTTAAAATTATTGTGGCATTTAAATCTTGATTTAAATTTATCGATTTATTTAAATAGTTAAATAATTGCAATTTGATTTATCCCATTTGATGTTTAAACTAAAATTTAATTAGATTCAAATTTGATTTGTATTTGGAATTGAATTTATATTTAGATTTGGATTTAAATGATTATAAATTAAATGGTAAATTATCTACTTGGGTTTTAAACCAATCCTAATCCTTATCTTAATGAGAATTTCCATATCCTATAAATAGGCAGGTACTCATCCATCCTTGTATTTCTATTCTCCAAAAGTTTCTCCACCACAAATGTGCGTGCACCGTGTCAGTGTCCATAATCTTATTCCAATTTTACATATACATCATCTATCGTGTCGACAATCCCGATACGTACATCACAAAATCCTAAACCTAATATCCTGCTCCATCCTCTACCGTGTTCCGTCCAATCCCGTACGATCCCGACACAATTCCAATCCTAACCCTAATCCCGCCTTGTCCGCTGCCATCCCCCTCGCCATATCCAACACCAGCCACCGTCGCCTTGCCCTACCAGCCCCCATCAACCAGACCACCACATCGTCCTTTGCCAGGCCAACTCTGGCCGCATGGTCACCAACACCGCCACAACTACCCTGTCTGCCACAAAACAACACCACCGCCAACGCCACCACAGTGGCGTGGCCACTCGAGCAACCCTACACCCAGCCATCATCTACAGCAGGCCCTGGCCGACACCCTGGCCAAGACAAAATCTCCCTTTGCTGCCATCTCTATGGCCAGCACCCACAAACCGAACACCCAGGAACCCCGACCCCGACTACCTCTACCACCACCACCTACGCTGATACCAACCAGACCACCACCACCAGTTTGACACCACCCAAATCCTTCTCCACTCCGGCCAAAACCCCACCGACGTCGGCACCAAAACCACCGCCCTCGGCACCAAAACCACCAATAGCCAGAGTAAAAAGAAAAAGAAATAAAAAAACCCAAACGCCACCACGCCTTACCTCCTCCCCGGCGCTGGACCCTCGACTCGCCGCGAGTGGCGCCACGCTTCGACGCCAGCGCTGGGAGCCGCCGCCCTTTTCTCGGGTTGCCGCGCAGCCCGCCATGCCGCATCCGCCCTCGTCGCAGCACGCGACCGCCGCCGCCACTGTCGGCCGACAGCTCCGCCCGGCGCTCTGTCGCCTCCGCCTCACCGTCAGCCCATCCGCTTCCCCTTTCCTCCTCCGCGCGTCCGCCTGAGCCGACCGACCCTCGACCTCCGCCCTTCGTGCCATAGCCGCCCTCTTTTCCCTTCTCCCCCGTGCCGGCCGACCGCCGCGCCGCGCGCAGCCCTGGCCGAACCCCCTTCCCGCCGAGCTTCCCCCTATTCTCCTCCTTCCTCCTCGAACCGCCGGCCGATCCCGTTTCCACCGAACCCCGTCGCTCCCGAGCCGGCCGAGCCGCCCCCTTCTTTCCCTCTCGCTTCCACTTTCCTCTCTCGCTCACTCTCCTTCTCTCTCCTCTCTCCATTCATTTCCCATTTCTTTCTACTGTACCTAAAAAAAAGAATTTTTTTTGTTATGATTTATTAGTAGGGGTTCTGTTGCTCTATGTGTGTGTTGAGTTTTGTTTTTAATTTTTTTTGAAACTTTTTAACTAAGTGTGTGTTGAGTTTTGTTTCTAATTTTTTTTGAAACTTTTTAATGAGAACAAATATTTTTTTATATATTATTATTTAGGATTATTAATATTATTATTATTGATTTTAGTTTTGTATTATTGCTAAACATCATATTTATTATTATTATTATTATTATTGTTATTATTATTATTATTATTATTAGTAATGAGATACTCTTGTAAAAATTGTAAACATATGTATCCTAAAAAGCTATTTTAGCTATTAAATATTTTCTGTAGGATAACGGTATTCCAATGCATTTTATTGCAATATATTTTTATATACGATTATGGGTTTTCCTAATATTTTATTAATACTAAATATTGTTATATCCATAAATTATGTTCCGGTAGTATTTTAAATACGATTTTTTGACTTATTCTTACTACCGCATTCTAGCCATTCTCTTCCAAACAAAGGGTGACATTAATATATATAAAACAATATTTTTATATATCAAAATATAGTTTTAGCCTAATTCAAATTTTCCTTATTTTTAAGTATTATAAAATATTATTCCTACTAATAAAATATATAGAGCTCCTAGCTAATATCCAATTTTTGATAACTTAGAGTTTAGTCCAAAAGGATTTCGATTTCTCAATGTATTATTCCTAAAAGTTTATTTTACTAATAAAATCTAGTTTCCAAATATTGTAGAAATATTTTCTAAAATCATAGATATCATTTTATCGAATTCTTTTAATTATCCTTCAGTCCGAGACCAATTCCATCCCCTCCTATTCCCTCGTCAATTTCAGCCTACCTTATGTCCATCCTAACTAAATTGACCCTTCTGGACCCAATGGAACCGTCCGTGCCACCATCAGAGGCCACCTTGCATAGTGGTTGCACCGAAGTCGCAGTTCGTGTCACCGTGATTATCGCAGCACACTAGGCGTCCTATCAGGCAAGACACCTTGCCTTTACTGTTTAATTCCTTGCTCAATATCATGCATGTTTTTACTTATTTTAGAAAGTATAAATTGTACTTGCAAATTATTATATTTTAGTTGCATATGGCTTAGAGTTAAGGGACCACCTTTGTTTGTGTCGTATTCATTGGCCCGATACTTGTGTATCACGAGTCACGAGTCTCATATAGATCTCGGACGTACGTATCGACTGGCCATCGGTGCGCACATGCTGTGCGATAGGCAATAACTGCTAAATAGTTATGGTTGTCTAGAAGACTTAGCGACTTAGCAGTTATTAGGAATGTCGTGATGTGGATTCAGCACGAGTAGTGCATGGGGAGGGTGAAGACAGTTATTAGGCGCAGGGGCTTTCACACCTTTACTTTTCTCTAGATGCCATTTGTGACTCAGTCGAGAGACTAGTGGCCGTCCATTTATTTACTTTTCTCTAGATGCCACTAGTGCCTTGGTTGAAACACAAATGTGCCGTGCATTTACTTTCCTTTAGCTGTCGTTAGTGACTCACCCAAGAGCTAGTGGCCGTGTATTTATTTTTCTCTAGACGCCCCTTAGTTCTCGCTCGAGTGCTAATGGGCTGTGCATTCACTTTTATCTAGATGCCACTAGTGCCTTGGTTGAAATGCTAACGTGCCGTGTTTCTAGCTTCGGGAGCCCTTGTGTGGAACGTTGTCTTCAAATTGCATCGTCACATAGAATGGTTATGACCTTTATCTGTTTAGTCATATATAAATTTCTGTTGAGCTAACTTTATTCAGTTTATGGCATGATATTATGTATCTTGTTACGTCCCTCTGAGGACCTGGTTATCTCTCCAGGTGTGTCTTGTGATTTCTTGCAGGTACTCTAGCTAAGGTCGTTCCTTCCTTCGCGATGATTGCTCTTGGACTCGTCACTTGCTCTCGCTTTCTAAATTCTTTCCTTGTATATTTTTCCATATTTAAATTTGGTTGGTAGTGGACTTTGTCTCCGCCCAACTATTATGTACTTGACAAACTCAAAGTTGCTTCATATTATTATTTATCTTTGTGGATGAGATTTAGTGTCTTGGCTTTCTACATTTACAGCTTATGTATATATACGAGTCGTATATTTACTCGTATGTATACAGCTGGCATGATACGTATCTAGTCTCAAGTGTTTGGGACTGGGGCGTTACACGTGTGCGTGCATCTTATTCTTTTTGAAATGATGGAACACGTGTCAACGTATGCAGAGGGTGACTTCGGTCATGGTTGGCAGTTATTAGCGTAAAGACGGAACTTTTGCTGAGTTTTTATGCACAAGAAGCCAAGTCTATAAATAGACTGATTTTTCTCATATAACAGACAGAGAGAGAGGAGAGAATTCATAGAGATCAGAGCCTAGAGACTTTGATTTTTCGGAGCATTCTTTTTCAACTTTTTTTCCAGAACAGAGTAAAGCAAAGCAGGAAAGCATTCGGCCTCGCCATCAGTGCCCAAGTACGTCGATACCTTTCTGGTGACTTATTTCTTCCAATTGTTCATCTTCTAGCAGTGATCTTCATCATCATCGTATGGTCCAAGGAACAAAGTGATCATTTACAGATCAGACTTCTATAGCAATACATTCCAGAATCAAATTTGTACTTCTTGTACTTTTTCTCGTTTTATTTCCAAAATCCAATTTCCAGGCATTTTGTTAAGTGAAACAAAAATGGCGACTCTGCTGGGGACGACCTTCTCCTCTGACGAGGAGGCAATTGCTCAATACGATGATGTGTCGATTAGATCGACAAAGAAGACTCTGGTTGTACACTTCGACCAGACTGCTTATGAAGAGATGCTCCGAACTGGGGGTGGTTCTCGCTGCTCCAATGTTCAAAAATCTCGCAAAGTACGAAAAGTTTGGATTCCTAAATCCAAAATAGCTTCTGATCTCTCTGTTGCTTCTGATGGCAAGGAAATTCTTCCCACTCCTGTCGTAGGGGCACCCATTCGTAACGAGGCAGTCTTTACTTCAGCGTTGCACTCTAAGTGTGGCAAGTTATCTTCCGTCTGTGACGGTGAAGATAATCAGGTTTTACGCCCTGTGGGTAAAAACCAAATTTTACGCTCAGTGCATAAGAACGAGTCTCCCATTTGTAATGAGGCAGACTCTAATGCTTGTGTTTCTAAGTGTAAAAATAAGTCGTCCGTCTGTGACGTGGTAGACAGACAAAAATTATGCTCTTCGCGTAAAGGAAAATCTCCCGTCTGTGACGTGGTAGATAATCAATTTTTACGCTCTACGCGTAAAGGTAAGTCTCTTGTCTGTGACAGTGTAGATAAAATTTGCAATGATGTTTTTACATCTAATGTGAATGTACCTAAATACATACAGCATAAAAATGTTGTTGGTAAATCTTCAGTTCTACACCAACAGCATTCTTATACTGCTCTATGCAAAGTACCAAACCTATAAATCACACGCAATAAAAATGGAGTCCTTCGTGCTAAAAAATCTCAAGATTTGCGCACACAACTCCAAACGCGTAGAAATGTACAGTTTGGTTCTGCAAATGCAGCCAGTAATTTTCTTTATACACAAGGGACTAAACGTTTTGCTACCCCAAATGTAATAAAGAAGACTACTCCTTCTACTCCTTCTGATTTACGTAAATTGCTAATGCAAAAACGTAAAAATAGACAATCTTCCGTGACACTCTCCCAAGAAAATTATCATTGTGAGTGTCACCAGATTGTGATCAAATGTTGTTGCTCGGCTTCCAGACGGTCAGTTTTTGATCGATTGAATTTTAATGCACCCAAACAACAAGCTGATGAGTTGTCATATGCATCAGTCAACATGGCATCTCACACCAACAGAGGACGACGTCCTAGACGGAACACGTCCCAAATCCCAGGTCAACAACAATTCAACAGACTTCTTAATTCTTTTGAAGGAGTATATCAGAATACTCGATCAATAAGACAAAGACAATTACAGACTTCTGATTCTGAAGCTGGGGGTACTCAATCTCTTGAGTCCGAAACTGATAGTGTTGATTCATACTTCTATACTAATCCTTCTGTATCTTCAAGAGAGGTTGAATCCTACGCTATTGGAGACGAACCAGAGACGTCATCTATTTATACAGAACAACGTCTCACTGCCGTTGAGCAATCATTGAAAGACATGCTTAACATAATGCAAAGCATGCACCAGATAATAACGGCTCAGCAAACTGCTCAACCAGCAATTGTAACACCGGTTCAGGCAGCAGCACCAACTCAAGATAGCCAAGGGGTTGATATACATTCGAATATCCAAGAGCCTGCTGTTAATCAAAATTCTGCATCTCCAGATCCCATCATTCTAGAAGATGTACCATCTCCGATGGGGATTACGGTACAACCAACAACTTTTCAATCAAATGTGCTTCCACAAACCTGTGAAGCCATTCAAGAAGTGCGTGAACTCAAAGCACAGTTTGAAGTTTTGAAGCAAAAGGATCAACTCCAGAGGTTAGGGATTAAGCAACCTTATCCTCCTCATTGGAATGATGTACCCTTTTCACCGAAATTCAAGCCACAGTCAATGGTACTGTTTGATGGAAAGGCTTCTCCTAGTCAGTATATCAATTACTTTGATATTATGACTGTACATTTGCAGAAAAATGATGCTCTTCTCACTAGAGTATTCATTGGATGCTTGACGGGTTCAGCTTACGACTGGTATCGTAGTTTACCCGACAATTGCATTTCATCTTTTGACGAATTTAAGGCAAAATTTCTCTTCCGTTTCTATGAAGGAGGTATGGGCATGAACATGTCCTCCTTAATAGAAATCAAACAAAAGGAGAAAGAAGATACTCGGACGTTCATTGAACGTTTCCGACATGCGACTCTAAAGATGCCTCCTGGTATGCCAGATTCAGCGCTGATTGATACATGTAAGATGAATCTGCGACCATCCATCACTGTCTTCACGGGTTTTCAATTCACAGATTGGGCTTCGTTTATCATAGCAGCAGTTTCTGCCGAGACCAATGGTAGGTTGGCTCGTGAACATGGGATAATTTTCGCCTCTGAGGATAAAGGAAAGAAAAGTAATCCTGGTAATAATTTCGGCAATCATAATATGAAAGGAAAAGACACTCTTATGGTCAATCTTTCCAAGAATAAAATGATGCCGAATAATCAGGAATCTTCCAAGCCAAAAAAAAATACTCTTTTGACGAAAGTGATATCCCAGGGATATTCCAATGTCTGGTGAAGAGTGACAAACTCCAGATTTCGGAGCCAAAGAGACCTAATGAGGTGAATCTGACTGACAATCCTAAATATTGTATCTATCATAGATACATTAATCATCCTACCAGTGCTTGCTATGTTTTGAAGAAGAAAATCCAAGAGCTGATAAATGGTGGTGCTATTGCTTTAACCAATGATGACCATACGGTTACAACCAATATAGTTTCTATTCAATTTGGAGATTTCCCTCCACAACAAGTACCAGATGGAATTATCCCAATTCCAAAGGCGACAATGAAGATTGTGAATATCCCGCCTGCCAGGGAGGAAAATGAAGGATTGTTGCCTCTTACATTAAAGAATGGTGAAATTATGTGGGTACATCCTCACTTAGTACCTGAAATGGAAGATGAAGGTAAAACTTCAAAATCTAAGAAAGGTAAGAAAGTCAAAACCTGCAACATGATTTCTCATGTTATTCTAGATCCTGATGATTTGGATCATCTATAGGATAGCATTCCTTTGGAAGATAGACTGAGAGGATTGAACATATGTCCTCCAAGTCTGGCTCCTCCTGCCAAGCTCAAGCTTACTCATCAGCAGTGGCTAGCCATGAATAGTATTCCCTTATACAGGGCACAACAAGTCTTCGCTGCTTATGAAAAAGCTCCTACAGGGATTTTTCCTCGTATCCCGAATCTTTTTTCTCCCGTAGCTGTAGAGACGTTTATTCCTCATTCTCCTGTAGTCACAGAGATCTCTTCTTGTTCCTCTATGGAACCACCTATTGAAAGTCTACTGCCTACTCACTTGTACAGTCAGCAATCTGTCATTCTCATGAAGACGATGGGTTATAACTTTCAAAAGGCAGAAGGTTTGAATTATGATAAAGGAATACGACTTCCTTTACAAATTAAAAGTCAAAAATCCACTGTTGGATTGGGTTCTGAGGTTCCTCATAACAATCCTCACAAGAAGAAGGCTAAGGAAAGGAAGATTAAATCTTGTAATATGGTACTTCCTTCTTCTGAGTCTGAAGAAGAAACTTTTGCTGGTACAAGATCTGGAAAAGAGTACCACAAAGATTATGAGGGATCCTCCAAAGAAGCTGTGAATGTTGAAACACCATCAACTCAACCGTCTCTTGCTCCTACTGTGGTTGAAAAGGAAAAGCAAAAAGCGGTATGCTTTAACGTCCCGTTGAAGTCTACTTCCATTCAGGGGGTGGTGATGAAACCCTATAAATTTGATATTCTATCCCAGTTAGCTAATACTCCGGCTAGATTATCTATCTTCGAGTTGTTGCGCCTTTCTAAAGAAAGTTGCGAAACTTTGAGTGAAGCTTTGCTGCAAGCTGATTCCTACTTAGCTCAACTCAAGACCCCTGACAATATACCAGTATCATGCCCACAATGTCATAGTATGATGGAAGCAATTCCCAACATCACCTTTACACAAGAAGATATGCTGTTGAAGCATAACAAGCATGATAGGCCTTTGTGTTACACTGGGTATATTGAATCCATTGAAGTTGACAGAATTTACATTGATCCTGGGTCTTCCATTAGCATAATTCTTTTAAGTATGCTAAGACCATTGAGGATTCCTACTAGTGATCTGACTTACACTAGTACCACAATAGTTGGTTTCAACTCTGGAAAGAGCAAACCGCTGGGGAAGATTCGTCTGAAGATTCAGATTGGTGATCTTCGAACTATGGCAACATTTTATGTTATTAACTCAGACGTATCCTATAATATTCTCCTTGGAAGACCATGGTTACATGAGCATAACATCGTGCCTTCAACTCTCCTCCAATGCTTCAAGTATGTGGATCCCCAAGGGGTTGTAAAGACTGAGTTTGCTGATATCAACCCTTTCAAGGGTGTTGAAGCCTATTTTTCGACTCAAGGCTTTACAAACAAGAGCATATGAAAGAGGAATCAGATATGGCTGAAGATCAATCATCTGCTGAAGATTAGTCTATTAACGAAGATCCGCCAGAAGAGTAACCTTTGAATATCAAAGTCAAAGGACGAATCCAACCCCAACCTGTCAATAATCAACCTTTGATGATCAAGGTTAAAGGAAGAACTCAAGCTTCATCTGAGGAATCAGTGAATGTTCCTGCTAAAAGCCAAGTTCAACCTCTTGTGATCAAAGTCAAAGGGTGTACATTTCGTACGAATGATCCAAAACCTTCTTTGATTGTCAATCTTGGCAAATCTACGCAGAAGACGGATGATAGTCCACTAGTGATTAATCCGAAGCGTAGCAGTCAAATTGTAAATAATGTAAATATTGATCATTCTGTACTTTTTTATATCAATGAAGATTTCTTTTTCGAGTATATGGCTGTCAAGTTTATTGAAAGAATGACTTTATCTTCTGATAATCAAAGTCATCAATATAAAGACAACATAGACACAGAAGAAACCTTATACATTGACAATAAGAAAAATTCTTTTCCTCCTCATGTCGATGTTGGACCTTATGCTCAAAGGTTTCTAACATCTTCTCCCTATCTTCTTCCTGTAGCCGCTTCATCGCAAGCTTGTGTAACTTATAGACGTCACAAAGAATCTTATTTTGTGGTTCCGTCTGATAAGAAAAACAAGCACCAAATTGTTTTTGGCTTGGCTAGAAATATTCCTGTTGCTCAGACAGATGATTTTAGAGATAAAAATAAAGAAAGAATTCGAATTGACAGATATAGTCAACAATCTCTCAAGATTATCCAGAACATGGGATATGATTTGAAGACTATACAAGGTCTCAATCAAGGCAAAGTTAGACGACTATCATTATGTGGTGATCCGTTTTACCAGAAAACTCGTCATGGATTGGGATATGATCTGTCCTATATGATTAATGACGATATACAAGTAGAATTCTCTTCTAGCTCTTCACAATCATCAGATTCAGAAGAAGTTCAATTCATCGAATCCGATATTTCTCACTCCTCGTGTGTTAAATGAGACTATTATGATGAATCTGAGCAAATATTTTCAGCTTACATGGTTCAATTGATAGTGAATCTGAGCCATTTGAGAATGATCCTTGGGCTCAACAGATGGACACTCACTAGGAACTTCGTTTTGAACAATGACAACCACCTACAGAGGACGAGATTGTCCAGATTGACGTTGGAGATGGAACTACGTCCAAACCAATATTCATCAGTAAGAATCTTTCTGAAGATAAAAAGAAAGAATTGATAAAACTGATCAAAGAATATATTGATATTTTTGTATGGAGTTATGAGGATATGCCAGGTTTAGATCCCAAAGTTGCTACTCATAAACTCAATATTCTTCCTAATGCTAAGCCTGTAAAACAACAGCAATGGCATTTTAGACCAGATATGATGGATACAATTGAAGCAGAAGTCAAAAAGCTGATCACGTGTGGTTTTGTTCGTGAAGAACAACATCCCGATTGGGTTGCCAACATTGTTCCTGTTATAAAGAAGAACAGAAAAGTCTTAGTTTGCATAGATTTTCGAGATCTTAATGCAGCTTGTCCAAAAGACAAATTTCCACTTCCAATTACTGATGTCATGATAGACAATACATGTGGTTTTGAACGCAGGTCTTTCATGGACGGATTCTCAGGATATAATCAAATTAAGATGCATCCAGAAGATGAGAAGCATACCGCTTTTCGTACACCCCTTGGAGTTTACTGTTATGCGGTGATGTCGTTTGGTCTTAAAAATGCCGGTGCCACATATCAACGGGCCATGAGCAACATCTTTCGAGAACATCTACGGAAGACAGTAGAATGTTATGTAGATGACATTGCTGTTAAGAGTCGATCAAAAGATGATCACATTCAAGACTTGAAGACAGTATTTGAACTGATGCGCCAACATCAATTGAAAATGAACCCTACTAAGTCTTTCTTAGGGGTTTCCAGTGGCAAGTTTTTAGGATTTGTCATTACTTCTCATGGTATCCATGTTGATCCTGATAAGGTTAAAGCAATTCTTGAAATGCGTCCGCCACGTAATCTAAAAGAACTTCGTGGCTTCCAAGGTCGTATTGCATATATCAGGAGATTCATATCCAATCTCTCTGGAAGATGCCAGCCTTTCTTTCGTCTATTAAAGAAGGGTGTATCATTTGTTTGGGATGAAGCATATCAGAAAGCCTTCAATGACATCAAGCAATACCTTACAAATCCCCCTGTTTTGGTACCTCCAGTGATAGGAAGACCATTTTTGCTATATGTTCGAGCTTTGGATTATTCACTTGGTGTTCTTCTTGCACAAAAAAGTGATATAGGGTATGAACAAGCGATTTATTACCTTAGCCGAATGATGGTCGGAGCAGAACACAGGTATACTCCTGTAGAAAAGGAATGTCTGGGCTTAGTTTTTGCTGTCCAAAAGACAAGATATTATGTGACAAGACAGACTATCCATGTCATCTCCGGAATAAATCCCATTCGGGTATTGATGAGAAAATCGAGCATTCTTAACTCTAGGTTAGCTACCTGGGCGATGTTGCTCACTCCTTATGACATGGTTTATATACTTCAAAAATCAGTGAAGGGTCAAGCATTAGCTGATTTCTTAGCTGCTCATCCTATACCTGAAACATCAAAGTTATATGAGGACATTCCAGATGAATTTGTAGATTGCAATATGACTTTGAAAAATGACATTTGGCAATTATATTTTGACGGAGCATCACGGGTTGGACCTAAAAGTAATATTGTCTCTGGGGTAGGAATCGTCTTGGTTTCTCCTGACAAAATTGTCATATATCGTGCATATTCTCTCAATGAACCATGCTCCAATAATGTAGCAGAATATAATGCTCTATTGATTGGTCTCCAAGTCGTAAAACAATTGAATATTGAATTCTTGGAAGCCTATGGAGATTATCAGCTGATTGTTAATCAGGTTAGAGGGACTTATGAAGTCAGAAATCCTGATCTCATCCCTTATCATCAAGTGGTAGTCGAATTGGTCCTTTCATTCAAAGGATTCTTCATTGAATTTGTACCACGTTCTTAGAATGTGGAGGCTGATGCTCTTGCTAGCCTAGCTACAGATTTGGCTGTTCCAATCTGAAGACAAAATACAATTACTTTGTTGGACTGAGATTTATTCTGTGTCAAGAATAATTTGTGTATTGAACAGAGTTATACTACAGAATCAAGCTCTCAGCAAAGGGATTGGAGAACTCCATTTATTGATTACGCGGTTCATGGGATTTTACCTGAAGATCCAAAAGAAGCTGTATCAATTAAAAGACGATCATTTCGATTCTATTATGATTCATCTTTACATATGTTATATCGTCGCTCATATGATGGACTCTTGCTGCGCTGTCTCGCAGAAAGTGAAGCTAAACTGATACTCCGTGAGGCTCATGATGGCGTCTGTGGTGCTTATCAACCGGGTCCAAAATTACAGGACCGTATTCGAAGAATGGGGTATTATTGGCCTTCCATGATAGCAGATGCTGTGGATTACGCCAGAAGGTATAAAGCATGTCAGATTCATGCTGACTTTATTCACCAACCTTCTGAATTTCTACATGCTACAGAAGCTTCTTGGCCCTTCGAAGCTTGGGATATGGATGTCATTGGTCCTATTAACCCTCCTTCTGTTAAAGGACATCGGTTCATATTAGCTATAACCGATTACTTTTCTAAGTGGGCAGAAGCAGTCCCCCTTGCTGAAGTAAAAATATCTAATGTGATCAGCTTCATCAAACATCATGTCATTTATCGCTTCGGGATTCCTCGACGAATAATTCATGATAATGGTCCACAATTTGCCAGTCAGGCATTTTATCGGTTCTGTGATAAGAATCAAATTCAAAATCTGGCTTCTACGACTTATAATCCAGCTGCTAATGGTTTAGCCGAAGCCTTCAACAAGACTATCATTAAACTTCTCAAAAAGTTTGTCTCTTCTAATAAACATGATTGGAATAAGAAACTTGAAGAATGTTTATGGGCTTATCGAACAACAGTCCGGACTCCTACTGGTTTTACACCATTTTTATTGGTTTATGGATGTGAGGCTGTTCTTCCCTTGGAAATCCAGATTCCATCTCTTCGAATAGCTATTGCTAATGAGCTAACTATAGAGAACAATGATCGCTTACGACTCCAAGAAGTTGAAGGATTGGATGAGAAGTGTCTTCAAGCACAACAGCATATTGAGTTATATCAAGCCCGTATATCTCGAACTTTCAATCGTAAAGTTAAAGAGAGGGTATTCAAGATTGGCGAGTTGGTATTAGCCGTTCGAAGACCGATGATTATGACTCACAAAAGCAAAAAGAAATTCCAAGCAAAATGGGAAGGTCCTTATGTAATTGAGACCGTGTTTTCTAATGGCGCCTATCGGTTATCAAAGCCCAATGGAGATCTACTCATGATGCCGATCAATGGCAAATTTCTTAAGAAGTACTATGTATAAAAAAAGACAGAATAAAAATAAAATTTCTTTTATTATTATTTTTGTTCTAAATAAAGGATTAAGGACGAGAACCACTGCCTTCCTTATTGAATACATAGTCAGCCAATGCTTCGAAGGCATCGTTGCCTGAGTTCATAAAAAACCTGCAGGCAGCCATCCTCAGCGCTTTTTCTTCAGGAGTTTTCCCTGGCTCTACTAAGAAAGCAAGGATGTCTTGTGGTGGCTTGGGAGTAGAAGAGCTTTCGCCTACTTCGGTTGGGCCTGTCACAATTGGCTCAACGGGGCACGTCTCAATGATGTTCTCAACTTTCCTGGAGACTTCATTCTTTTGCTGCATATCCTTGGAAGACATTTCCAATAGAGGAGTGGAAATAAGAATGAAAAGTTACAAAAATTTCTCACCTATTTAATAGAAGAGATCTATTAATGAACCGGTCTTTGAAATTGAAAATAACCTTTCATTCCCGAAAAGGCCTGTCCGTTCATTACATCAGATTCATCCATTTAATTATGAAATTGAATTGTTCTTTCTTTTCCCGAAAGTTATGTCGATTTATTTCATATTGGCATATATCGTCAATGACATCTGTCTTCTTAATCCCCAGCTACCATGGTTTGGTTAAGCTGATTACTCATCTCTTTGGAGAGAAATTTTGATCTTCTAAAATTGGATTTATTATTTATCACGTTCTTATAACCTCTGAATAAATATTAAATCTGCTTGCTTTTCTTATCTATCAAATCCATTTGACCTCTGCATAGATATTAATCTACTTTTTCTTTGAGTTCTTACATGCTATCATGTCCATAATACCTCTGATAGTATTGTATACTCTAAACAGAAAATAAGACTTTATTATCTATCATGTCCATATTACTTCTGGATAGATACAAATCATTGAGCATAGAAGACTTGTCATTTCCATTCTCATTTCATCATAAAAGTCTATTACATTTCTTAGACTTTCTTATAAATCATAATGGAAATCTATTACATTTTGGATTTTTATTCTATACAACAACGATGACCTAATCGAGATCTATTTCTTCTTTGGATCTTCTTCATCGGATTCGTTGTTGGTGTCAATTCCTTACTGTCTGAGCCTCAATGGCGACCAGAACAGTAGGAATCAAACTCTGGTCTTCTCTCTCAGACGAGAGGAGAATCCCAGAGTATGGCAGCCCGAAGACATGTTGCTGCCAATACAATTGGTGGAGAAGTGGCGGCCTTTCTGAGGAAATAGGAATGTATCCAGCATTGGGATACGATTCCTAGTCCTGCCGTGAAAGGAACTCTACTACCCAATTTCTCGGGATAGAGTTGACTCCACCATCCAACTTTCCGTGTATAAAGGCTCTTCCTACCATCTGAGGAAGACCCTTTTATCCCACGAACAGTTCTGAGTTGTCTGATTTGCGCGTCAAAAGCGCATGAGCTCCCTGATGCTGATGTCAGAAGAATGCTCCTCACAGCGTCAAAGTCGCCAATATCGGTTCTGGAAAAGTTCTTCAGCCAAGCTTCTGCAGAAAACAACAGAGAAAATTTTTTCAACAGAAGTATTATCAGCCACCTACTGATCAATTAAAGACTGATGCTCGTGCACCTTACTCAACAAGGTTTTTACGCCCGTGTCTCATGTGCACCCTATTCAACAAGGCTTTTTACGCCATTGTTTCATATGCACCTCATTCAACAAGGCTTTTACGCCCGTGTCTCATGTGCACCCTATTCAACAAGGATTTTTACGCCATTGTTTCATATGCACCTCATTCAACAAGGCTTTTACGCCAATGTTTCATGAGCATATTATTCAACAAGGCTTTTACGCCCGTGCATCTTGCCTATAAGATTCTACGTCTGTCAAGGATTTACACTCATGGGCATCTATTTTCGACAAAAAAGTTCAAAGGCAGACGATTATTTTACGAATTAAACTTACCATTGAGGTCAGATGATTCGGCTCTGAGAATTGTTGAATCAACGTCTGTCGACCGGGCGTACAGAGGAACAACATCGGAAAGCATCATCATTTGTTGAAGAATAAAATCTTGCAAAGAGCTATCGGGCGTACAGAGAGACAGCATCGGAAAGCATCATCATTTGCTAGAGAATGAAATGTTGCAAAAAGCTATCTTCGAAAGAATGAGAATGAGAATGTATAAAACATTCTTGACTCAGCTATTTATAAGGGTTGAGGAAACGATTGGCATGATTCTACTTCGGGAAAGATCCTACTAAAAAGGCGCTCGTGACCACAAGGCAGATGCCACGTGTTGTTTTGTTTCTCTTGGGAATGAACAACCATAAATGCAGTTAAAGGAGATATAGAACAATTCTATTTATACCAACAGATGAGATCAATATCAAGATTTTATTTATTTAAAGGGGAGTAGGTCCCTACAGATAAGTTGAAGAGTCGCAATACATAGACGACACTTCTACATTATTTTATCTCTCCTTCGTTGGGTTGACGAAGGGAGGCACCTAACTCGTGCATGTTGCGAATCCCGGAGCGACGCATCAGATTAAGAAACGCTTCTACATCTCCTGATCCCTCATACGCAGTGGAAGGACCACCATCGATACGACTAAAGACTGCTGGAGTCAGTCCAAAACACTCTATAAAGTTGCGTGCCCACTCAACTTCTGTCTCTATATCAACCCTTGAGCTGGAGCCTCTTCCTTTTTAATTTCTTTCTTTGGTGCCATGATAGTATAAGGATGAAAAGCAAGAATGCAGGACTTCTCCTTATATACACAACCAAATCAACTCTTCATATTCCTTATGGGAAACCGATTATTATTAATGCAAACTCGGGAAGATGAAGAAGCATTCGAAAGTTTCGAGAGGAAATTCATTATGACGGTTAAGTATTGACCGGCACTATTTACCGAATTTTACGCTGACCGGTCAAATCTTAACTTTTACGCTTCTATTCAAAGTGTTTCAAATTTTGAAGATATTTGAAAACTTTGAAGGGGTCTTGTAGGAGCGTAAAAAGTGCTTCATGGAATGAGTCAAAGAGATAGAAACATTCCACTCAATATGATCTATTGTTACAGGCTGATCGCTTTATGCCAAAGAGAGGCTAATCACTTTACGCCTAAAGCAGGCTAATCATTTTACGCCCGGGTCAAAGCTAATGGTTTTACGCCTAAGACAGGCTAGCTAATTTTACGCTGGACAAAGCTGTCGAGTCTTGCATTTAATGCAAAGTCTGACATGAAGATTTAATGATGGCATATATCACAGAATTCAAAGGAATTTGTTTTACACAGAGACCAATGTTGTCGTTTAGTATGTGGACTGAGCTATTTTATGCTCACAGTATGGCTTCTTTTACGCATGGAGACTGGATGAGTTTTTACGCTCAAAAGTTGACGTGTGCATAAAGTTTATTTGGGCTACTTTACGCTCAAGGTAGTTTAACAACCACTTTACGCAGGAAGTCCCCGTCAGGGCTATTTTATGCCTAGTCTACTACTTTACGCTCAGAGTATTTTGGGTTGTTTTTACGCCCTATTCTTCTTCACCAATTTGGAACGTGGTTTGCCTACATGGCTTTCATGCCACACATCTCGAAGAACGTGTGTACGTGCATCCTATTCTTATTGAAATGATGGGAAACGTGTCAACGTATGCAGAGGGTGACTTCGGTTATGGGTGGCAGTTATTAGCGTAAAGACGGAACTTTACTGAATTTTTATGCACAAGAAGCCAAGTCTATAAATAGACTGATTTTCTCATATAACAGACAGAGAGAGATGAGAGAATACATACAGATCAGATCCCAGAGACTTTGATTTTTTGGATCATTCTTCTTCAACTTTTCTTTCAGAACAGAGTGAAGCAAAGCAGGAAAGCATTCGGCCTCGCCATCAGTGTCCAAGTGCGTCGATACCTTTCTGGTGACTTAGTTCTTCCAATTGTTCATCTTCTAGCAGTGATCTTCATCATCATCGTATGGTCCAAGGAACAAAGTGATCATTTACAGATCAGACTTCCATAGCAATACTTCCTAGAATCAAATTTGTACTTCTTGTACTTTTCTTGTTTTATTTCCAAAATCCGACTTGCAGGCATTTTGTTAAGTGAAACACAATGCTCAAAATAATTTTTGTTCATTCGATCAGAGTATTCCCGAGTTATTACATATCGTCTTTGATACGCCTCAATACCATTGTCGATATGCATAACTTGAACATCATCCTTTATAGTAAACTCCAATTCATTGCAATCACTGTTATCATCCGAACTTGAATACAAATCAAGTCTCGCACACGTCAAGATCAATCCAATCGTATCTAGCTAATTATCACCATCGAGCGATATGATTAGCTGTTCCCTATACCCACTCTCATATTCCTAACCCGTACTTTCAGTTCATGCTACCGACTCTTCGTGCTAACTCAACTTTGTTTGCACGATTACTTCGTACCTACTCAACTTGTCCCGAACAGTTTTTGCACGGACTTAACTCAAGTCTGACTGAGTCAACTATTTCCTCAATGCAACATTCCCTCTCTATGCTCAGCCTATCGTTCGGCTTATACTTAACGAACTCTCGACCGATGTATCATTCATCGATGCGACTTTGCGCATAATCGTTCGACTCAGTTCATTAAAGCATGCTTGCATCGACTTCTATCGAGTCATTTCCACTCGAGTCTCGGCACTATTCAGTCCGTTGAGGACAAACTTATCATAACCGACACAATCGTCTTGACGCAATCTAATGTAAGTCACCAAACCGGTCAACATAGCTATCTCTAAGTGGTATTGCATATAACAATCAGAAATCGAGCCTATCTTTTTATAACATGATGCTTCGCTGTGCTGATCATACAAGTGGTATTGCATATACCACTCGAAATTGAGTCACTACTCAACATTACACTCTGCATAGGTTCGAAATCTATTTCAAGTTAACTATCCCGTGGTGATCTTTTTCGATCCCAGCTCTTCCGTTTGCTTACTTGAGTTGGTACCACAACTGGACCAATGTGCACAGTCGTTCGTTCAAGTTGACGTTCATTCAAAGCTAACCGTGCCTTGGCGATCACAATACAACATTTGCTAACTCAAAGCTCAATGCGACATTCGGCCAACATAAATGTTCGCCTACTTCGAAACTCGATTCAAATCGACCAACTTACAAGTTTGCCTACTCAATTTCGACTAGCGACCAACTCGACTCGTTCAAATCACTCCGCAATTTCTCAATCACACTCATTACAACTCGTACAACAATTTATTCTCGATACTCAAAGTTATTACTCAAATCGTTCAACATATCGCTACCCCTTTCGCATAGCCAAATAACATGCATCGCCTCATATATCGACTCATTGCACTTCATAAAACCAACAACACGTAACTCTTTGCACTTACTGCGACCAACAATACGTATCTCATTTGTAGAAGCATGGAAAATATTAAAAAAATGACCCATGCGGCCAAAAGAACCCCATGCGGCTCAGAAAGCCCATGCGGCTCAAAGAGTCATGCGGCATAAGGGACTATGCGGCCCAAGACATCCTATGCGGCTCCAAAGACACGTGGCAGGATAGTCCTCCTCTCTGCCCCCTCGCATTAATTGTTTGACGGCTGACAACTCTGAAAAAGTGACAGCCCTGACACAAAAAGAAGAAATTATGACTTTGTCATAATGACAAACTTCTAGGGAAGAGAGAGAGAGATCTCTGACACAAATCCCCCAAGAGCCATAAAAATTCCACGTGGCCTTGCCACGTGGGCGTTCGTATGCAGCTCATGCAAAGACTTCTTATGCGGTTCAAAATGAATCCGTCCTATACGGCTCAGGCCAAGACAGCCTCATGCGGCTCGAGCAAAGACTTCTCATGCGGTTCAAGAGGACCATTCTCATGCGGCTCAGGCGGATATATCCCTATGCAGCTCACAATGATTACCTCCCTGTGGTTCAAAGGCTCAAGGGAGGGCCACTACCCAGGCAGCCCTGACACGTGGCCCTAACCATATGCGGCCTAAAATCATATGCGGCTCACTCGTCATGTGGTTCAGATCCCCACAGTGGCTCCTAGGACACGTATCCTAAGCCGATCAATTTCTCAGATTTACTGCAATCAAAGATTGGGTCAAATCCCCATAATCTGGGACACGTGGCAGGAGAATAAATTTAATTTATTCGCAGACATCAGAAGATTATTATGAGGAAGATTTATTCCAATCAGCATTAATTGCTGATGGGATTTGGTGTAACCTACACTCAATGGCTCGGATTCGTCATAATCAAAAAATGAATGGCCTAGATTGACCAATCCACAGGCCGCCGCCATCTCCAAGATGTAATCATTGGCAACCCTAATGATCACATCCCACTATTATAAATAGCAAGGTGCCATTCCCTTGTGAAAATATACACTATCAGAGAGAGATACAGAGAAACTCCCCCAATAATTGGAAAAAAATACACAGAGAGAGGGATAAGCCAGAAGAATAATAGAGGGAGAGCAAGAAGAGCATTTATTCATCAACGCCAACCATCTCTTCACAGGAGCCAAGGCTGCATACCGATCGTCCAAGGAGTAAGGCAGGGCTGCCGTCGCCTTCTCGAGCCTCTATCGTCAACCCCTAGAATCTAAAATAAACAATTGTACTTAGACTGCTGTACGTAGGTTTTCGTTCCTAGGCTTTCTTTGTACAAGCGAGTTTGTAACGTAAAGTAAAAGTCCGGTCCTCCGATAATTGTTCTGTTCGTTTATATTTCATAGAAAACACGATGGCGACTCTACTGGGGACAAACTTCTCCACGGCTGAGGAGTTGGTGACGCAATCGGATGCAGCCAAGCTTGGCTCTACGATACAAAAGATGGTCGCCCGGTTCGACCAACAGGCGTTCGAAGAAATGCTCTCCGACAAGAGCGCTGGCCCGGTCCAGAAGCGAGCCCACACAAAGAAGGCCCGCAAGGAGTGGAGACCCCGATCCTTTGTTCCTACTGAAGCTCTTGCAGAGATACCCTCTGTTGTTCAAGACGGCGAGCAAGACTCTCCTGCGGCCCCACTTCAGACCGTAGACAACTCTGCTGTCCCCGTGTCACGACCCGCACCCACTGTGAGGGTACGAGAGCGTAACAACGCCCAGCCTACGTCGCAGTGTCGGCGGTAGAACGCTGTTCTAGGTCATGAACTATAACTAACATAATATGAATACTCTTCATAAGGAGGCCAATACAGAGGTACAACTCAATCACAATCTAAGGTAGAATGTAGCATGATAGAAAAATAGATAAGAAATCCTCAAATGAGGTACAGCAGAAAGAAATAACAAAGTCTCAACATCTCTAAAATATACAACTCTGAAAATAAGACAACAGCTAAACATGAAAAGAAAGGACAGTCTAAGCTATCTACACTATACAAGGTATCATCCTGAGCAGCTGCCTGAACCTCCCCAGGGGTCTAGGTCGCGAGTGTCAACTAGACAAACTCAAGTAAGGGTGCAGGGTTCCTCATCATCCTCTGTAAAATTTTCAACAGGTCCAGTCAGGACGGGAGCGAGCACAAAACATCTCACGCAGTTCATATCATGTCAGGAAATATAAAGCAGGCAATAGAATAAGATACATGAAACGCTGTAAGAAGATGTACATGAAAACAGAAGAGATATCTGATAACTGGAAATATATATACATGATAAGTAAGAACTGTAAGTGACTAGTGATTTAGAGTACGAGATGGCTTGTAATTGGCTTAGGTTGTACATGATGAACATGAAAAGTAACAGAGTATACATGATGGGTAAATCACATGACCATTTATACTCACCCCTACCCACAATCAATACACAAGGATCTATTCAAGTTACGTTACGGACATGATGTTTTGGTTATACAAGAAACACATGAGGAAACATGAGCGTACATGAAAGAACATGAGAGTACATGAACGTACATGTAAGAACATGAGAGAACATGAGTGTACATGAATAACGCAGAAGCAAGGAATACATGATGTACATGAAACACATGTCATAAAGTATCCGATGCGCCCGCTAAGGGGGTAACATCCCAAGAAGAGATCCATATAGTACCAATCCGTGATGATAACGTGACAGCATCAAGTAAAAGTAATCTAGAGCGAGAATATAATTCGTGACAAGTATGAAACGATCAGAGAATGTACTCGCCTGATATCTGAATGTCCAAGGTAAAGATACTATCCGAGGAGAGGTGTCTGGCTCCTAATTAGAACAGCACAAGTCACAACATGTCCAGAAGGGTAATATAAAGCACTACAATGCATTCTACATGAATCTAGGTCAAACTAGGCCAAAGTCAACCCTTGGTCAACTCTGGTCAACTGCACTAGTCAAACTAGGTCATGTCCTAACCCGGTAAGTCTTACTAGGCCTAACCAAGACTATCCTAGCAAGCACACATCAATACAAGGCTATACAAGCCAACATACACCCAACTCTATATAGCATGCAATTATTCAATACTCAAATAGGCAAGAATTCACATTGGATATACACTAGTTAATCTATTACTTTAAGCTATATATGTCTACACATATATACACATGCATATATTGGTATTCAATATTAGATCTATAATCATGGCATTTCAAATGGTTATATAAACTTATATATTACAACACAATATGCTAACATATATATAATATACATACATAGCTAAGTTAACTATATTCATAAATACTTATTTAAGAGGCTATGTGTGTGTATGTGAACATGGCAAAGGGGCAAGTGAGAGTTAAATGGGCATACATAGTGTATACATATCAAAGAGTGTCAAAGTGTAAGTGAACAATGTGTCAAGTGTGATAGTGTCAACATAGTGTAAGGGGGTACATGAGGTAATATAGGATTTGTGTTAACATAGAACATTACATCTCATTAACTTGTATATTGCATACATTATATCTATTATTACATTACATTCATGCTTGCATTCATTTATTATTCATTTATTCTCTTGTACTACTATATGCACCATACATTACATACTATGGAACCTACATATTCATTACAAGTCATACTTATACATGCTTACATTAGATAGGATACTTACATCTCATACATCATTTATTTAAATATTTACTCATGCTTGCATTCTCTATTTAATTACATAATGTATATACATTAATATGGGTTAAAATCAAATAGAACATTATATTACACACAAGGGTGCACAAAATGCATATGCCGAATAGTAACTCCTACTAATAATCAATACTGTACCATCTCAGCATGAATTAAAATCTAGGATTAAAGTATGTTATAGATCTATGTGTTATCTTTCCGAAATTTCAAACGGATCGCATTTTCGTTTCCGAAAACTCCCGGAATCGCGAAAACACCGAGAACGCGTTTGTCTTTCGTACAGCTGACACTCAAATAATTCTCCAGAAAGTTACAGAAAGAATTAGGCCTATTAATACATGTTTTTAGAAATCTAACTTCAATACGCTTCTTTTAAAAAAAACGGAAGATTAAACCGAGCTTTGAGCTAGAAGTTATGACATTTCTAAGTTAGGGCTGAAATTAAAAACGTGGATAAAAATCATGACGGATCTAGATAGTTTGAGCCAAAAGAATACACAATATATATCCTAATTATCCACAACAATAATAGCAATAATAATATGAGGAACCACACTCACAAACTTGATTATATAATCATCATGAACCATTTATTACATATATAAATATAGATACACTCTCATTACAATATATATATATATATAAATCTATATATGTAACATGAACACATCCACAACACAAAGGACACTCCTATGACCTCCAAATGGACACAAAATGGACACAAATGGAGATACAACCATGGGGGTCATTCCTATGGGTTCAAAATAGACCTATATGCATGAGGAAATGAATAGGAGAAGGGATTTATACCTCCCGGTAGATCGAATCGAAGAAAAATCTTCCCGGAGCGACACCGACACGTAGAGATTCCAAAAGGACACGAACGAGCTTCGAATCCTCCCAAACTTGGGTAGCTTCCTCCTTGGCTAGAATGGAGAAGGAAAGAAGAAGATTTGGTGGTGAAATGGAAGGATTTGGTGGAGAAATTGCTAGGGATTGCTCTCTAGGAATTTGGGGAAGAACAAGAGAGAGAAAAATAGATGGATAATGACAAATGGGAGGCTCAACCCTATCCTTATTGTGGCTGGCCATAAAGGTGGTTTTGTCCTATTAGGAAAAGTCCAAAAGCCCCTACTAACCTATTCTATGAGTATTAGGAAAGGGCTAATTGGTTGGGGCTAAATTAGTCATTCTAAAGTCTCTAATCACACTAACCTTATCCATAATAATTAGTCTAACCTCTAACTAAAATATTTCTATCATGTGGACTAAAATTAATATCATGTGGGCCGTGCCTAACTAGTGTGTGGGTCCCACTAGAGTCAAACTACCCCCGGGTCCCCGTTTCAAGTCGGATTGAGCTGAAATTCGAACCCGACCCAAATAATCCCAAAATAATATCATAAATAATAAAATAAATTTCAAAAATATTTCCAAAAATACAAAATGACAAAAATACCCCTGTTCCTGAAAACTGGGGGTGGCAAATTCCTCGAAATTAAAACCAAACAATAGTAAAATGTCAAAATCACAAGTCATAATTTTAAATAGTTTAAAAATGATTAAGAATTACCAAAAATCATAATATGAAATAATTATCAATAATAATAATTATAATTATAAAATTTCAAAATTATCCTCATCTGGAAAACTGGGTGTTACAATCCTACACACCTTATAAAAATTTCGTCCTCGAAATTAAGATATCCATACTCCCTCTAGGTCAAACCCCCACAATCAAAGTCCCAGATTAAAATAAATCATGTGATCAAAAGGACGACATACAGGGTCATGGCATACGGTGGTAGTGAAAGTCTCATCTAGGTATACTAGTCATGCTAACCGAAACGGTCATAGGGTATCAAAACATACAAGCAATCTAGGGTGCTAAACTAGAGAAGTTACAGAAACAACAAACCATCAAAACTATAAGGCGGTCTACCATCCTATATGAAACTGGTACTTATCAAAACAAAATAAAGGCAACTACCAATTATCTAAAAAAGGGTACAGAAAATCAAATTCAAAAATTAAGGAATTGAAAATCACTTGCATTGAAATCCAAATCACAATATATATATATATACAGAGAGAGCGTTAGAGAGGAAAAACTAGCATTATGTAATGTTATGTGGTTTGTGTGTGTATGGGTGTATGTGGAATATACATGAAATTGTATATGAGCTATCCTGTTACACTACTCTTGGCATATGGGTTAACAACCTACAATACACAACCTATTTAATCATAACATGCATGGCTAACCATAAACATCTATAAGAGGTAGAGATTTAGTTATGTATATACATATATTATAACATGTATGCCTAAGCTCTATATATATCTATACAAGTATGTGATCATAACATAGAGAGGAAAGGTTAGGTTACATGACAGCGTATACTAAGTTAGGGTGTGTGTGTGTGTCCTTGTACAGGGTTATAGCTTAGTATTGAAAGGTTAAACCCAGTTTTAGTTCAGCATTTACATACAAAATCTGAAAATAAGCTAACATTTAAACTAGTGTAATATTAACATAATGCAGTCTCAGATTTTACAAATTTAACATAACTTAACCAATTTCTCTAAAAATTGAAACTCTGCAGATATCATACATGTGCAGTTATGTAGACAAAACTAATAACATGAAATTTATATTTAAATTACGAATTTAAACTGGAAAAGCAGAAAACCAAAAATATTGGGATTTTGAAAATTTTAACATTAACAACATATTAATATGTATTTAGATAGGTGGAAAATCAAGTGTAGCATGCATACGTATCAGGCAAGTGTCCACTATGTAAATATACTCATATATTCTCATGTCCCAAAAAAAAATTAATTCTACGTTAAGACCAACATTTAGATTCCTACCAAGATCGCAAAATAGGTGATTGACGAAATCAAGACAGTTTTATTATTATTATTCAATACTATAATAATAGCAAGAAGGAAATAACGATAAAAGCTGTTTGCTTATTTACCTAAAAGAAGGAACCATTTTGAAACCAGAGATAAATATCAAATCCAAGATAAAGTCTAGCAAAATCATCGATTCATTGTATTAAGAAGAACCTCATAGCAAGAAGTTACACAAGCTACTCCTAAGTTAAATAATTAGAAGCAAAACAAAGCAAAACAAATAATAATTCTTTTTGAAGGACTGCATCAAAGTAGAGAAAACATGCTTGAAAATATTTAAGGTACAATCTGATAATCATATGCGTCTATCCAAAATCATGGTACTCTAAATCCCCATCATACTAGTAAGCAAGGCTACGATAATCACAGAGTCCTTGACTTATGCACATACCTCTAGAATCGTAGTATTTAACATTTTCGCGGTGCCGCTAGCTTGGCTGCGAAAACCTTAAATTCCCACACCCGAGAAATATATCTAGAGTCAGACTATATGTCCTCACCATGCTGGCTAATGTGACTATAGAAGACTAGATTCCATAACATAGATGACCTAGCCCATATAATTTCATCTTGTCAAAAAAAAATTAAATTAAATCAACAATGAATACCCATAAATCAAATCAAATTTATCAACGAACTTCAAAATTCAAAATGAACAAAAATCCATCAAAATATAACTCGGATGCAACAACTATCATCAAGATTCAAAATTCGACAATCATTCATCAAAATCAATAAATATAACTCAAATTCAACCATAATCCATCAAAATCAAATTTAACAACAATAAGTAAAAATAAATCAAATCAAGGAAAAAAGAGTTCTCAAATCGAAGTTAAAATAAGATTCTCAAGGGTCGTTCCGGGAATCTCTCAAGGGTTCCTAACTGTGATTGAGTACCTTCAAGATATATCCTATTCCTACTACAGGCTGTAGTGGTACTCAAGTTCGAATACCACTACATAAACTCGACCTGCATGGGCCACCACTAAAAACGTGTCACGACCCGCACCCACTGTGAGGGTACGAGAGCGTAACAACGCCCAGCCTACGCCGCAGTGTCGGCGGTAGAACGCTGTTCTAGGTCATGAACTATAACTAACATAATATGAATACTCTCCATAAGGAGGCCAACACAGAGGTACAACTCAATCACAATCTAAGGTAGAATGTAGCATGATGGAAAAATAGATAAGAAATCCTCAACTGAGGTACAGCAGAAAGAAATAACAAAGTCTCAACATCTCTAAAATATACAACTCTGAAAATAAGACAACAGCTAAACATGAAAAGAAAGGACAGTCTAAGCTATCTACACTATACAAGGTATCATCCTGAGCAGCTGCCTGAACCTTCCCAGGGGTCCAGGTCGCGAGTGTCAACTAGACAACCTCCAAGTAAGGGTGCAGGGTTCCTCATCATCCTCTGTAAAATTTTCAACAGGTCCAGTCAGGACGGGAGCGAGAACAAAACATCTCACGCAGTTCATATCATGTCAGGAAATATAAAGCAGGCAATAGAATAAGATACATGAAATGCTGTAAGAAGATGTACATGAAAACAGGAGAGATATTTGATAACTGGAAATATATATACATGATAAGTAAGAACTGTAAGTGACTAGTAATTTAGAGTACGAGATGGCATGTAATTGGCTTAGGTTGTACATGATGAACATGAAAAGTAACAGAGTGTACATGATGGGTAAATCACATGACCATTTATACTCACCCCTACTCACAATCAATACACAAGGATCTATTCAAGTTACGTTACGGACATGATGTTTTGGTTATATAAGAAACACATGAGGAAACATAAGCGTACATGAAAGAACATGAAAGTACATGAATGTATATGTAAGAACATGAGAGAACATGAGTGTACATGAATAACGCAGAAGCAAGGAATACATGATGTACATGAAACACATGTCATAAAGTATCTGATGCGCCCGCTAAGGGGGTAACATCCCAAGAAGAGATCCATATAGTACCAATCCGTGATGATAACGTGACAGCATCAAGTAAAAGTAATCTAGAGCGAGAATATAATTCGTGACAAGTATGAAACGATCAGAGAATGTACTCGCCTGATATCTGAATGTCCAAGGTAAAGATACTGTCCGAGGAGAGGTGTCTGGCTCCTAATTAGAACAACACAAGTCACAACATGTCCAGAAGGGTAATATAAAGCACTACAATGCATTCTACATGAATCTAGGTCAAACTAGGCCAAAGTCAACCTTTGGTCAACTCTGGTCAACTGCACTAGTCAAACTTGGTCAAACTAGGTCATGTCCTAACCCAGTAAGTCTTACTAGGCCTAACCAAGACTATCCTAGCAAGCACACATCAATACAAGGCTATACAAGCCAACATACACCCAACTCTATATAGCATGCAATTATTCAATACTCAAATAGGCAAGAATTCACATTGGATATACACTAGTTAATCTATTACTTTAAGCTATATATGTCTACACATATATACACATGCATATATTGGTATTCAATATTAGATCTATAATCATGGCATTTCAAATGGTTATATAAACTTATATATTACAACACAATATGCTAACATATATATAATATACATACATAGCTAAGTTAACTATATTCATAAATACTTATTTAAGAGGCTATGTGTGTGTATGTGAACATGGCAAAGGGGCAAGTGAGAGTTAAATGGGCATACATAGTGTATACATATCAAAGAGTGTCAAAGTGTAAGTGAACAATGTGTCAAGTGTGATAGTGTCAACAT
Source organism: Iris pallida (assembly GCA_029216955.1). NCBI lineage: Eukaryota > Viridiplantae > Streptophyta > Magnoliopsida > Asparagales > Iridaceae > Iris > Iris pallida. The sequence continues at coordinate 3,583,100 of JANAVB010006598.1, read as the reverse complement.
AGTGTAAGGGGGTACATGAGGTAATATAGGATTTGTGTTAACATAGAACATTACATCTCATTAACTTGAATATTGCATACATTATATCTATTATTACATTACATTCATGCTTGCATTCATTCATTATTTATTTATTCTCTTGCACTACTATATGCACCATACATTACATACTATGGAACCTACATATTCATTACAAGTCATACTTATACATGCTTACATTAGATAGGATACTTACATCTCATACATCATTTATTTAAATATTTACTCATGCTTGCATTCTCTATTTAATTACATAATGTATATACATTAATATGGGTTAAAATCAAATAGAACATTATATTACATACAAGGGTGCACAAAATGCATATACCGAATAGTAACTCCTACTAATAATCAATAATGTACCATCTCAGCATGAATTAAAATCTAGGATTAAAGTATGTTACAGATCTATGTGTTAGCTTTCCGAAACTTCAAACGGATCGCATTTTCGTTTTCGAAAACTCCCGGAATCGCGAAAACACCGAGAACGCATTTGTCTTTCGTACAGCTGACACTCAAATAATTCTCCAGAAAGTTACAGAAAGAATTAGGCCTATTAATACATGTTTTTGGAAAGCTAACTTCAATACGCTTCTTTTAAAAAAAAGGAAGATTAAACCGAGCTTTGAGCTAGAAGTTATGATATTTCTAAGTTAGGGCTGAAATTAAAAACGTGGATAAAAATCATGACGGATCTAGATAGTTTGAGCCAAAAGAATACACAATATATATCCTAATTATCCACAACAATAATAGCAATAATAATATGAGGAACCACACTCACAAACTTGATTATATAATCATCATGAACCATTTATTACATATATAAATATAGATACACTCTCATTACAATATATATATATAAATCTATATATGTAACATGAACACATCCACAACACAAAGGACACTCCTATGACCTCCAAATGGACACAAAATTGACACAAATGGAGATACAACCATAGGGGTCATTCCTATGGGTTCAAAATAGACCTATATGCATGAGGAAATGAAAAGGAGAAGGGATTTATACCTCCCGGTAGATCGAATCGAAGAAAAACCTTTCCGGAGCGACACCGACACTTAGAGATTCCAAAAGGACACGAACGAGCTCCGAATCCTCCCAAACTTGGGTAGCTTCCTCCTTGGCTAGAATGGAGAAGGAAAGAAGAAGATTTGGTGGTGAAATGGAAGGATTTGGTGAAGAAATTGCTAGGGATTGCTCTCTAGGAATTTGGGGAAGAACAAGAGAGAGAAAAATAGATGGATAATGACAAATGGGAGGCTCAACCCTATCCTTATTGTGGCTGGTCATAAAGGTGGTTTTGTCCTATTAGGAAAAGTCCAAAAGCCCCTACTAACCTATTCTATGAGTATTAGGAAAGGGCTAATTGGTTGGGGCTAAATTAGTCATTCTAAAGTCTCCAATCACACTAACCTTATCCATAATAATTAGTCTAACCTCTAACTAAAATATTTCTATCATGTGGACTAAAATTAATATCATGTGGGCCATGTCTAACTAGTGTGTGGGTCCCACTAGAGTCAAACTACCCCCGGGTCCCCGTTTCAAGTCGGATTGAGCTGAAATTCGAACCCGACTCAAATAATCCCAAAACAATATCATAAATAAAAAAATAAATTTCAAAAATATTTCCAAAAATACAAAATGACAAAAAATACCCCTGTTCCTGAAAACTGGGGGTGACAAATTCCTCGAAATTAAAACCAAACAATAGTAAAATGTCAAAATCACATGTCATAATTTTAAATAGTTTAAAAATGATTAAAAATTACCAAAAATCATAATATGAAATAATTATCAATAATAATAATTATAATTACAAAATTTCAAAATTATCCTCATCTGGAAAACTGGGTGTTACACCCCAAGTCCGGCAGAATAAAACACTATGATGCTGGACTTGCAGGGGCAAAGAGGAACTCTATGCGATCAGAGCCGCATAAGGGTATTAGCCGCAGGGAGAAAGATCATGCGGCTACATCCGCCAGCCGTATGAAGAAAACTCATGCGGCCATATCTGTCAGCCGTATAGCTTATGCGGCTACAGTTGACAACCACATGGATGAAACTCATGCAGCTATGGAAGTCAATCGCTTGCAGAAAACCCATGCGGCCACAATTGCCAACCGCATGCGGCCAGCCTGCACGGTCGTGACTCCTAGCCGCACAAAAATAAGTCATCCGACAGCAGAAGACAACCGCATGCAGACAGCCTGCACGGTTCTCAATTCTAGTCGCATAGCGTCCGTTCCACGCTACTTTCGATCAGTCTTCGACCGTCTCTCATACGGTCCTAACCCTGATAGTTCTCTGGATGATAAGCCAGACTCTGTGGTATTTAACTTAGACTCTTCTTATTACGCACCCACAAGTGCTAAAAAGAAGAAGTCTAGGACAGCGCGGGCTCATCAAGCCCAGTCAGCTGTCCCAACCTCTGACTATCGGGGCGTCCCGTTGACTATCACACGGGCCTCTGATGGAAAGTTGTATAGAACCGCTCGAGTCCAGCCCCCGGCGGCAAAAGGACAAAGTGGTTCCTCTGAACTGCGTGAGGCGATCCTCCACAAGCGCAAGGAAAGAGAAGGAGCTTCGGTGTGCAAAGAGTCCTCGCTTGGACGTCACTGCACCCAAATCATCGTCAACTGCTGTTGCAACAATGCGGCAGTAACGGAAGACCGGCCGTCAGTCTTCCAAAGACTACAGCATCCGAGCTCAGAGGACGAGGCACCTCCTATTGTCTCCTGCAATTCCACTCAGAAAGTCCCCGCCGAGGGGAAAGGGAAGAAGGCAAGCATCTCCACCCCGAAGACCTCAACCACTACAGCTAAGAAACTATCGTCTTAACGGTTGTCCTCCACCGGAGTATTCCAACACACCCGTTCAAAGACAAAATTTACTGTAGTGGGAAATTCATCATCCACATCGCTGGGGGTCGTGGGAACTGGGGGTATCACTCCTCCGAACATCTACAACAATTCGATGTTTCAAGGAGCCAAGCCCGGACAAATAACTCTCCCATCAGGTACAACAGACGCTGATGTCCCCGAGGACATCCATGACTCTCAAAACGAAGCAAGCTCTGAGGCTGGGGATACCGTTCCCTCCGAGTCCGAGCCCGAAGAGAACATTCCCACCTACTCCGATGACTTCTCGGTGTATGGGTACGACTCAGAGAGCAGATCCTCCACCGTTCCTTCCATCACACCTTATGTAAGGACGGTGTCCATGATGGACATCAATCAAAGTGGTTCCAGCGATCGCCAACGCATCGACACTTTGGAAGCTATACTGCAGGCCTTGGTCAAGTCTGTAGATGAAATCAAAGCCGCTCTTCCAACTCTGCAAGGGGGAACGCCTGGCCAAACAAGTACGGGTCCCGCGGTCAATGCAAACTCGAATTCGGCGGCACCGAACCCGGGCAACAATCCTCTCAAAATAACAGCCCCTACCACGACAGATGAGGCCCAAGAAGTAAGAAGAGAGGTTCAGGAGCTCCGAGCCATGTTCTATGCCCGAGAAAATGCTCAAGACCTCAGAATACGGCAACCATACCCTGCTGAATGGAGGGATGTTCCGTTCCCACCAAGATATAAGCCGTTCAATATCAACCCGTATGATGGCAAGACCTCAGCAAGTCGGTACATCACTTACTTCGAGGTCACCACCGACCATCTGCCCTATGATGATGCTATCCTCACACGATTATTCATTGGGGCATTGGAAGGAGTCGCCTTCGACTGGTACCGCAACCTGCTGGACAACTGCATCCACTCCTTCGCTGGCTTCAAGCGCATGTTCTTGGAGAGATTCTACGAGGTAGGGCAGGACGTCACCATGTCCACCCTCATGGACGTCATCCAAGGGGAGAAGGAGCTGACAAGAAACTACATTGAACGGTTCCGCCAGACCGCCATGAAGCTGCCCTCCGGAAATCCAGATTCCTCTTTATTTGAAATTTGCCAAAAGAGACTGCTTCCAACGATCAGTCTCTGGATGGGCGAAAGTCAATTCAAAGTTTGGAAGACGTTCATCATCAGCGCCACAAGCGTCGAAGAACGACTGAAGAAGGCTCGCCAACTGGGATTGCACATCTCGGAAGGAGAAAACAAGGGCAAGCGTCCCAACAATGATAATGGGGGTAGTCCCTCCAATAATCGGAACAACAAGGGAAAGCAGGCTATGGTGGCCGATACAGCACAAAAACCTGAGCCAAAGCCAGCAGACAAACAATGGCCGCAAATCACGTACTCCTTCGAAGACGGTCACGTCAAGCCTATCTTGGACATGCTCATACAAAGGGACAGGATTCAGCTTTCTCCACCAAGACGGGAACCGCGGCCGACAGAGATGGAGAATCCAAAGTACTGCCATTATTATCGCTATGTCCATCATGCTACACACGATTGTTACCAGCTGAAACGGTACATCCAAAACCTCATCGATTCGAACGCTCTGGCCATCAATTTCGAAGAGGTAACTGTGGCAGCCAATATGGTGTCCGTACAATTCGGCAGCTTCCCTCCGACGGAAACTCAAGACGGGGTGGTCCCTATCCCTCTGGCGACAATAGAGATTACCAATCTTCCACCTCCCCGAGACCAGGCTGCTGGTCTAGTACCCCTCACCACATCACGAGGGGAGGTCATGTGGATCCATCCAGACTTGGTGTCAGAAGTGACTCGGCCCACACCATCTTCCACCTACAAGAAGGAAAGTGGAAAAGTCAGGACCTGCCACACAATCTCGGCAGACAACGAGGAAGTTACAGCCATCGTCACGCGGTTCGGAGCGCAATCCCAACCTGTGGTTGACAATCCAGCTAAAAATCATCAACCCACTACAACTGATGCTCTGGGAACGGCTCAGCCTTCGACGACCGACAAGCCTAGGCCGAGGGAGACTCGCTTCGACAAATCTCTCCGAAAAGAAGCAGCCCAAGGGCTAGAAAGGCCCTACAACTTTGACATCTTAGCGCAATTGGCTAACACACCGGCCAAGTTGTCATTGTACGAACTCCTAAGGCTCTCCAAGGATGTTCGTATTGTATTGAGCGAAGCACTCCAAAATGTCGATACCTATCTGGCTCAATCCAACCTCACCGGGGAGGACTCACCCGTGGATCTCCAAGACAGCGCCTGCACGGAAGCAATGCCCAACATCGTCTTCACTCCGCAGGACATGCTCATCAAAACTAACCTACATGATCGCCCGCTATACTACACGGGATACATCGGCGACGTGAAGGTGGATCAGATGCACATTGATCCTGGCTCTTCTATAAGCATCATCCCGAAGGGTCTGCTACATCATCTCCGCATCCCAATGCATCGCCTGCCACCTACAAGCACCGCCATCAGCGGTTTCAATTCGGGCAGGAGCTACCCTATTGGGAAGATTCGTCTGAAGTGTCAGATTGGCGATCTCCAATCCGAAGTCACCTGCTACGTCATAGATGCAGACACTTCTTACAACATCCTCTTGGGGCGCCCATGGATACACGATTACATGATCGTGCCTTCCACGCTACACCAGTGCTTCAAATATGTCGACAAATACGGCTTTGTGAAGACGGAATTTGCTGACATCGATCCCTTCAAAGGGGTCAAATCTTACTACTCGGACTCCTGCCTATACGAAAAGTCGAAGAGGCACCTTGATGAAGGAAATGAACAAGCTGGTACCGAGACAGCCACATGATCAGAAAAACCTCTGACGATCCACCTCCAAGCTCGCAAACCGGGCAAGTTCGCACCCCTTACTGCCACTCTGCTGAAGGACGCGATCAGCCTCTCGGCGCAGGAAGAGCAGATGATAATCCGGCTGCCAAGGTTCGGCTAAGTGCCGAGACCCACAACGGGGCCATTGACAATCAGACTGCCCAAGAGTCGGTCAACCCCTAACGGAGAAGCTCAATCCCTCCGATAGGCCACTGACGATACGCCTTCCCAAGAAGGATCGTCACCCCAATGCGAGGTCTGACACTTCTAGCGAACCAGCCACTCCTCCCCCCACATCGAGTACCAAACTGGGGGTCGCTAGTCTGCCAACGACTCCACGCTCTGCCCCATCAACTGAACCGCTGATGATCAAGCTCCCCAGGTCGTCCTCTCAGTCTTTATTTACACAGGGGTAGCCGAAGAGGAACCGGAGCTAGCCAAGTATGTGGCTGCCCACACTAATGCCCCCTCCACTGATGATATAATCCTCCTAGAAAAGATACCTTACTTTATCAATAAAGGGTTATCTTTGAACTACACCGAGCTCAATAAGCTATGTACAATGTATGCTATGGAACACGGTATAGGCACTCACCTACACACACAGATGACAAATATGTACACCGCAATCCAGCTTACTCCAGCAGAAGACGCTTACCGAATAATCGAGGGAGGGGACCATCCAATCATCTTCGGCCGGAAGGACGACTCGCATCCCTTCACCATAGAGGAAGCCGACCTCGGGCCAGATGCCGAAAGACTGCCTCTGTATCTTTATAGCCCCCAATCCAAATATCTCATGCAGAAACAGGGGTATGATCTGGAGACGTCGCCAGGTTTGAACTACGGCACTGGGCGACGATTACCTTTGAAACCACCAGTCCCGGCAGGCAAACCACGAGACTACTATAGCAAAACTCGATACGGGTTAGGGTATGTAACGCCTACTACGACCACTGAGAGTTCAGATGAAGAATGCGACTGGCAGTCACATTCAACCGGGTCACCAACTTCGGACTCGGATACCAGCATCGGAGATGTGTTCAGACAAGCCATGACAGTCAACATGGCATTCGTCGACGCTTACGAAGAAGACGAAGACATCCCCGAAATCCTCGAGCTAGAGCCGTGGGCCCAGCAATTGGATGCATAATGGGAAAAACGGTTCGAACAGAGAGAACCTCCTACTGAAGATGAGGTCATACAAGTGGATTTCGGCAGCGAATCTTCTCCAAAACCAATTTTTGTCAGTAAAAGCCTAGCAGACGAAGAACAGGAGTCGCTGCTAGAACTTGTCAGAGAATACATCAATGTGTTCGCCTGGAGCTATGAAGACATGCCAGGGTTAAATCCCGACATTGCTCTTCACAAACTCAACATTCGGCCAGATGCGAAGCCAGTCAAGCAACAACAGCGACGCTTCCGCCCAGGCATCATAGACGCGATCGAAGCCAAAGTCAACAAACTGATAGCCAGCGGCTTCATTGATGAGGAGCAACATCCCGATTGGGTCGCCAATATAGTACCCGTCCTCAAGAAGAATGGAAAGATTCGAATCTGCATCGACTTCCGCAATCTGAACGAGGCGTACACCAAAGATGAATTCCCCCTTCCTATCACAGACATCATAATCGACAATACCTGCGGCTTCGAACGAATGTCATTCATGGATGGCTTCTCGGGATACAACCAAATCAAAATGTCTCCTGACGATGAAAAGCATACATCATTCCGAACATCGATTGGCACATACTGCTACACAGTTATGCCTTTCGGTTTAAAGAATGCTGGTGCCACATATCAAAGAGCCATGAGCATCATCTTCAGAGACCACTTACGCAAGACAGTGGAGTGCTATGTTGACGATATAGCCGTTAAGAGTCGCTGCAAGGGAGACCATCTGCAGGATCTAAGGACAGTATTCGACCTAATGCGAGCGCATAATTTGAAAATGAACCCTACGAAGTCCTTTCTGGGCGTATCCAGCGGGAAGTTCTTGGGCTTCATCATCACGGCACAAGGTATCCATGTAGACCCGGAGAAAACAAAGACAATCATGGAGATGGGTCCCCCGAGAAAACTCTGCGAACTCAGAGGCCTCCAAGGGAGGCTAGCTTATATCAGGAGGTTCATTTCTAACCTCTCTGGGCGATGCCGACCATTCACGCATCTCATGAAGAAAGGAGTCTCATTCGTATGGGACGAGAAATGTCAGCGTGCTTTCGACAGCATCAAAGAATATTTGTCAAATCCTCCAGTTTTGGTGGCCCCGGTTCCTGGAAAACCATTCCTGCTCTATGTACGAGCGATGGAACATTCCCTCGGGGCACTGCTCGCACAAAATAACAATGCAGGCCATGAGCAAGCCATATATTACCTCAGTCGAATGATGATTGGGCCAGAGCACCGATACACCGCTGTGGAGAAGGAATGCCTCGCCCTGGTGTTCGCCATTCAGAAAATGCGACACTATGTCACCGGACAAACGATACATGTGATCTCACGAGTCAACCCCCTTAGGGTCCTTATGACTAAACCAGGAACACTCAGCACTCGACTCGCTACATGGGCAATATTGCTGTCCCCTTATCATATGATCTTCGTCCCACAAAAGACAGTCAAAGGTCAAGCCTTGGCGGACTTCTTAGCAGCCCACCCAGGCTCGGAGTCCTCCAGAATATATGAAGAGATCCCAGATGAGGTCGCCGACTCGCATGCAACCTCTCACGATAATATATGGCGAATGTTCTTCGACGGTGCTTCGAGGACCGGACCTAAAGGCAATATAGTCGTCGGAGTCGGGGTAGTGCTGATCTCCCCTTCTGGATTGGTGATTAACCGCTCTTATTCCCTCACCGAGCCCTGCTCTAACAATGCGGCCGAGTACAATGCTCTGGTCATTGGCCTCCAACTCGCAAGAGAGCTGGGGGTAGAATACCTTGAAGCATACGGCGATTCCCAACTAATCGTCAATCAGATATGGGGCTCATATGAGGTCCGCCACGAAGATATGATCTCTTATCACCAAATAGCGATTGACATCATCTCGTCGTTCGAAGGGTTCTTCATCGAACATGTCTCCAGACTCCGAAATATCGAAGCTGATGCCTTAGCTGGTCTTGCCGCTTCCCTAGCAGTTCTGAATCATGATCGCCAATCAGTGGATGTGATAGACCACGAACTAGTCTGTCCCAAGAACAATGTGCAATTCGTGGCGAGTTATTCCGTACAGACGATCGAGGATGCCCCATATTGGAGACAACTATTCATCGACTTCGTCGTCTACAACATCCCGCCCGAGAACCCAAAGGAAGCCACTTCCATCAGACGGCGTTCTCTCCGATTCTTCTATGATACAGAGACAAAAATGCTGTATCGCCGCTCCTACGACGAATTACTGCTTCGGTGTCTGTCAAATGCAGAAGCCGAAGAAGCAGTATGAGAAGCTCATAATGGTGTCTGCGGGGTCCACCAGCCCGGCCCAAAACTGCAAGAACGCCTTCGCTGAATGGGCTACTATTGGCCCACAATGGTGGCAGAAGCGATAGATTATGCTAGAAAATTCAAAGCTTGCCAAGTCCACGCGGACTTCATTCACCAACCATCCGAATTTCTACATCCGACAGTGGCGTCCTGGCCATTCGAAGCATGGGGAATGGATATCATTGGTCCAATCATTCCACCTTCCTCCCGAGGACATCGCTTCATACTTGCGATCACTGATTACTTCTCCAAATGGACGGAGGCTATCCCACTCGCAGAAGTCAAGACTTCAAACGTGATCAGCTTCCTTAAGCATCTCGTCATCTACCGTTTTAGACTGTCCCGAAGGATCATCCATGATAATGGTCCGCAGTTTGCAAGCCACGTATTCTATCGGTTTTGCGATAAGCACCGTATTCAGAATGTCGCTTCGACACCGTACAACCCAGCAGCGAACGGGTTGGCAGAGGCATTCAACAAAACAATCATCAAACTCCTCAAGAAGTTTGTTTCTTCCAACAAGCGCGACTGGAACGAGAAGCTCGGCGAATGCTTATGGGCTTATCGCACCACAGGTCGAACAGCCACCGGGAATACTCCATTCTCTCTAGTATACGGAAGTGAGGTAGTTCTCCCATTAGAGACTTAAATACCCTCACTTCGTGTCGCCCTCACGTATCAATTGACGACGGATGACAACTACCGACGTCGACTACAAGAGTTGGAGGCCTTAGATGAAAAGCGCCTCCTAGCTCAGCAAAGGATCGAGCTATACCAAGCATGCATCTCAGGAGCCTTCAACAAGAAGGTCAAAATCAGAACATTCCAAGTGGGCGATCTTGTTCTGGCAGTCCGGAGGCCAATGGTCATGACTCACAAGACCGCCGGCAAGTTCCAGCCAAAATGGGAAGGTCCATTTGTCATCGAGGCCGTGTTCTCCAACGGTGCTTACCGCCTCGCTAAGCAAAACGGAGACTTGCTCATATTGCCCGTCAACGACAAGTTTCTGAAGAAATATTATGTCTAAATGACATTTTCCAGATTATTGAGTCATGTACCCGCTGGTACCGCTGAACTCACCCTTACAATTTTCTAGATTATTGAGTCATGTACCCGCTGGTACCACTGAAATCACTTTCAAAATTTTCCAGGTCATCGAGTCATGTGCCTGCTGGTACCGCTGAACTCACACCCACAATATTCCAGATTTTCGAGTCACGTACCCTCTTGTACCGCTGAACTCATGCCCTTCTTCCTCAAAGATATCCCAAATTACCAAGTCATGTACCCACTGGTACCTCTGAACTTACACTTTGATTCCAATATTCATGGATTGTCAAGTTATGTACCCGTTGGTACCCCTGAACTTACATCCCGGTCACTCTTTTGAAAGAAAGTCATGTATAACCGTACCGCTGAACTTTCTTCCTACAAGAGATCCTACCTAATGATCCACTACCTGCACTCCCAGTGCACAAAAAGGGTAACGGGTCCACAAACTTCCAAGACGGCCATGTCCTCATTACCTCTGAGTCATCCCATTTCCACCAAAAACAAATCACCCCTTACATAGAACTTCCATGTCCTCATTACCTCTGAGTCGTTCTATGTGCCCTCCTTCATTGAGCCCACTCTTGTCATGTCCTCATTACCTCTGAATGGGAAGGCTCCGTCAAAGAAACCTTCATACTTGCCATGTCCTCATTACCTCTGAGTAAGTATGATGATCCCCTTTCAACCTATTATCTGTACCCACAACCGGAGTACGCCAAGGGTAATGGGTCCACAAATGTCCTATGTTGACCACAAATGTCCTCTGTTGACCACCAATACCCTCCGTCGAGTTCACTCCTGCCATGTACTCATTACCTCTGAGTAGGAAGACTCTACGTTTAGAAAAATTTTCTACTTGCCATGTCCTCGTTACCTCTGAGCAAGTATGTCGGTTCCCCTTCATCCTATTATCCGTATCCTAAACCAGGATACGCCAAGGATAATAGGCCCACAAATATCCTCAGCTAAGTTTCTTAACACAAACCTACCATTTCATCATGCCCCAGGAGCCCAGTTGCTCTACGGCATTTCTTTTCCCAATACCAAGAGCATCCATGACCACTTTGCCATGGCTGCTTCAGGTATCCTGACCAAAACTTGTTATCTGTACCTAAAACCAAGGTACGCCATGGGTAACAGGTCCACAAATATATCCCCTATGCGGGAGAGAACATCACCGCAATATCGCAGGTACAAAAAACAAACGTAAATGAAGGGTAGAAGGGAAAGTACTCTTTATTTGAAGGAAGAAAAAAGCATTACATATTTCGAGATCATGTCCCCTTCAGAAAGAAAGAAAACAGGGACAAAACAAAAAAGAAAAAGCCGACTATAGTTCGGTATTGCACAACTCCAAGAGACGGTTTTTCACCAAGGCAGTCCCCCGATCAAGCCTATGCTTAGCTCGACGCTCGGCCTCTTGGGATAACTGCTCTGCGTCATTCAAATACATATACGCCTGCCAGTTGTTCTCCATCTTCTTTAGGACAAGCTCTAGATTAGCAGAAGCCCTACTGTACTTGTCAGCCTCCTGAATAGCAATCCCTTTCTCAATACGAGCAGCCTCAAGCTCTGACTCCAGGAAGGCTAGTTTTCTCTGGAGCTCGAGGATCTGTTCCCGGGCATCAGTTACCCCGCGGGAAGCGTCCGCTTCCCAAGTTGTGCAATCTTCAGTCCGACGGCTCCATTGGTCGTACAACCGAGTCAGATCCCGACGGTCCTTCAATATAGCCGGCTTGAGCGATTCCCGGGCAGCCATCACCTTCTCCACCGCGGTAATGAGGAAGTTGTGCTCTTGATTTATGACCGCGGGTAAATCAGTCTGTTGCAACAAGCGAAACTGGGCCACGAGTCGATCAGCTTCTAATAGCTTAGGCTCCAAAAGCACAGCCAGTTCCCCCCCTCCAGGGAGTGTCTTAAGGATATTAATCTGGCTACCGGCACATCGACGGGCCAGAGTAAAGGGAGTCCCCCTTTCCACTGCTGCCTCGATCCCCCTCTTCAGGTGGCGATGGAAACTGGCAACCACATCCTGTAACGCGTCATCCAAGACCTCTGTAGAGGACGGCGTCAGAGGGAGAGTGGCCGACGGTACCGGAGGAGCAGCTTCAGAAGTTACTGCACCCGCCACCAAGGAAGCAAATTCCGTACGGAAAGATGCTTGAATAGCGGCTAACTCCTCTTCCGCCGCCCGAAGAGCCTGGATGCTCGGCAGGGCGGAAAGGTTGACCCCCGAAACTACATTCGCAGAGGAGGACACAGGGAGCATCGTCCCTTGTTCCAGCTGCACTGCTACCTGGGACCCCGAGCTCGACCCAGACGAAGTTCCCTCGATACAGGGAGGTTCCGTCAGGCCCTCTCCGGTAGCGTGCGATCCAGCAATATCAATCACTGACAATGAAGGGTTGGGATCTTAACATCCAAAGCAACCATTAGTCGACATAATCTGAAAGAAAAGATGACAAGAACACATAGGCTTATTCACGAGCTATGGTTTGATTTGTATTACTAGGAGAAGAGCGTGGGGGCGACGGCTCGTTCACAGTCGGCGTAGTTTTCCCACCCACAAAGTCATCATGTTGGAGTTCGGATGTCTCAGGGACGGGCGCGGTAAAGCCCCCATCCCCCTGGGTTGAGGTCCCAGCAAGGTGGGAATCCTCGGCCGCAACCGGAAGTACCCCAGCAGCAATGATAACGGTACACACATCACTGACTAAATGAGACAGGACCGGATCAGCCTCAGTAATCGGGTCCTGAGGAGCGAGCTCATCCGACGCCTATAAAGAGCAAAAGAAACAAATGATTAGGCCATAACATAGAAGAAGAAGAAAGAAAACAGCTGAAGCCCAAATTACCTCAGGAACAACGTCCACATCATCAATAAACAGCCTGCGATGTCTTACCGCAGTATGCTTTGTGGAATAGGTTCGGTCCTCAGCGGTAGTCACGCGCCTTCTTCGTTTACGCGAAGGGCCAGGTACTGCAGATGGTTGATCCTCCACCACCTCGTCAGACAAAGTAGACGATTGACCCACGGCCCTTTCAGCCGGCACGACAGGGGGTTGATTCCCAACTTCCTCGTCCGAAGAAAGAGAGGAGTCATCAGCATCTTGTTCGTCATCTTCCTCATCCGCCCTAGTGGACTCTGAGTCCGGCACAGGAACCCTGTTCGCCCCCCTCTTCCTCTTCTTGGACCCTTCTGGCTTCTCAGCCAAACTGGTGCCAGCGATGAAGCTAGTATTATATCAAAACCGACATGAGGCTTGCTCGCTGCAACATGATAAAGGGCCGCTATATACAAGATATCCCCTGCCACCTTGGCATCAAGGATTGAGAAGCTGGCCCGGGTATGGGCTACATTATAATAATGCCAAGCCGGGACGCCATCGAGCACACTGTCCTTAAAGCTCAAGCAAGCGCTAGGGCGATCCAGGAACAATTGACTATACCCGAATTGACGGGAAAATCTACTGGGCAGATAAGGCTCCAGGTATACTCTATTCCGGTAACGATACACCAGGTACGCGGGACAGATGTTGCGTAACCAGAGAAGCATCTTCTCAGATAAAAGTTGGGAAGGATTAACGTCGTCAACGTGTACCCTCCTCACTTCTCCAGGGGTGAATTCAGGGAGAGATACGAAGAACTCGGGTCCATCAACTTTTGCCAACGCCCTCCGGCAGGTCGGCATGGTATCATACTCCCAAGGCTGATGACGATACCGGAAAAGGAAGGCGTCATCATCGGTGACATTTTCATCAGGTCCCGGCCTCATCAACGACCGATAGTGCATCAATAACCACCCCATGAGGTAGTGGTATGGTAGTTCTATCCGTTCAAAGTCCATTGACACATCACGAGCAGTGACTTTGGATGAAAAGGCGCGAAGGCCATAGTGTATGCTACACACCATGGCCGGGAGGAGCGCCAGTCTTACCTTGAAGACCAATTTCACAGCAGAAAGAATGAAATGGCAGCTGATCCTTTCCATAGAACCTGCGTCGCCCGAGACTACACAATTGCGTAGCCACACCATCAAGAACCCAGCTAAGATCGCTTTATCAGACATCTCCCGGGTACCATAGTGGAATTAACTGAGGGAGTCAGTGCGACTCCCAAACCGGTCACGGGTAGACCTCGACCTCTTGACCTTCAACATCATATCCTTCACCTCCTCCGGGGTTCGAGGAGTTCGAGACAAAACTTGGCCGGAAGGACGCAACTTGAAAAGATACAAAATCCAGGCCGTGGTGTGAGGGACGCTCCCTTCCGAGCTATTTTCTTTCTTGATAGCCATCTGGTGGCAGGCGCTATGATGACACAACAGTTCTTGGTACACGGCGACGAAACCAGGAAATCGTCGATCCAGGTCTTCGAATTCTTCGTTCGTCGGTGTATATGCTTCAAAAGCTTTACCTCCCCACGGCAATCTAGAAACAGCGTTCATCTCATGAAGAGCAAGCCCCAGCTCTCCTCCGGAGGCAAAGAAAGTCCCTGTACGCTAATTATACAGCTCCAATAGAGCCATAAACAAGGGCTTGTTAATGGGCAACCCGTAGCAGGTACCCCTGACGGCGTAGTAGAGGTCAATTTCCCGAAGGAATTCCCCATACTTCCTCAAAATCCACGAGGTAAGATTAGTCCATGTGGGAATGGGGTTGATCCAGTTCAGCAGCGACAACCTGCCTACGGGATAAGACCCCTTGCGTGCGAGCTGATTCAGAAAAGTATCTGCTAGAGTGAAGGTAAAATTAGGGCCAGTCATGTTTACAAAAGTGCCAGGGAGCGGCCCCATCACAGTCCGACTCATGGATTCCTTGCCCGCACATACTAAACCCGTGCGCCTGTTGTAGTGGATGTTGCTCACAAACATTTTCTGTTGGGTAGGAGTCAGGGAGCCCACCATTGTCCTGCCCAACGGTACCATGTTAAACCATGAGAGAGGATAATGCCGCTCCATCTCGGGGATATGAATCTCTACTCCGTCTACAAAAAAATTCCAGTGCTCTGAGACCTCCAGCAATCGGGAGTTCTTTATGGAAAAGGCGTCCCCAAAGAGAAAGGCCGGTTTCAGATATTCTCCATCCAGCTTCTCCGAATTCATCATTGAACAAAGAAAGCGGAAAGGTTGGTTATTAATGGCAGCCACCCTCTCCCTAGGTTCATTAGTGGGAAGCTGATCCACTATACGACGGATTAAGTCATCAAGCCGCATGCCCACGGCGAACTGAGCTGAACCCACAAGGAGCTCTCCTGCTGGGTTGGTTGGGAGGTTCACTGAAGAAAGGAAAAAGAGAAACAGGATTAAAAGATGGTTAAAGCCAAAAAATCACTGAATAAAGAAGCTCCTACGAGCCTATGCGGTTCGGGTCAACAAAGCCTTATGCGGCTCCATTCCAATTGGGTCTCAAAAGATGCAGTTTCGAGGAAGCCTATGCGGTTCGAGTCAACACAGTCTCATACGGCCCAAATCAGACGGGAGTTCCATATGACTCTAGCTCGATAGCTTATGCGGATCAGATGAATATACACAGTTCTAACAGAAGAGCTCATGCGGCGCAAAATGTTATGCGGTTCAGCCTGCTAGAAACATATGCGGCTCCGTTCAGAGGAGACTTTATACGGTTTTTTATCTAGAGACTTAAATCCTTCTCATGCGGTTCAAACATGGGATATTTTCTATGCGGCTCGGGTATGAGAAGGTCATGCGGCACATACAGCATATGCGGCTCTGCCATCAACTTGGGTGAAGGCTTGTGCATAAATATGCAGCAGAGACATGGGTATTCAAGATTCAAATACAACCCTTACCATTGAAAGCAGGACGAACATCAGAGGGAACTTCGGGCGCTTCAGGCTCGACGGCTGACGAAGACGTCACCCTCTTGCCCTTCGCGGCGGCAGAGATGACTTTAGAAGACTTAGGAGCCATTGCTTCGACGGGCGGACAAAGAAGATCAGAAAGAGAAGACAGCAAAAAGAGTGAACGAAAGAGAAGGTAAAGAAGTCCCTCCGGCCAAAGTCATCCATATTTATAAACAAAAGCGAAGCGTTTCGATCCCCATACATACACGCAGACCGACTCTTCGGTTATCAAAATAAGCCGCCGAAAATGAAGGCCAAGCTCCTCGGATCCCGCACCAAAAAGTGGCCTTTAAAGCTAACAGCAAATCAACAACATTTAAGTACAAAAGATTGCCATACGTGGCAAATAATGACGTGGCAAAGAGCTATGCGGATGAGACATTCCTGCGGCTGAACAATCTATGCGGCCAAGATCTCTATGCGGTCAGGGTTTCTTATGCGGCCAGAAAAATATGACCATGCTTCTTATTCAAAGTATTTCAATTTTGCAAATTGAAAACTTTGAAGGGGGTCTTGTAGAAGCACGAAAAATATTAAAAAAAATGACCCATGCGGCCAAAAGAACCCCATGCGGCTCAGAAAGCCCATGCGGCTCAAAGAGTCATGCAGCATAAGGGACTATGCGGCCCAAGACATCCCATGCGGCTCCGAAGACACGTGGCAGGATAGTCCTCTCCTCTACCCCCTCGCATTAATTGTTTGACGGCTGATAACTCTGAAAAAGTGACAGCCCTGACACAAAAAGAAGAAATTATGACTCTGTCATAATGACAAACTTCTAGGGAAGAGAGAGAGATCTCTGACACAAATCCCCCAAGAGCCATAAAAATGCCATGTGGCCTTGCCACGTGGGCGTTCGTATGCGGCTCAAGCAAAGACTTCTCATGCGGTTCAGAATGAATCCGTCATATACGGCTCAGGCCAAGACAGCCTCATGCGGCTCAACAAAGACTTGTCATGCGGTTCAAGAGGACCATTCCCATGCGGCTCAGGTGGATGTATCCCTATGCGGCTCACAATGATTACCTCCCTGTGGTTCAAAGGCTCAAGGGAGGGCCACTACCCAGGCAGCCCTGACACGTGGCCCTAACCATATGCGGCCCAAAATCATATGCGGCTCACTCGTCATATGGTTCAGATCCCACAGTGGCTCCTAGGACACGTGTCCTAAGCCGATCAATTTCTCAGATTTACTGCAATCAAAGATTGGATCAAATCCCCATAATCTGGGACACGTGGCAGGAGAATAAATTTAATTTATTCGCAGACATCAGAAGATCATTATGAGAAAGATTTATTCCAATCAGCATTAATTGCTGATGGCATTTGGTGTAATCTACACTCAATGGCTCGGATTCGTCACAATCAAAAAACGAACGGCCTAGATTGACCAATCCACAGGCCGCCGCCATCTCCAAGATGTAATTATTGGCAACCCTAATGATCACATCCCACTATTATAAATAGCAAGGTGTCATTCCCTTGTGAAAATATACACTATCAGAGAGAGATACAGAGAAACTCCCCCAATAATCGGAAAAAAATACACAGAGAGAGGGAGAAGCCAGAAAAATAATAGAGGGAGAGCAAGAAGAGCATTTCTTCATCAACGCCAACCATCTCTTCACAGGAGCCAAGGCTGCATACCGATCGTCCAAGGAGTAAGGCAGGGCTGCCGTCGCCTTCCCGAGCCTCTATCGTCACCCCCCGGAATCTAAAATAAACAATTGTACTTAGACTGCTATACCTAGGTTTTCGTCCCTAGGCTTTCTTTGTACAAGCGAGTTTGTAACGTGAAGTAAAAGTCCGATCCTTCGATAATTGTTCTGTTCTTTTATATCTCATTGCACATCGTGTAACCAATATTTCATAATCATTGCACTTCGTGCAACCAATATTCTCTGATGGAACTCGAAGATAACGTAATAGTCACGACATACTTGTGGCAAACATACGCAACATAATACAGACTTATTGTATGGAATATCAAATATGGCATCGAGTATATCCGTGAGCCATGCGGTTACGAAAATAACTTAGAGTCAACTGATTTTGTTAGCGAAGCAACTGAGGGTCAAAGAGATTCATTCACGGTCCAAAGGATGGAACCGCTCTGATACCAACTTGTCATGCTTCGACCCGAAAAATTGCTCTTCCTCGCTAGATTTTACCCAAATTATCGTCCTCACCGGGACGTGATGCCATACGAGCCTGGAGTTACGCTCGTGCAAGACAAGATAACAGGTTTGTGTAAGTTTATCTCAAATTGATAACATAAGCAGCGAAAAGAAACAGAGTATACAATAAGAATCTCTTTTATTAATAATGAAATGAGATTACAAGGCTTTGAATAACCCAAGTGAATATGCCAACTGGCTACAATGCTCATGATCTTTCTAGCTCACAAAGGATTATATCGTTCTATACATTATGCCTTTTTATAGCCAACATGTAGTCTTCGACAGAACATCTTCATGTTGTAAGTCCGAACGACTATGCGGTAGCTCGCCTCAAAATGCTAAGGACTTTATGCCTCAGCGTGTCCAATCCAAGCCCCGCTCCCAGCCGAACATATCCAGAACCTATAAGCAAACTAGTGGATGATTAGTGCTGTCGTCCTCGCTGTACTGATCAAGACCCACTCGCACCCAAACCAACACTAAGTAAATTTAGTGAAGCATGCATCTTTATTTGGTGATCTTTCTATTTAGCCTTAGGATCAGTTTTATGACAATATTCAAGCATTTATCATCATAATTGTGTCCAATACCGTAGCCCTACAACAGATACAGTTATACATAATATGAACATAAACCTGGTGATCGTGCATGTCTCCATCTCATTTTTCCTAGCCTGCAATTGTTAGAAACTTGCATAACTAATCAAACAATTCACGCAGCCAACCAAGCAAACTTAACATAAGCATAAGGGTGGCAGGCTCTGTGCCTGCACCCAATGCTAGCCTTAGCCTACCGGTCCTATCTATATGAAGGTCACGACGTTCTACCGTAATGGACTGGTATCTTAAAGTGTAATTCGACAATCGCTTTGGCACGGGTTGCTAGCCCACTACTAAAAGAATTCCAAACTTACTGGTATTGTTGCTTATCACATCAATAGGAGGGCATAACCCATCTGAATGAAGTGCACCACTAATACCCCATAATTTCCTCCGTGGTCGAACGGTTCCGGCGCCCCGGCGAACCTACGTTCGAGGGAAGCACGCCCATGCATGGGCCATACATCCAAGTCCATTGACCATATATAATGTGTTCTGATTTTCATACAACAAACAAGTTTGCCTATCTCTATTCTATTGGCCGATGCCCCGACTCAATATTCCTCAACTTATCGACCCGATGGTCCCAACCATCTCGTAGGCACCATGCCACATTCGACAGTTCCGTCATAACATTCGTGCCACAACTGTTCTCTTTGTAATGAAGCCATCTTTTATGAGTCCCGTGCACCTACGTACACTTTGACACATATATCCTTTTTTCTTTCTAGTCGTACATTCGATGCATGCCTCGATATCATATTTCCATGTTCTAAGCCTTAGTGTTCAATATTCTTTCGAGTCGTACACTGGATGCATATTTCGATATTATCTTTCAATGTTCTAGCATCAATATCCTATTGTGAATCGTGCACTTGATGCACGTCGCCTCAATTGTTCAATGTTCAATATTCTATCTTAATGTTCGACACAGACTAAGACCTGTACTCGATTCGAGCCATGCTCGTTAACTTGATAGCAACTTGTGCATACAAGGATACATTTTATTAGGCATAAAGGAGTAGGGAAGAAGAGTCATGAACCCGTCCACCTTAAGCCAATACGCCTTTTTGTCTCACCGAGCTGATGCAGCTCGATTTAATAACTTTTTACAAGGCTAACTATCATGAATTCGCCATTCCGTTGAACTATTCGACTGATTCGGCCTACAGTGCCCATGCCTTAGTTCGTTACAAGGCGACGATTTGGTTTTGCGGACATCGTTACAAATAAGGCAAAAAGTCGACCTCTTATGATTCAGCGTAAAAGCGTAGCCTGCACACGAAATCAACTAAAATCAGCACTTGCTCAAACGGGACTTATCCTTTGCATTATTTTGATTTATAGATTCGAATCGACTCAAGGCTTTCTTTCGGGCCAACGTAACTCTTGTATCGATTTGCATCGATGCTTCATCGAGTCAACGCAACTCTTCGAGTCAATGACTTATCATAATGTACCGTGTAGAGCGGGGCATTACGACAATCGTCGCTGCTGCGATGTCCAGCGCCGAGTCTCCAATAGTAAGATCTGGTCTTTTTCTTTTCCTCCAATAGTAATATTTTAAAATTTTCCCAAAAAATTAAAATATAAAAAATGACCAAAATCATAATACATCAATTTAAATATTATTAAAATAATCTAAAATTCACCAATTAATCAAAATTCTAAATAATTCAAAAGTCACAAAATGACCAAAATACCCTTAGCCTAAAAAGTTGTAAATAGTCATTCTAATCAAATGGTTAGGTCCCCATGGTCATGGTTAGTCTCTAAGCTTAGCAAAACTAGGGATTAACTAGTTAACCATCAAAATCACAATTCAACATTTTAAATAGTTTTAAATTGATTAAAAAATTACCAAAAATTACAATATGAGTTAAATTTTATTATCGATTAATCAAAACTATAAAAGTTCAAAATTACCCTCATTTTAGAAAAGTGGGTGTTACAAGTCTACCCTCCTTAGAAGAATTTCGTCCTCGAAATTAAGATAGTCGTACTTTTTCTAGAGTCTCGTCCCCAACAATCATGGTCTCAGAACTTACCTAAATCATACGATTAAAAAGGATGGCATACAGGGTCATGGCATATGGTGGTAGTAAAAGTCTCATCTAGGTATACTAGTCATGCTAACCAAAAGGGTCATAGGATATCAAACATACAAGCAATCGGGGGTGTTAAACTGGAAAAGATACAGAAATAATAAATCATCAAAACTGTAAGGCAACCTACCATCCTATATAAAAACTGGTACTTATCAGAAAATAAAATAAGATAACTACCAATTATCTATAAAGGGGTACTATTCAAAGAAAAATCAAAATCAAAAGTTAAAGAATGAAAGTAAATTGCATTGAAATCCAATCACAATATATATATATATATATATAGAGAGAGAGAGAGAGTGTTAGAGAGGAAAAAAGCTAGCATTATGTAAAGGTTATGTGGTTAGTGTGTGTATGGGTGTATGTGGACATGTTCGTAGTGTTAGATAGTAGACGTGTGTGTGTGTGAAATATACATGAAAGTGTATAGGAGGATTTGGGTTTCAAAACAATAGCTATCAAGTTACACTACTCATGGCATATTGGTTAAACAATGTACAATGCACAACCTATTTACTCATAACATGCATGGCTAACCATATATATACATATATCTATATGTATAGAGAGGTAGAGATTTAGTTATGTATCTATATACATTATAACATGTATGCATAAACTATATATATATATATATATATATATATATATATATATATATATATATATATATATATATATATATATATATATATACCTATATAGATATATGAACATAACATAGAGATGAAGGGTTAGGTTTACATGGCAGTTGTGAACATTAATGTACATTAGTGTAGAGTGTCAAGAGTACAGGGGTTATAACTTAAAATGAAGGGTTCAATCATTCAGTTCAGTTTAACATTACATATTAAATCTGAAATTGAACTAAACATTTAAAATCAATGTAAAAAATGTTAACATGTTTTCAGTTTTAGGATTTTGGAGAAATTCGAACATCAAACCAACCCAATATTTATCACAACCTAACATGTAAAAATATGAAATCTAACATTATATCCCTACATACAACAATGTATATACCTCAAAATATTACATTTAAAACATCAATTTGAACTAATATTTAAAATTCAGTATTAAGGGTTAATATGCACAAAGTCTCAGATTTGACAAATTCAAACACAAAACTCAACCAATTTCTTTAAGAATTGAAACCTTGTGTATAAGAAACATGTGCAGTGATGTAAACAAAACTAATAACATGAAATTTATATTTAAATTATGAATTTAAGCTGGAAAAAAAAGCAGAGAACCAGAAATATTGGGGTTTTAAGAATTTAAACATCAACAACATATTAATATATATTTAGATAGGTTGGTAATCAAAGCGTAGCATGCATACGTGTCAGACAAGTGTCTGTGTCCACTATATCTATATTCTCATGTCCCAATATAAAATTAAATTCCATATCAAGACCAACATTTAGATTCCTACCAAGATTGCAAAGTAGGTGATTGATGTAATCAAGACAGTTTTATTATTATTATTTAACGCAAGAATAATAGCAAGAAGAAAATAACAATGAAATCTGTTCTGCTTATTTATTTAAAAGAAGGAACCATTTTGAAACCAGAGCTATAATATCAAATCCAAGATAAGGTCTAGCAAAATTATCGATTCATTATTTTAAGAAGAGATTCATAGTAAGAAGTTACACAAAGGTTTATAATACAGCTAAAGCTACTCCTACTCCTAAGTTAAATAATGAAAAACAAAACAAACAAAACAATTTTTTTTTGAAAGACTGAACAAAAGTAGAGAAAACTTGTTCTAGAGCATTTAAGGTACAATCTGATAATCATATGCGTCTATCCAAAATTATGGTACTCTAAATCCTCGTCATACTAGTAAGCAAGGCTACGATAATCACAAAGTTCTCGACTTAGGCGCATACCTCTAGCATCATGGTATTTAAAAATTTTGCGATGTCGCTAGCTTGGCTGCAAAAACCTTAAATTCCTACACCCGAGAAATATATCCAAAGCCAGACTATATGTCCTCACCATGCTGGCTAATGTGACTATAGAAGACTAGATTCCATAACTTAGATGACCTAGCCCATATAATTTCATCTTGACAAAAATTAAATTAAATCAACAATGGATACCCAAAAATCAAATTTATCAACAAACATCAAGATTCAAAAATGAACAAAAATCTATTAAATCATATAAATACAAACTCGGATGCAACAGCTAACATCAAGATTCAAAATTCAACAATCATCCATCAAAATCAATAAATACAAACTCAAATTCAACAATAGAAAGTAAAGATAAATCAAATCAAGGGAAGAAGAGTTTTCAAATCGAAGTTAAAATAAGATTCTCAAGGGTCATTCCAGGAATCTCTCAAGGGATCCAAACTGTGATTGAGTACCTTCAAAAATATATCCTAATCCTACTGCAGGCTGTAGTGGTACTCTAGTTCGAATACCACTACACTTCTAGTCTCGACCTGCATGGACCACCACTAAAAACGTGTCACGACCCGCACCCTAGAGTAAGGGCACGAGAAGTGGGTACGTCCAGCCTACGCCGCAGTGTCGGCGGTAGAACGCTGTCCTAGGTCAAACATCTAACAATATAAAGGTACCTGTACAGTATATACACTCCGAATGGAGGTAACATAGCAAATACAGTCTCAATCACATCTAAGGTAGTGCATGATAAAAGATAGATAAAATATGAAATCCATAAAGAGATACCGCAGATAGAAGTCTAAGTGTCTAAGATACACAAACCCAGAAAACATCTCAAATCTCAAATACAGTAATCCATAAAGTAAATACAACTCAAGACAACTAAAATAACTATCTATACAACCTCTACTGTGTCTCCTCTAGGCTAGCAGGCAACCTCCAAGCTATCTGTAAAATTTATCAATAGGTCCAGTCAGGACAGGAGCGAGCACAATATATCTCACGCTGTTCATATCAAGTTAGGAAAAATAAAGCATACAATAGAGTAAGATACATGAAACGCTGGAAGAGAATATATAAAATAAAGGAGATAACTGTAAGGAAATATCTACTATAAATAGAGAACTAGCAGTGACTAGTGAGTCAGAGTAAAATATAAACATGTGAATGGCATAGGAGATTCATGACTACAGCTAAGTATGATTCATGACTACAGCTACTTGAATAATATTCACATGCCTATTTCTACTCACCCATCCCCAATCAATACATAAGGATCTGTTCAAGTTATGTTAAGATTCATGAAACTTCACATGGCTCATAAAATGAGTGATACGTGAAGGTGATTCATGATAGCTCTGTGAACATGAGAGTACATGTGTCACAACCGATTCGTGAATCAATGGAAGCATAGAGATACGTGATGATTCATGAAACACACAAAACATGCAGTATCCGAAGCTCCCGAGGGGGATAACATCTCATGAAAAGATCCATATAGTACCAATCCGTGCTACCAACGTGTCAGCATCAAGTAAAATAATCTAGAACAAGAATATAAATTCTGGCAAGTATGAAACGGTCAGAGAATGTACTCGCCTGATAACTGAATATCCGAAGAGGGTGTACTGCCTGAGGAGAGGTGTCTGTCTCCTAATTAGAGCAACACAAGTTACAACATGTCTAAAATAAGAAAATAGAGTGCTATAATGTATCTACATGCTGTCTAGGTCAAACTAGACTAAAGTCAACATTTGGTCAACTCTAGTCAACCACACTAGTCAAATTAGGTCAACTAGGTCAAGTCCTAGCCCAAACAAGTCTAACAAGTCTCACTAGGCCTAACCAAGCCTAGGCTAGCACTCACACAATTACAAAACAATGTGAACCACAACAATGCATAATATAAAATTTATAATATATATAAATACATACCTTCATACATACATTCATATCCACATTACATACATATTTATATATATAAGCATATGTTACATCATGCATATTTACATATTTACGTAGATATATACATTCATGTATATTTACATACATACTTTTATACATTATATATGTTAACATTCATTACAATGCATTATATTTTACTTATATCTTTGATTGATTCATTCATTCATATATGACATTCATTCATGCATGTATGCATTACCTACATATTTTATACATATGCATACATTATATATTCATATCATTTCATACATTAACATAGAGACATACAAACATGCACGCATCATATATTTCATACCTTGTATTACCTTACATATCATGTTATATATTATCATTCATTTCTTTCATATATTACATTATCTTTAAGTTGAATACATCATATAGATACAATACATTATCTTGCATGCTTGCATTCATATATTACATTCTATATTACCTATATACATGTATTTCCTCCATTCATTCATGCTTGTATCATATACTCTACATTACCATACATGTTATCATTATATATTGCATTATAATATTTATACATTATGCATTCATATCTATCATTACATATATATCTTGCATTCATTATATACTTTCATGCATACATTGTACATCATTCTTTCATTCATGCATTGCTTATATGCATTATATTAATTGCATTCCTACATACTTGTATTCAACCATATATATTCATATTAATATAAGGAGAATATATATCATATATATATATCATTTCATGCATCTAACATATCATGCATTACATACTCTATATTCATTTAATATCCATAATACATAGGCTCATAGGTTACACAAAATGTATATATCGTATAATCACTCTTCTACTTAAAACCAATACTGTACCAATTGGGCATTCACTAAATTCTAGGATTAAATTATGGCGTAGCCCTTTGTGTTAGCTTTCCGAAACTTTAAATGCATCGCATTTTCGTGTCCGGAAGCTCCCGAAATCGCAAAAATACCGAAACGCGTTCGTCTTTCGTACAGCTGACACTCAAATAATTCTACAGAAAGTTATAGAAAGAATTTGGCTTATTAAAATATTTATTTGGAAAGCTAACTTCGATACGGTTCTTTTAAAAAAACGAAAGATAAATCGGAGTTCTAAGCTAAAAGTTATGACATTTCTAAGTTGCTTTGGTTAATAAAAACGTGGATGAATATTATGACGAATTATTTTGGACAAAAGAACACATATAGGCCAAAATACTTGGATACAAACATAGGTATCCAAATAAAACTCATTCTAACCATCCTAACTAAGATCAATCCACTCTCTAACCATTCTAACATCGAATTTAAATATTTATTTAAACTATTATCATACATACATACACATGGGGTGTCCTAATTTGGGATCTATCAAGTAGGACACAAGACACATATCTAAAATCCTCAAGAGAGCTCCAAATGGCCTCAAATTTGAATCTAAATGGGTGTAGCTGCCCTTCGCAGAAAATTTGGAATATTTTCTATTATTATTTATTTTATTGGAATGGTGATTTTTAGATTTTATAGATAATTATTTAGTTAATTATTACGATAGAAGACTTTAACCATAGTCGAGTTTTGGAGTACAAGGTGACTAAAAATCATGGCACGGATAGTGCAAGGGCGTGCTTTGACTAGTGTGTTAGCCTTGATAGGGAAGGCCGAGCCATAGTGATGTCCTAACTAGGAAAACCAAGCCAAGTTGCAATTTAACCCTTATCGAAGGTTTATTTATTTATTATTTATATTATTGAGTTTTAGAGAAATTGGTTATACCATTTTAGCCGGACTGGTCCCGAACTGAGCCCAAGTCCATGTAGTCATGCGGGACGTTCAATGACATTCGTGTTGACGTATTTTGGTAGGATTGTGTTGTTTTCCGTTTTAATGATTTAATGAATATTCCTAAGTATTCATAATTTAATTTTATAAGTATTATTATTAGTGATATTCTGTGACTTTTGCATAGGATAGATCTTCGTACATTTTAGGATTTTTAGACTGTGCATTATGGTATATATATACCATTATTGATTTATTGAATTATTATTATTATTATTATTGTTATTATTATTATTATATAATAATATTTTATTATTGGTTATATTATTATTATTATCTAATAAAGGTATAATATATATAGATTATATATTATTATATTTTGTATGTGAATATATGTTGAAGAAGTATATGTATATATGCATTTTTTTTTATATATAGATAAATATACGTATATATGTGTAAATGTATATACGCGTATACATGTATATAGATAAATATATATATATATATATATATATATATATATATATATATATATATATATATATATATATATATATATATATATATATTATATGTGTGTAAGTGTATATATACATATAAATATATATTGTGTATATATGTGTAGATGTATACGTATATAAAAATATAAATAAGGGTGTATACGCGCGTGTATATACATATATAAATATATAAGTGCATGTGTATGTATATATACGTATATATATACGTGTGTGTATACATGATATATATAAATATAGAAAAAGAAATGATTAATAAGACCCAATTGAGCCCAGGCTCACAGGCCAGCCCTGCCTGGCCATGGGTCAGCAACCCCGAGTCTATCTCGGCTCAGCCCGAGCAAAAACCAAATTCTCCAACAACAGTAAGTATGGGAAACCCGACCCAGGGACATGGGTTTCACGTATTGGTATACATATCGAGAGAGATTGCTCTCGAAAAACCTAACCAGAAGCCGCGCCACCACCCCAGAGCATTGCTCGAGGCTGGGCGACCACCCCAGTGAACTCGCGCCACCGTACGCGCTGTCGGCCGTCGGCCCAGGCGAGCAACCGCCGCCTCGCGCAACAGCGCAACAGGGAACTCACGGCCGCGCGGGGGGCTAGTTTGCAAGGACATTTTGTCGTGCACAAGCAATGGTTTTACGATTTGTCTTTAAAGGTATGTTCCTAACCTATATGACATTAATTCCCTTCAAATGGTTTTGATCGACGCTTGCTAGGATTCCCAGAAAGTCGATCCAAAGATCGACCAAAACCTGTTCAAAAATATAACGTTTAAACAGTCCAATCATCCATGTATACCGATCGATTTCGATCGATCCAGTAATTTTTTAGAAATTCCACTTAAACACGCTTTTAGACAACATATAGAGCTTCATGACCCTTTTTGCGGATTTGAAAATCATCGACTACGCGTCGAGAAATCGAATCCCAAAGTTTTCCAAAAATCTGTTTTCGAAACTAGAAAATTGTTCCACACGACGTGCGTCCCGCCAATCCGGACGACGTGGTCGCAAACTGAAAGCATCGAAAGCTGCATATCGGCTTCGTGGTCGTGTGGGCTTTGATGGAATTCAAATTGGTCGCGTGTACGCGACGAATTTGAAGCGTATCCGTCGAAATTCACCGTATCGTGTACTTTGCAAATTCTCTAATTACTTTGTGCCGCTCGTCAGATCGAGACGAAACTTGCGCCAACAGGACCGTATCGTTTTTCTGGTCCTGTATGCCAAGTTTGGTCCAATTCTGAGACAGTTGAATCGTACGTCGTTTTGCGGTCCCCACGGTCCCAATCAACGAGCGATTTTGTGCACGGCCTGTCGGAATCCAACTTTGGACATACGGTTGGGTTCGTATCGGAAAAATGGATCTGTAGACATGTAGTTTGACGACTTTAGAGACCGTTGACTCTGGCACGCTTTTCGGTACAAAGCGGGTCCAACAGCGGACACTGTTTTGACCCAAAATTACCGTTTTACCCGTGTCCAGAATTGGGCTTAAGGACAGGAATCTTAGCTAATTTGACTATTCTGAGATCATTGGTATTATCTATTTCAGCATTCGGGGACTGTTGCACGAGTTTTGACTATTGCGGCACGTTGAGTGGTTCAGATTGTCGGTTTCACCAGCAGAGGACCCCAGGCGAGTACAGTTTATTGTCTGTATTTAGATATTGATCTTTACTATATTTCATTGATTGGCCATTGGTTATCTGATTTTTATACTCTATTATAAATTGTTGAGTCGGGAATGAGAAGTACCAAGGATGTGTGATCCGACCGTAGACAGTGCTTATTTTCATGCAGTAGACATCGTAGACAGTGCTTATTTTCTGCAAGTAGATATTGTAGACAGTGCTTATTTTCTGCAAGTAGACATTGTAGACAGTGTTTATTTTATGCAAAGTAGACATCGTAGACAGTGCTTATTTTCTGCAAGTAGACATCGTAGACAGTGCTTATTTTTCTGCAAGTAGACATCGTAGACTGCTTATTTTCATGCAAGTAGACATCGTAGACCGTGCGGTGTAGTGTTCCAGACCGATCACATATCAAAGGTACTTCTAACAATTGGGGAAAGTATTTTGTGCCTATTTATTTACTATTGGTTTTCCGTATTTCCTGTTTATTTTCAAACTCATGATTGATGTCTAACCTTTGTCTTATAGTCATTTTTTTATTTAAAATTGCATTCAGTGAATTGTACTCGTTCCATTCCTGAATGGAAACCAATATTTTTTAGGTTAGCCATGGATTCACTTAGCATGGGAGATATGGGGGTACTTGCAGACAAAAGCCTAGAAACTAGCTAGATAGCGGAGTTGTAGTCATTCCAACATTTGTACAAGTTTATATTTTCTGCAAATGTAAAACTTGTGATCATTGTAAGTTAAATTAATTATGTAAATGAGCATTATTTGTGATTTTGATCTTCATGGCCGTGACAGCGTTCTACCGCCGACACTACGGCGTAGGCTGGCTTGGACACGTCTCATATCCGTTTAAAAAAAGGGTGCGAGTCGTGACAAGTTTTTGTGGTGGCCCATGCAGATCTGTTTTCGCAAATCATGCGAACTCGTGATAGTACTTAAGTTAGTTGTACTATTGCGAGCCTGCGACTAGAAATGCTCATTCACGAATTAGAAATTAATTTAATTTACGAGAACAACTAGGACTAGGAGTCCCTTATACAAATTTACCGATGGGTAGTCTAGGCCATGCAATTTAGGATGAGGGTTATTAATTTTGATACCTTGTTAGATACCCATAGTTACACTATTACCTCTTGATAGGACGATATGATCCAATGTGGATAGATTATTCACTTGGTGAGGCAGAGTTTCCTAGAGTAATGATCTAACCTTGATGAATTGTTCAATTCATTCTCTTTGCCTCTTAGATATCATTCCCATATCCTAGCGGAATTATCTATATAATTGCTAGTTGCCCTAAGAATCATTATTTTATAAAGTTCTGATTTTGTTATCCATATACGGACCTCGAGTTAGTTTCGATTCAAGTTTGTCCCTCAGAGGCTTGAATACACATGAAAGAGTTAGAATATATGTATTTCTTTTGTCCTCAGTTATTTCCCCCCGTTCAATCTTTTATCATAAGGGTTGTGAATGATAGGACAAATGCTTACACTTTATTTCATAGACAACTTGTTTGAATCTCTAGGAGCTCATGGATTTTTACAGATGTAGTTAAAGGAATATTAGTTAACTCATAATGGCAGGACAGCAGTGCACTGTCGCCATTTATTTAAATTATGAAGACTCTGGATTCCCTGCAGCCAGCAGCGCACTGGCAAGACACGACCCTAGAGTTGAAATTTTTAAGGAAATTATAGGTTATAGAATATTCATAAAAACTATGGCTAGTGGTCCTCTTTGATCATAGTTACCCGGGTGTCGAGATAAGGTAGAGTATCTGATAGCATATCACATCTGAATCACAGAACCAAGAGTTTACCATCGTCCGAGTATACGGACGAGGCATAATCCTCGGCAAAATGATTTCAGACGTGATTACAAGTTTATGGTACTATAGAGGATAGGACCGTGCCATGTATGTCCCATAAGATCCAAAGCTAATAGTAGTGAAAGTTTATAAGTTTGGTAGCATGTCTTCCGACCTAGCACTCCGTATGATCCTCGTGATCTATTGATGAGAAAATTGATTGACACTAATAGGTTTACCTAGAATAAAGAATTCAGAAGTCCATAGACCATTAGTCGACCAAGGCCTTAAGGATAAGATGATAGTGGGATGTCTATAGAAGCAAGAACACCAGGTGAAGTTTGATTCCCTCTAAACTCGAACTACTTGTGCCTTCTTTCAAAAATCTCGCATAATTGTATTCGACTATCTTAACAAACGCTGCTGTTACAGCTTAGTTTTGCAAGCTCACTCTGTTCTCGAGCTTGATTCGAGGCATATGTTTAGTGGGGACGCCTGCTAACTTATTATCTAATCAGAATCAGTGTATTATGGTCTGATCAACCATGATACATTTGGTTTTCTCTTCGTTTAATTACACTACATGGATGGAGATATATAGGTATCTTGGATCTCATCTGCGACTGCTTAACAATTCCTCTCGAATTATACGTTCGCCTTTAAATCACGTGATTGTATTCAGTAACATCTTTCTTGAACTCTTTCTTGTTTTTGTCTTTCACTGATTTGGAAGGACAGAAGCTCGTAATTGGTAGAGAGATACCGCGTATCCCCAAGGCTATGGTAGTTGCATACACAAGGGTACTTATCGTCAGCCAGCCATGTGATTGAGTTACTCGTTCTCCTCTCGCCCCCAAACTGTTATCGGGACTTTCAAGCCATCTGAATTTAAGAATGATTAGGGTTTTACCCTTAGTCGTAATGCCAACCCAGGAGACTATCTATTTTCAAGAAACAATTCATTATGTCTCTAAATATTTTCTTGAATATTGCCTTTACTTTCAACCCTTATGCCTTGACTCAACCGTCCCTCGACCAAAGCCCATAATCACTAGCTTAGCCAATACCATAGCTTAAATATCCTGTCACACTATGATCTACTTGTGGTCAACAGCAATACATGAGCACCACAACTCTTGTGACAATAGTCCGACAGACTGAGCGTCAATAGAAATTCGCGA
This sequence comes from Iris pallida, assembly GCA_029216955.1. Lineage (NCBI taxonomy): Eukaryota > Viridiplantae > Streptophyta > Magnoliopsida > Asparagales > Iridaceae > Iris > Iris pallida. The sequence continues at coordinate 3,551,199 of JANAVB010006598.1, read as the reverse complement.
CACAGTTGTTAGAAATTATTTTCTTTTGATGTGCCTTAGAGTTGGTTACCCTGTCGATAACTCTTGTATACTATGGACGAGTAGATTATCCTATTTTGTCGACCATGTGTCATTGTACACACTCGTTCTCCATTTATTGAGAAACGATCCTTGACTTGACTAATACCTACCGTATCCCGATACGCCGTGCCTTATTCCCTATTAACAAAGAGTCGAGGTACAGTATCCAGACTTTGGAAATTCTTCTAACCTCATCATTCCGAAGACCATGTCCTAAGTTCTAAGGTGGGTAGACTGTAAGCCTTCTAAATTTTTTTTAGGATATATCAGGATTACCGAGTGATTATAATAACTTCCTTTAGGGTGATGATTAGTGCCCTTGGACTCCCACCTTTCTTTTAGATCATTTTGTGTCCCGACCGTGTCATTAACAATCGGAGCACGAGACCAGCTGTTACCTTCCAATAAATTTCATGTGCAAGATCTAGACGAGCCCACCTTCATCTAGGTATATCATGTCCCACTCAAACACGTTCCCATGTACTCTATTTTATGGTACGACTTTCAGGTAAAAAGGACTAGCTATAACCCTTACCATAATACCGGTATACCTTCCGACATCCACTAGAGCCTCAACCTTGACCCAATTCCTTCGACCCAATATGTGGTTGTGATCGACTCAAAGCCCACTACGCACATGTCACTAGTGTGCCACGTAAATGTGCCTTCTCGTGCTACTTAAACACAAAAGTCACTGAAGGCGAATCTTGGGCTTGAAGGACCTAGCTAACCAACCTGACGAGCAGCTAGCTCAACTCCTTGGGTAGAAACCTATTCCAGGCCATCCTAATCTAGTAGAAATAGTTTTTCTTTGGATCTTGTTCAGTCCAAATAGATTGAGACCCAAGGTTCATCCAACCAACGAGTGATATCCAAAATAGGAAACCCATTAAGGCCAGTAAAACCCCTCCAGACAAACCCCCATAGTTGGTCTATAAAATTGAACTGTTTGAAATAGGTCCCTATAACCATTTTGTTGTCTTCCCTTCTTAGAAAGTGAAGTCGTTCATAACCCATATTCCATCTACTTGGAAGTTGCGATACGATCTTGCATTACATTTATATCCCTTGCTCGTGTGTTTAAATAACCACGGAAAAAGATCTCAATCTTGATTTTCAAATTTCGTTCTATTATGGGACCTGTTCAGAAGTTCGAGAACAGAACTTATGTATTGCACGGATTGCAAGACCTTCTGAAAAGCGAAGAGTTCTTTGACTTAGCAAGTGACTGGACTAGAGTAGCCCCTCTAGCAAATAAGTCAATGGCCCATAAACTTTTTTTCTATCTGCATCATTGGATACTCTCTACCACTCTGGAAACTTCATACTCGCTCTCGATTATTTTTCCTTATCTTCCTGTCCTTCCTATTGTAGAGTGATGAATGGTAATGCTTATTAGAATGTACCAATATTTCTCAGCTACCTGTGTAAGATGTTGCTTGTTAAGTGTTTGGGTTGCTTGATAGATAGTAGAGGATTATAGTGGCCATAAGCAGTAGATGTTTATTGGTAGTATTTTAGCAATTAGTTGGAAGATTGAAAGTTTTAGTAACATGGCCTTGAGGGAGTAGTGTAACCAAAGGTGCGTAGAAGTCCTCGAGATTTTGTAGTTGCCAAATGGCCAATGAGAAGGATATAAACTATTTTGAGAAATTAAATTTAAAGAGATTTAAGGTAATAGGAGATCTCTTTTTTTCGAGTTTAAGGAATAGTTATGAATTAGAATTTCGAGGACGAAATTATTTTTTAAGGTGGGTAGATTTTTAGCTGCCCTTCCCAGAAAATTCGTAATATTTTCTATTATTATTTATTTGATTGGAATGGTGATTTTTAGATTTTATAGATAATTATTTAGTTAATTATTACGATAGAAGACTTTAACCATAGTGGAGTTTTGGAGTACAAGGTGACTAGAAATCGTGGCACGGATAGTACAAGGGCGTGCTTTGACTAGTGTGTTAGCCTTGATACGGAAGGACGAGCCATAGTGATGTCCTAACTAGGAAAACCAAGCCAAGTTGCGACTTAACCCTTACCGAAGGTTTATTTATTTATTATTTATATTATTGAGTTTTAGAGAAATTGGTTACACCATTTTAGCCGGACTGGTCCCGAACTGAGCCCAAGCCCATGTAGTCATGCGGGACGTTCAATGACATTCGTGTTGACGTATTTTGGTAGGATTGTGTTGTTTTCCGTTTTAATGATTTAATGAATATTCTTAAGTATTCATAATTTAATTTTATAAATATTATTATTAGTGATATTCGGTGACTTTTGCATAGGATAGATCTTCGTACATTTTAGGATTTTTGGACTGTGCAATATGGTATATATACCATTATTGATTTATTGAAATTATTATTATTATTATTATTGTTATTATTATTATTATTATATAATAATATTTTATTATTGGTTATATTATTATTATTATCTAATAATTGTCGGTTTCAGCATCAGAGGACCCCAGGCGAGTACAGTTTATTGTCTACATTTAGATATTGATCTTTACTATATTTCATTGATTGGCCATTGGTTATGTGATTTTTATACTCTATTATAAATTATTGAGTCGGGAATGAGAAGTACCAAGGATGTGTGATCCGACCGTAGACAGTGTTTATTTTCATGCAGTAGACATCGTAGACAGTGCTTATTTTCTGCAAGTAGACATTGTAGACAGTACTTATTTTCTGCAAGTAGACATTGTAGACAGTGCTTATTTTATGCAAAGTAGACATCATAGACAGTGCTTATTTTTCTGCAAGTAGACATCGTAGACAGTGCTTATTTTTATGCAAGTAGACATCGTAGACCGTGCGGTGTAGTGCCCCAGACCGATCACATATCAAAGGTACTTCTAACAGTTGGGGAAAGTATTTTGTGTCTATTTATTTACTATTGGTTTTTCGTATTTCCTGTTTATTTTCAAACTCATGATTGATGTCTAACCTTTGTCTTATAGTCATTTTCTTCATTTGAAATTGCATTCAGTGAATTGTACTCGTTCCATTCCTGACTGGAAACCAATATTTTTCAGGTTAGCCGTGGATTCACTTAGCATGGGAGATACAGGGATACTTGCAGACAAAAGCCTAGAAACTAGCTAGATAGCGGAGTTGTAGTCATTCCAATATTTGTACAAGTTTATATTTTCTGCAAATGTAAAACTTGTGATTATTGTAAGTTAAATTAATTATGTGAATGAGCATTATTTATGATTTTGATCTTCATGGCCGTGACAGCGTTCTACCGCCGACACTGCGGCGTAGGCTGGCTTGGACACGTCTCGTATCCGTTTAAAAAAAATGGGTGCGGGTCGTGACAATGGGACACATGCATAAGGATGGATCCTACGGATTCAAAACTAATTTATATGCAAAGGAAATCGATTTAGAGGATGGGTTTTACCTATTGGGAGTGGAATCCCAATGAAATTCTTTAGGGCACGGCTCCGATACGAAGATACCTCAAAGTGGACACTCCTCCTTGCACTCCTCTTCCAATCCTTGGTAGCACCCTTCACTTGGATAATGGGAATGATTGAGGGAAGGTTTGGTGAAGGATAATTTGATTTGGAGATCAAATCAATGGGAAGGCTCTCTAAAATTGGGGAAGAACAAAAGGAAGAGGCAAGATTGTAATGAATGAAATGAATCATTCTCCCCTAAAGGTGGCTGCCATAAAAAGTCCATTAGGGCTAATAGGAAATGTCCTAATTGCCCCTCTCTAGTCTCATATGGTTAAGTCTAGACTAGGTTCAAGTTTGGGGTCAAAATGATCTAGTTTTGAGTCTCTAACTTAACCATTCTAACATGATAAAAATTAGTTTAATTAACTAACTTAATGTTGGGTCTTGTGAACCATGCTTAACTTAATATTGGGTCCCATCTCGAGTTCAAGCTACCCGGGTCACAATACAAGTCGGAACGAGACGAAACTCAAACCCGACTAAACAAATCCAATAAAAACAATATTAAAAATATAAAAATTTTCCAAAATATTAAAATATAAAAAATGACCAAAATCATAATACATCAATTTAAATATTATTAAAATAATCTAAAATTCACCAATTAATCAAAATCCTAAATAATTCAAAAGTCATAAAATGACCAAAATACCCTTAGCCTAAAAAGTTGTAAATAGTCATTCTAATCACATGGTTAGGTCCCCATGGTCATGGTTAGTCTCTAAGCTTAGCAAAACTAGGGATTAACTAGTTAACCATCAAAATCACAATTCAATATTTTAAATAGTTTTAAATTGATTAAAAAATACCAAAAATCACATCATGAGTTAAATCTTATTATCGATTAATCAAAATTATAATAGTTCAAAATTACCCTCATTTTAGAAAAGTGGGTGTTATAAGTAGTATGTCGCCCCTTCGAGCTTTGAGCCGGCATTTCGTAGCTCGTGTAGACCGAGCCCCGTCGAGTCACTGAGGACCGCCGCCGACGACTGTGCCCAGATCTACCTAGCTAAAGCTTTGCAGGCCACCACCGTTCGCTGGATCGAGGTGAGCTTCCTCCTCTCGAGCTTCTTTCCTCTTCTAATGTACTGCTTCCTCTTCGTTTAGGTTTTTTTCTCTGTGGCCATGGGGTTGAGCTACGGGTAGGGTTCGAACGACCAGTTGGGAGGAAGAAGATGAAGTGTGTGGGTTAGGGTTTTCTAACTATAGGTGAGGAAGAAGATAACGTAGAATAGTATGGGAGAGAGGGAAAGTAGTTTGTGTGTATGTGTGTTTTGTTTTAGGGTTAGGGTTTCGGACATGATTGGAAGAAAACGAGTGAAGAAGATGAAGTTATGCAAAGAGAACCCTAGGACTAAGTTTCTATTCTTTGTAGAGGTGGCTGAGAATGGGATATATATGTGAAGAGGGAGACAGAGAGAGAGAAAGAGAGAGAGAGAGATGAGAGACTTTATATTTTATTTTAGGGTTGGAGTATAAGTGGGCCGGGTCAGGTTTGGGAAGTTGTTGGGCTTCATTGTAAATTCGATGGATTTAGATTTTAAATGGTTGCATTTTGGGATGGGCTGGTCATGTGTAGCAATGGGGAGAAAGAAGTTAGAATTTACAGTAACAGTGTTGGGCATGACCAGAATAGTATGGGCCAGTATGCAGATCTAGTAGGAGGACTTGGATTGAGTTAGTTAAATTACTTTTCTGTCACTTATTATTGAATTGTAATAGTTAATTTTGGCATAATAAAGTATAGTGATAGTTTATAGCAAATATTTTAGTAAGTTTTATTTTTAAATGTTTTTAGATATAGTTCATATAATTAAATGTTATTCTGTATTGCTAAATTATATAACCTATTTTGCTATAAACTCATTAAGCACTTTTTCCTTAGTTAATCTAATAGTGACAATTAGTTGACTAGTCTATATATATAATAGCTGGTTAAGTTAGCATTATCTAACCTAGTTGCACTTTTTAGTTTCTAATCAATTCTCTCAATTATCTAGGTGGACTTAGAGATTTGTGTTTTTTTATTCCCGATCTTCCAGAGCAAGACAAGTACATCGACTTGAACTCTTCACTTTGTATTTCTGTCGTATTTTTTGTTCTCATATTGGACACAATATTTACACGATTGTATTGTGTCTCTTTTTTCTGCGAGAATTGAGAAAATATTGTCTAGTGTGTGACCACACTCCTTAGCTAGGTTATTATGAATAGCCTAATCGTACACTTCATATACGATTAAGCTGCACCTTATTGTGATATTGTAGTTTTCAGCCGGTCACACATTAGTTTAATATTTCAAATTCACATGTTGCATTGATTGTCTTGTTTATTATTCCAGTTCTTGTGCTATTGTTTCATATTATAGTTTAGTCCACATTATTTCTCATGTATTTCATATTACTTTGTAAATTGTCTCTTGTCGGGGTTGTACTTTGCTATTTTCCTGACTAGATACCTTGCAGGTGAGCTTGAGGCCATAGTGAGCATGATGACATCATTGGAGTTACAGAGATCTAGCCTAGTCTATTTCTTAGATTTTCTTATAGACTCATTCCTGGATATTGTACTGAGATTTTATAGTTGTATATTTTATTTACGTTACCGGATTTGTCTCCGGATGATCTTGTATAATTTTGTATAAAAATGACTTAGTGGATTGTGGTGATATGTTCTGGGAACGTTTAAAGATGCTGTGAGGTTTATTTTACTTAGAGTTTTTCTTAGATTGTACATCTTACTACATTATGTCTTCCAGCGTAGGCTCGGCATGTCCGACTCGTGTCCGATTATTCGGAAGCGTGTCGTGACAACTGGCTATACATTGATTTTTCGTAAAGATAACAACTGTATTTAAATACGATTTCGTATTTTATTATCTAATCATCTTTAACTATTTGATTATAGGACTTATAATATTCATATATCCTATATTTTCTTAATTATGTTTATTAATTTATCAACGTTAATTTTCTTCATTTGCCAACGTATAAAGATGATGGTAAATAATACAATGTTTTCTTCTTTGAGGTTCTTTCCAAGAATTGGAAGAGACTGTGTCGTGTGCTAAGTGTAAGCTTTCCAAACACATGCTTGTTCGCCCCACATTTTCCCCCCTAAGATCCAGAGAAGTTCCAAGTCTTGCAACATGTATTCGGTACTAGAGCTTTAACGAAACTTCTGACCAACATCAACGTCCTCCAAGAGCACAGTGGAGAACCCATAAATTATCTTATGCGTGAGGCAAGGATAAGAATATTGCACCCGGTCGAAGGGTGCTCCATCGAACTCGTAAATCTGTGGGAGCATAACGCAAGGATCGAAGAGGAGAAATCAAGAATGAAAATATAACTTGAAAGGATGATTCAAGAGTTATCAGTTTATATAGAATCAGATGCGGCAACCGTTGTCAAAGAGCCAACGCCTCTGCAACAGCCGACATTTTCGTGACGCCGGTGCAGGCCTTGTCTCCCCAGCAACAGTAGCTACAGTCGCAAGCTACTGATGTGCAACTGCTGGAAGAACTTAATATTATCGCCAATCGTAATCGGCAGCATCTGACGCTGCCTGTTCAGAAGCTTCATTCATTCACTAGTTAATGGTGGAGACATGGATGGATGTCAAATTAACGATACGAAAAGAATCACTACGAAGGCTCATTCAACAGCCGACGTCGCCGTCGCCACAGCAGGGAGGTGCGTCGCCACCGCCATAGGGAGGTGCACCGTCGCGGTATGTTTCTTTGAAAGTAAAGAAATTCCTACGCACATTCTTGACACGTGGAAATTATTGGATGTAGGAAAATAATGCTAGTTATTATTTTTTATTTTTTATTTTGCATTTTGTATTTTGTATTTTTATATTTATTTTGTATTTGTTATTTATTATTTATTATTTTGTATTTTGTATTTTGTATTTTGTATTTTGTATTTTGTATTTTATATTTTATATTTTATATTTTTTTATATTTTATATTTTATATCTTATATTTTTTTTATATTTTATATTTTCTATTTTACTTTATACTTTATATTTTATATTTTATATTTTATACTTTGTTTTATATTTTATATTTTATATTTTTTTACTTTATATTTTATATTTTGACGGTCTCTAGTTCCATCTTCATATCTTGCTTTTCCTTTTTCACCTTTGATAATCTCCTATACATCCTTCGACTCGATGCAATTTTCTCACCTGAAGAATCTGCAACTTTCCTTCGCTGGTCAGGGCGACATTGTTTAGGGTTTTTCTCAAGACTTCCACATTCATAATCTCTTGCACAATGCCAAAGAATTTTCTTCTTCAGTGTGCCAAAGTGTTTTTCGTCTTTAATAGGGAAGTGAGGGACGAAGATACATACGTCGTCACACTTTGTTTTCATTTCTTGCATTTTGCGCAAGGGGCTATCTCCTTCAAGCTCTCTTTCTTGAAACAAATGGAGAAGACAATGAGTTAACGACAGATTGGTTTAAATAAGGAACGGTGGACTCCGTTAAATAAGGAATGAAGTGAATGATAGAAATCGGTGATGAGCAAGAAAAGTTGGGATAACCAATGTGAATCATTGTTAGGAAGACATACTTGATGATAGTAAAATATATGGTTTTGGATCGGACAAGAATTACTTAAACCTTGGTCGACTCCGCTAAGAAGAAATCGTATTGATTTGTACACAAGAACGCTTGATAAACGAATTGGGTCATCTCGAGAATCGAGATAGATGATAGTAAAACGAACTGGAGTTCTATTTTAGTCGAGTTAGTACAATGATCGATAATTCTAAACTATCACGAGTAGCTTGTCTGACTTCGCTATCGCTAAGCTTGGTTGAAATGCTTATATTTGGAGGACGCCTTGAATATGTGCGTGATCCAAACTCAGCGATATGATGAACTCGAATGCAGCTATAAGTGGATATATTGAGATGCGCATGGATAAACAGATGAGTGAGTTAGCCTCAGCCTATGACCCTCATGTTTGACGAATTATAACACACCTCGTGTGACCATTATAGTCCCGCGACAGGGCACAATAGTGACCAAGTCATAGAAACACGATGACTGAGTGGGTACCATCAACTCTCAAATGAGTGGTAAAGTTATACGATAAAATTTACCAAACGCATGCGACATGGAACTTAGAAAGGTACCCAAGTATAGTTTAATGCCATCGAAGGATAAATCCATTCGATAGGAATTGTCTAAGATATGCACATGGCATGAGTTATGGAACGGTATGATGACTTGCACTCAAGAAGTCTCGAGGATGAGACTTATTCTGAGTGGTGTATAATGTAACGACCCACTCCGCCCTAGCAGAACACCGATTCAAACGGCAAGTGCAATGACTCATTTCAATCATTGACTCGAAGAGTTGCGTTGACCCGATGAAGTATCGATGTGAATCGATGCAAGAGTTATGTTGGCCCTTCAGAAGAATTCAGACTTAGACGTTCAATGGCACGCTCGGAGTCTCGCTTGGCCGATGCGTTCATCGCTAAGGTGAGTGGCTCCGATGAACCTGTCTTTGCTTAGCCTAGACACATAATAATACGGACAATATTGCTAGATCGCTAGTTAATAACACCGTGCATGCTAATAAAATGACTCAACACACCTAGCTAAGAAAATAATATCATCTTGTATGCTTGTATAGAACATGGAATGTTTCTTAAACCTTGCACCATAAGTCCATGCTCGTGCCAAGACACAGCTTACTTATGAGTAGAATTGTCTATGCATTAACTTATGAATGAAATGCTTGTCACTTTGATCGTACTACAACTTGAAGCACAAAACAATGAATGGTTCACTAAAATAAGACAGGAAGACTATCAACATAGTCGTTCTAAGCAGAGTATTGAAACATAGAAAGGCTTCAGCATAGTTGGGTCGCCAAGGCGGTTCCCATACAGGAAGCTGCATAATGAATGAATAAACGAATAAGTGAATGAATGAATGAATCAACGAATAAATGAATTAATAAGTGAACAAATGAATGAACGAATGAACAAGTGAAAGAAAGAAATGAATGAATGAATGAAAGAAGAGAAAGGCATAAGAGAAGACAAGAATGATTAGCGACAGGTATGACGGGAACGTTCAACGGGGATCGCTACCAATGCTGCACGGATACCGCCGCCAACCTAGTCGGTAATCGAATATGGCTCGAAGACATCCTATGGCTCAAAGACAGCCTATGGCTCAAAGAAAACCCGTTAAGTTAAAAATGACAAGACAATACAAAATGATCGCAGACAAGTTGGTGCACGAGGGAAAGAAGTGAATAAGGATTACATGACAACGATCAACGACAACGTGGCCGGCCTAGGCAGAATCATAGCTTACGGGTGGCTTGGGTGCAGGCTCGGCTACCCAAGAGGCGTAATTCGGGTATTGCGTGGCCTATCAGGGTGTACTAGCCATCACCGGCTGATAGAGAACCACGAACCAAGATGAATAGTCTAAATGGCTTGTGGTGCGAGCGACTGGCGCATATAGATTAAGTTGGCTCGATTGCAACATTTCGCGTGCGAGACCTTGCATTAAAACAAGAAATCCGAGAAGTTTGAACAACTGAATGAACTAAGCTGAACAACTGAATAATTGAGTGAGCTAAGCTGAACAACTGAGTGAACATGAACATCTGAACAAAGCTTTTGAGTGCAACACAACTTGACAAAGTCGAATACTTCGTCCACCTGAGGTAGGAACACTCCCTTGACACTCTCGAATGCTTATGCAAATCTGTTAAGTCTTCACGTATGTAAATGTTGGCTAACTTGGTTTACCTTGGACATGGAAGATCGTACAGTAAGTACGGTAAGTTGCGCATGTTATTCCTATGCGACACTTGATATTGGTAACACGTAGAGCTATCAAAATGCGCTAAGCCCGTTGGGACGGCCCGCCCCACCCGCCAAAAAGATGGGTTGGTCCGAGCATTTAGGAGCCCGCCAAACAGGCGGGCCTAGGCGGGCTGGCCCGCTAGTAGCCCGTCCCGCGGTGGGCTAGCCCGCGAGCCAAGTGGGTTGGCCCGCCATCTATTTTTTTATAAAAATTTTAATTTTTTTATTTAGCACATATATGAGATATGTATTATAAATGATAAAAGTTCACATTTAATGCAAGTAATGACGTATAAAATATTAAATTTGGTCATTTATTTACATGAATGAATGTGTTTTAAAGAAATATCTACTATTATAATGTTTCTTGTATTTTACTTGTAATTTGATGCATGTGAGAGTGAGTAGAAAATATTATATATGATTTTTTTCCTTTTAAGAAACTAAAATAATAATTAAAATTAAAAAAAAATTAAACGGGCCTGCCCGCCTAGCCCGTGGCCCGCCGGTGGGTTGGGCTAGGTTGGAATTTTTCCAGCCTGCCAAAATAGTGGGTCGGCCCACCCCGCCCCGCCAAATGGTGGGTTATGGTGGGTTACGAGCCGGTCCGCCCTGCCGGCCCATCTTGACAGCTCTAGTAACACGAGATAGACTTTAAATCATTTGCCATGAAACTGATCGTAAGGCAAGATTAGTAAGACAATAACTGATAGATGGTGCATGAAAGTAAAATAAACATTTTTGGTAATGATAGCGAGTAGGCGAGCTTGTCTCCCCACCAGTGCATAACAATGTACTGATAATCACATAGATTGTTTGCAGACTTCGGAAGAACCTCGTCGGGTACAGAGACTTCCCTCGAACGTGCTAAGGCGCGGAGCTAACTCTGGAGCCTTGGAGCGATGCAAAGGAACTGAAGCACCATATACAGGATATAATGTATCGAAACATCGCCAAGAATCATTCCATCTTGTGAGCCACTTGGCACGCCTTTTATGTTTCAGAGAGAGAGGGCTTGAGCGATTTGTAATCTCGGCCTAGCGTCGCTTGTAATCTTCTTGAATATTAATAAAGACTATTGAGTTATTTTAATTTGTGTTCATTTACTTTCCACTGCAAATGGGGACACTCTGTGCGACTCTGTGGCCTAGCTTCAGTCGACCGTTTGTGGACTTGGCCTCGCACGAGCACAACCTAGGCTCGTACGGCATCACGCCTTAGCGAGGACGATCGTTCCTTCGGGAGCGGGGCATGACACACTCGATCCTGAAAGAGAGGAGTTGCACTTGCCAACCCTCTAACCTTCCATCGATCATTTGTATTAGGTTGGAGCAGTCTATATGTCTCGCGTATGTGTTGGAGAGAGGGACTCCCAAGTGCCTCACTGGAAGCAATCCAATGCTGATCTGAAGAAGCGAAACCCAGTGGTGCTTCTAATTATAGGTGTGGTTGAAAAATATGGAGCTCTTCTCTTTATTAAGTCTAAGCCCCGATTCGACCTCAAACACTCCCAAAATATCGAGGAGACTCTGAATCCCTTTATCGGTTAGCTTGAAGAACACAAGAAGATCATCAGCGTATATAAGATAAGAAATAGTAGGCGACACGAACCTGAAAATCAGACTGTTCTTCTTCGAATGTTCAACAATGTCCATCATGCAGGTGAACTGCTCCATCACCACCATGAACAGATAGGCAGACAGTGGGTCGCCTTGTCGAAGGCCTCTGGAGCTCTTTATGTATATATATATATATATATATATATATATATATATATATATGCCAGCTAGAACATTCGAGGTAGAAAATGCTATCGATGCAGAACAAGGTAAACATGGAATTACTCATTCAGACCCATAGGAATACTTCACCTCTAAATTCGCAGTGGAACCGGTGGAGGCGGGGCCACGCTATTTACGCTCCAACAATGGCCGTTTTCTGAAAAAAAAAACCCTCTTAACCAAGGAAAGGCCATCCGAGATAGAGCTCTGTAGCATATAGGCTTAGGGGTGTGTTGTGTGTCCGTGGCCTTGATAGGCAATGTGTTTAGGGCTTCCCCTATATCTTGTAGGAGCTCGAGTTTTTCCCAGACTTCAACTCTTTTGTTTTCCTTGCTAATAAAGGCTGACGCCATTTAATATATATATATATATATATATATATATATATATATATATATATATATATATAAAATATATATATATATATATAATATATTTTTTTATATGGTAGGGATCAAAATTATCGTTGCTCAAAGAAAGATTCGCGATATGCTTCCAGTAACCAGCAACTTCGAAAAAACTTCTGGAACGCTCCTTAGTCAACTTTTTATGACTCGAACGGGCTCACTGGACTAAATGGGCTCTCTTTCCTTTCTATTTGGTACATCTCTCAAAGGAGGTCAGGAGGCTTTTTTTATAGAGTGGAGTGAGACTTCATATTTTCTCCTATCCGTGGGACTAAAATACTAATACTCTAAAATAGAGTTTGATATTTTAGATCATTCCACAATCAACATAGTTATATGCCAGTTCATGCCTACTCCTCGTAGCACGCCCATGCATGTACGAGACATATTGGAGTCTGTGTCCGAGTCCGAGCCGAACGACAAAAATTAACTTGCTTCATTGTTGGAATTAATCCTTTTTTTCCTCTAGAAAAATACTCCCGCATGGCACCCACTTTTGCCCCACCACACCACATGTGCATGGCTCAACACAAACAAAGCATTATATTGAGATACTTACCATTTGATGTTGTCGATGTTTGACTATTTTTTCTAGTCTAAAGGCAAAAATACCAACATAATTGAATTCGGTTTTTCTTTCGTGATGTTTGTTTTTATGCTATGAATTATATGCTTAGAGTGAGTTTGAACCGTTTCTTCAGTGCACTGCCAGCCTTAAGTCTTTTGTTTCATGTAATCTATTCTACTATATAATAGGAAAAGTTAGTGGTGAAACTTTTGAATTACTAAAGTATCCTTGAGTATTTTATAAACATGATGTTATTATGTCAACTTGCATATCATTTATCTTTATAGCAGTCAAAGTAATAAAGTTTGCATGATATGAAGTCTCCTCTTTTCATATAACTCTTCAAATTCCAATGATAATAAATTGTTTCGTCCTTAACATTTTTTCAATGGTTATTGTTCTCAATATAAAATAGAAAAATATATCTATTCTACTATATAATAGGAAAAGTTTGTGGTAAAACTTTTGAATTCCTAAAGTATCCTTGAGTATTTTATAAACATGATGTTACTATGTCAATTTGCATGTCATTTATCATCATAGTAGTCAAAGCAATAAAGTTTGCATGATATGAAGTATCTTCTTTATATACAACTTTTCATATTCCAATGATAATAAAAATTTTCGTCCTTACCATTTTTTTCAAATGTTATTTTTCTCAATACAAAAGAGAAAAAAAAGAATAAATTTTTTACAATCCCTTGACATTGTAAAATAAAGCATACACACATGAATAATCACTTGGAAAAGACGGAAAGACGGTAGCTGACCTTATGATATTCTTATTGAAATATGTGCAAAGCACGTACATGTAGACTAGTAATAATATGTGGGATAATTTTCAACATTCCTTTCCTGAAACAAAACTTAAGTCGGATATGTGTCTATAATAACTAAAGACAAACGAAGAAAACTAATCAAGACAAATCTCTAGCTATAACGGGGGGAGAGAGAGAGAGAGAGAGAGAGAGAGAGAGAGAGAGAGAGATAAAACCTAGAAGCTTTCTCTATGGCTAGATTCTTTTTTTTTCTTTTTTTTACAAATTAAGTCATGAGAATATTGTTTACAACTTGAAATTCACATCCAACTTAAATGAAACTAGTAAATGTACGTGCTTTGCACGCATAATAAAGTATAATAAGAACATTGTTGAATTATAGTCAAATATTTCTTCTACCTCATGTGGTCAAGGTGGAAGATATTTTTCTTGTTTGCTTGAGTTCGATTTTCCATGTTGAATATATATAACAATTATAAACTTTTTTAAACATTTGTTTAAATAATATATTTATTTTAAAAATAAAATAGACCGTGATATAATGACGACTTAGACGGCTCACTTTTGAGCCGTTTTGAAGTCTCATTATATAGTGGAAGATATGCTCGCTTAGAAATAATTTTTCTGGGTGAGCCAAGGGTGTTAAAATGAGCACAAGAATGCTCTCTAATGGTCCTTGCTCAAACAAAACCAAGAAAAACAAAGCCATCTATTGCAAACTTTTGTGTGGGTTCTTCATGATTCTTGATCTCTATTGATCGAGCTTTTGTTAAGTATATCATCACTCTCGCATACGCAAAAGTCATATATCACTTAAGGAGGTTATTGATTGTTGTGTTCTATATAATTTTTCTTCAAATTTGACAAATAATTTTCAAAGAGCTCCTCCACTTTGAACCATCATGTCTCAATGTTATGGAACCCCATTTTAATTTCTGTCATGACTAAAGATCAATCCGCGATAGCAAAACACAAGTACTGTTAAGTGTCCCCTGATGAACTTATCTACATATCCAAATGCAAGAATATAAAAAGGACCTTGCTGTAAGCCCCACAGAATGGACGTGACAGTCACTAGCCCTCACGTGATGGTCTCCCATTGAAAGAAGGGAAAATTTATGAAATGCCCAAAAATTGCAAAAGGTTTATGTAGAACCTGTAATGCCCTGCTCCGTACGGTGCATTATGCTGAGACGTTGACTCAAAGAGTAGTGTTGACCGAATGAAAAGTATCGATGCGAATCGATACGAGAGTTATATTATCCCGAGTAATGCATCAAACTAAGTCGATGCGAATAGTTGCATTGTTCCAAAGAATACATCGAGTTGAATCGATGCAAAGCGTTGCATTGTCCCGAAGGATAAGTGCGTTGAGTCGGCTCAAAGATTCTAAGAAATCAAATCGCCAAGGCGCAAGTCCGAATCGATGCAAGTATTAATTTTAGTTGGTTTCATGTGCAGGCTATCCGTTTATGCTGAAATATTAGAGGTCGACATTTTGCCTCATTCGTAATGGGTCCGCAAAACCCAAACCACCGCCTTGCAACGGGCTGGGACTTGGGCATGGTAGGCCGAAATTGATCGAGTAGTTCAATAAAACAAGAAGTGCTTGAATGGCTAAGTTAGAAGATTTTGCCGTGCAACAAAGATATGAAATCGAGCCGCATCAGCCCGACAAACAATAAGACGTATCGGCTTAAGGTGGGAGGACTGACTCTTCTTTTTACTCCTTCATGCCTAAGTCAGAATATATCATTGTATGCTAAGTTAACCTATCGACGCCACGTGCGTGGTCCGATCGGAAGATAAACCATAGTGTGTGTCGAAAACTAGTTAGAACAATTGAAATGAAACGTGCATCAAATGCACGAGTCGCTATGGAATATTGGATATCGCAAAGGCGAGCGCCTCGGTGTGCAAGCCACAAGAACATACGATACCTGTATTCGGCGAGTGACTTCGTGCACGAGCCATTTCGTGCCTTCGTTCATGAGTTAGAAAGGCTAGCACATTGAAAGATTATGAAGCGAGCGACCTAGCGTGCAAGCCACGAACATTGAACACTAAGGCATATAACATGGAAATACGGCTTTGATGCATGCATCAAGTGCACGAAACGAAAGAAAATATGATAAATGTGTCAAAACGTGCATACGTGCACGAGATCATAAAAGATAGCTTCGTTGCGAAAGAGTACAGTTGTGGCATGAATCTGACGGAACTGTCAGATATGACATGAAGCCTCAAAAATGTTCAGGACCTTTGGGTCATTCGGTTTACGAACATTGAGTTGAGGCATGATGCCATTGAACATTAAAACAAAGTATGAAATATGAGAATATAGAAAGTTAATGGAAGAAATAAGAGATGATAAAGTCTGAGTCTCGGACTCAAGACTATGTTTGGATGTTTGAATAAAAGTGCGTTGCATGGTCGAACAGACTTGAGGAAATTGCGATAATCTTCCATGCACGGGGATGTTCCCTCCGAACGGGTACGCCGGGGCACCGGGACCGTTCGGCCTAGGAGGGATATATTTTTTGATGGGCACACATCTGAAAGACGACTAGCAACCGATTATAGATGTGAAAAGCCGCAAAGGATGGTATGAATACGGTATGTCTTCGGTTGTTTGGGATAGCAACCCAACCCGTGAAGCGCCGGGCTACCCAATTCGAGAAACAAAAGAAAGAGAGTAAAGAAAGAAAGGAAGAGAAAAGAGAAATACCTTTAGTCCATTCTGGCACGAATACGCCAACGACCTTCATATAGTTAAAGAACGATGGGTTGACAGTGTAGGCACGTATGTTTTCTGTACACATAGATCCTGCATAGAGAGCACTTATAACATGACAGGGAAGGATTGTGGTGTATCCACCTAGCGTCAGTGCAAGGGTGAGTGCGTCTATGTTGGTAAGAAGTCGTGCCATAAAACAAACACGAGATTGCTTGCCTGCTTGCCTATTCAATTCGAATAACATGTTTGCCATGAAAACATGCTTTACCGTTTTCGAATAAGCCATGAAATCGACCCTAAGGAGAATATAGCAAGATCATAAGCTAAATTGTATGATTCAACATAAATACTAAATATCGGTTTAGAAAGTGGGACTTTTTATTAGTACATACGAGGATGAACGTACTGACCCCCCACCATCTTTCATACAGGATTCAGGGAATGGATTGCTCATGGCGAAGCTTTGCTTGATCGCACAAAGGCATGGAATGTCGTAGCGTTTGAAGTGTACGATCGTATTGACGCTCGGACAGGATTGATGCGGCCGAGATATAGAAGGCATGATGTAGGGAACGGTAAAATCCGTTGTGGGCAAGGGAGAACTTGAGTGTTGTAGCTAATCTGGCAAATTCAGTTGGGCTATTGAAAGCCTTTGTAATCTCAGTTCATTAGCAATAACGAGAATTATTTTGTATACTATGTTTTCTTCGATTTGCTAATAACAAATTTAAGATAACCATTTTGAGAACTTATCATCTTGCCTTGCACGAGCACAACTCCAGGATCGTGCGGCATCATGCCCCCTACGAGGACGATGATTCGAGTGGATTTCGGGTCGGGACGTGACAAATTGGTATCAGAGCTCTTGGCTCAATTTTCTCGGGATGCTTGCTTTGTTTCAATTTCAAAGAGTTGCCCACCACCAATCGCATCACGCTTGACTCTACTCGATGCCGTACTGGATGTTCCATATAATAAGTCTAATACAAAGTCGAGTAATATTGCCGCAAGTACTTCAAACTTATATGATGTTACGGAGAAAGTCGTAAAACGTTTGGTTGCATTGAATGCAATGAGCCGTGAAATGTTAGTTGTTGCAAGTGCAAAAAATTGTGAAATGCGATTTGAGATATTGTTGTTGCAATATAACATGTTGAATGAGAAATGAAACGATGCATGAAGTGCAATGGGTTATGAATATTGGTTGTACCAATGCGAAAACTTAAATAATACGTTGCAGGAAGTACAATGAGTTGATTGTGAATGTGCATTGCAATAAAAGTGATAAGTCAATATCGAATGTGTTGAACGAATTTGAGCATTGACTTTGAATGTCGGAAATTAATTATTGCACGAGGTACAACAGTTGTCAAAATTAAATCGTTGCACGAAGTACAATGAATGTCAGAAATAAGTCATTGTACGATGTGCAATGCATGTCAGAAGTAAATTATTGCACGTGGTGTAACGCATGTCAAATTAATCGCTGTACGGAGTACAATGAATATTGGGAATAAATTGTTGCATGCTGTGCAACGGATGGAACTGAAATCACAAATCGATAGCAATGAATCGTTCGATAGTGTACCAAACTTGAACTTGTATTTGTGAATGTACACATTAGTCAAATTGTGTCTAATTTTGATTAAATCAAAGTTACTGTTGTGATCAAGCACGATCACTGCGAAAATTGTGAGTCGGAAGAGATTGTTGGTTTATACCGAGTATGATGCGAGGGAAAATGACTTGATTTCAAAATTATGTGCAAATTTTCATTTTTAATATTCTAATATTTTTGTCAATATTTATTTATTAATATTGTGTTTTGGGGTTTCATTTGATCGAATTTGAGTTTTATCTCATTTCGACTTGTGATAGTGTTCCGGGTCAGTTTTGGACCCAACTGGACCCAACCAACTTGTCATGACCAAACTCAGATATTTGTATTTGACTAATCCCATTTGATTTTAGTGGAATTAGGGATTAGAATTAGATTTAGAACTTGAAATTAGGAGTTTTCAAGTTACCATTTTGACCCCAACTCAAAACTACTCATTTCTTTGACTTGGAGAGCATTTTGGTAAATTGTCAAATGCCCCAACCCTCTAAAATGTGGCCGGCCAGCAGCACACATCCCTCCCATGCTCTCATTTGCAAGATACCCTCTCTTTCCTTCTTTTCTCTCATTCCACAAAATTCTTTTCTTTTCCCTTTGTATTTTAAGCTCAAAAGGTAAGTAAATCTCTTCTAATTCTCTATATCTCTCTCTAATCTTGGTGCTAACCCTTGTTATCTCTCATTTGTGATTTTGATTTAGGTAGATCTAGCTTGGTGGTGGTGGAAGCATAGATTTTGGACTTTGACTTAAAAAGAAGTAATTTTGGGACTTTTTCTTGGGATTCCAACTCTCAAGAGGTAAACCCTCACTCTAACCTTTGTAATTACTTCTAATTAGTGTCATTTAAATATTAGAGGATGCTCGAGGTGTAAGATAATCCATTAGAAGAGGTTTGGAATCCATTGGACTCAATTTGGGATTTTTGGCCTAGGTTTAGTGCCAAATTTGAGGAAAACCCTAAATTGACATGTTTGGATATTGCATGTAGCCTAATTAGATCTAATTAGGTTAGTTTGGGTGATATGAGGCTAGATATATGTCCATATTTGGATACGTGGGATTGTTTCGCGAGAAATCATAAAATAGGCTTTTTCGGGGTTTTCGGGTTCCAACACACGGGTGACTTTTTACACCGACACTAGAATCGGCAAGTTAGCACTTAAAATAGGTTCTAATCGTTATTTAAAACTTGTGGATAGAGTTTGGGTAGAATTCGGATAGGTTTGGTGCCCGTATCGCGCGGTATCGCGAATCGGACACCCCGGAGTCGCTAGAATGGCCATTTGGCCATTCGGATCTCGTTTCTCATTTTCGCTCGCGTGCGCGAGTTAGATTTCTTGTGTGGGGTACGTGCCTAAGCCCTAAAGGGTAGAATTGTGAGGATTTGGGTATTCGGATAGGTTTCGGGATGTTTTGGATATATATATAAATATTAGTGTTGTGTGAATGTGAATATATATATATATATATATATATATATATATATATATATATATATATATACACCTGTGTTAGTGTGGTAGTTTGTGGCTCAAGTGTTTGACTGTGTCCTTGTTTTGATGTGGGAGAGTTGAGTGTGGATAAATGAGGAAAGGATAGAGAAAGAAGGTGGGAAGAATAGATGTGAGAAGAGGAGGAGAGGTGATGTGAGTGTGTGTATGTGTGTGTGTATTAGGAGAAAAGGGGGGAGGGCTGTGCTGCCCCAAGGCAGCAGCACAATGGCTGCTGCATTATGCAGCAGCAGCAGCAGCAGTGGAGGCTGCAGGACTGTAGCACCCAGTTTCCCAAATGAGGATAATTTTGAAATTTTATGTTTATAATTATTTTAATAATGATATTTAATTCATGATATAATTTTTGGTGATTTTAAATCATTTTATAATTATTTAAATCAATGACTTGTGGTTTTGACGTTTTGCTAGTGATACCCTAGAGACTGTTTGACCTAGAGCCTAACCATGTGATTATAATATTTTAATATCATTTTTGGCCTAAGGATATTTTTGCATTTGACCTCTTTGAATTATTTTGATATTATTTTATTATTTATGATATTGTTTTGGGGTTATTTGAGTCGGGTTCGAATTTCAACTCAATCCGACTTGAAACGGGGACCCGGGGGTAGTTTGACTCTAGTGGGACACACACACTAGTTAGGCATGGCTCACATGATATTAATTTTAGTCCACATGATAGAAATATTTTAGTTAGAGGTTAGACTAATTATTATGGATAAGGTTAGTGTGATTAGAGACTTTAGAATGACTAATTTAGCCCCAACCAATTAGCCCTTTCCTAATACTCATAGAATAGGTTAGTAGGGGCATTTTGGACCTTACCATAATAGGACAAATAGCCCCATATGGCCAGCCACTTTTGGAGAGGATAGGCTCAAGTTCATTTCATTATTCTCATCCACACTCTCTCTCTTGTTCTTCCCCAAATTCCTAGAGAGCAATCCCTAGCAATTTCTCCACCAAATCCTTCAATTTCACCACCAAATATTCTTCTTTCTTTCTCCATTCTAGCCAAGGAGGAAGCTACCCAAGTTTGGGAGGATTCGGAGCTCGTTCGTGTCCTTTTGGAATCTCTACGTGTCGGTGTCGCTCCGGGAAGGCTTTTCTTCGATTCGATCTATCGGGAGGTATAAATCCCTTCTCCTTTTTATTTTCTCATGCATATAGGTCTATTTTGAACCCATATGAATGACCCCCATGGTTTTATCTCCATTTGTGTCCATTTTGTGTCTATTTGGAGGTCATAGGAGTGTCATTTGTGTTGTGGTTGTGTCCATGTGGGAAAATCCCAAATTTGGACACACTATGTGTTGTTGTTATGTATGAATGAATTATTATATGTTTAATCTCATATTTTTGTATTGGAGATGTGTTCTATAGTGTCTCATATATATATATTAGTGTAGAGAGTGAGTTCTTGATATATTATTTTATATACTTGTGTTCTTTTGTCTCAAACTACCTAAATCCGTCATGTACGTTTTTAATTTCAGCCCTAACTTAGAAATGTCATAACTTCTAGCTCAAAGCTCGGTTTAATCTCCTATTTTTTTTAAAAGAAGCGTATTGAAGTTAGCTTTCCAAAAACATGTATTAATAGGCCTAATTCTTTCTGTAACTTTCTGGAGAATTATTTGAGTGTCAGTTGTACGAAAGACAAACGCGTTCTCGGTGTTTTCGCGATTCCGGGAGTTTCTGAAAACGAAAATGCGATCCGTTTAAAGTTTTGGAAAGCTAACACATAGATCTATAACATACTTTAATCCTAGATTTTAATTTATGCTGAGATGGTACAGTATTGATTATTAGTAGGAGTTACTATTCGGCATATGCATTTTGTGCACCCTTGTGTGTAATATAATGTTATATTTGATTTTAACCCATGTTAATATATATATATTATGTAATTAAATAGAGAATGCAAGCATGAGTAAATGTTTAAATAAATGATGTATGAGATGTAAGTATCATATCTAATGTAAGCATGTATAAGTATGGCTTGTAATGAATATGTAGGTTCCATAGTATGTAATGTATGGTGCATATAGTAGTACAAGAGAATAAATGATTGATGAATGAATGCAAGCATGAATGTAATATAATAATAGATATAATGTATGCAATATACAAGTTAATGAGATGTAATATTCTATGTTAACACAAATCCTATATTACCTCATGTACCCCTTACACTATGTTGACACTATCACACTTGACACTTTGTTCACTTATACTTTGACACTCTTTGATATGTATACACTATGTATGACCATTTAACCCTCACTTGCCCCTTTGCCATGTTCACCTACACACACATAGCCTCTTAAATAAGTATTTATGAATATAGTTAACTTAGCTTTGTATGTATATTATATATATGTTAGCATATTGTGTTGTAATATATAAGTTTATATAACCATTTGAAATGCCATGATTATAGACCTAATGTTGAATACCAATATATGCATGTGTATATATGTGTAGACATATATAACTTAAAGTAATAGATTACCTAGTGTATATCCAATGTGAATTCTTGCCTATTTGAGTATTAAATAATTGCATGCTATATAGAGTTGGATGTATGTTGGCTTGTATAGCCTTGTATTGATGTGTGCTTGCTAGGATAGTCTTGGTTAGGCCTAGTAAGACTTGCTGGGTTAGGACATGACCTAGTTTGACCTAGTTTGACTAGTGCAGTTGACCAGAGTTGACCAAGGGTTGACTTTGGCCTAGTTTGACCTAGATTCATGTAGAATGTATTGTAGTGCTTTATATTACCCTTCTGGACATGTTGTGACTTGTGCTGTTCTAATTTGGAGCCAGACACCTCTCCTCGGACAGTTTCTTTACCTTGGACATTCAGATATCAGGCGAGTACATTCTCTGATCATTTTATATCCTGCTTAGAATTATTTTCTGCAGTAGATTACTTTACTTGTACTGTCACGATGGTCACACGGATTGGTACTATATGAATCCTTTCTTGAGATGTTATCCTTAGGGAGCATCGGGTACTCTATGTTCTGTGCGTTTCACTTACATGGCGTATCACTATGCTTCGTTGGTTCTTCGATCACTTGTGACATATACTCTTATGATCACAGAGTCTTCCTAGAATCCTTATCCCATTTATGGGACTACTATGTATCACCTTCAGGGTCTATCACCTTCGGGGTCTATCACCTTCAGGGGCTGTTACATAGCATCATATAACATAACCTGGCTGGATCCTTGTGTATTGATTGGGGGTACGGGGGAGTAGAATTGGACATGTGAATAATACCCAAGTAGTATCTTATCAGAATCTCTTCCATAGTGTCTTATCAGAATCTCCTATGCCATTTACATGTCTATATTGTACTCTGACTCACTAGCCACAGTTAGTTCTCTATGTATAGTAGATATTTCTATTACAGCTTTCTCTCTGTTTACATACTACATTTCTTTTAGTACCTGTATCTTACTTTACTGCATGATTATATTTTCTAACCTGCTATGATCTGTTGAGATGTACTGTACTCGCTCCTGTCCTGACTGGACCTGTTGATAAATTTTACATATAGCCTGGAGGTTGCCTGCTAGCATAGAGGAGACACTTTAGAGGTTGTTTAGATAGTTATTTTATTTGTCTGGAGTTGTATTTACTTTAAGGACTACTGTATTTTGAGTTTTGAGGTGTATTTTTGGGTTTTTGTATCTTAGACACTTAGACTTCTATCTCCTGTATCTCTTTTGGATTTCATGTTTTATCTATCCTTATCATGATCTACCTTAGATGTGATTGAGACTGTATCTGCTATGTCACCCCCATTCGGGAAGTATAAACTGCTTAGCATTATATTGTTAGATGTTGTGACCTAGGACAACGTTCTACCGCCGACACTGCGGCGTAGGCTGGGCGTTGTTACGTTCTCGTACCCTAACTCTAGGACGCGGGTCGTGATACGTTTTTAGTGGTGGCCCATGCAGGTCGAGTTTGTGTAGTGGTATTCGAACTAGAGTACCACTACAGCCTGCAGCAGAATTAGGATATATTTTGAAGATACCCAATCACAGTTAGGAACCCTTGAGAGATTCCTGGGACGACCCTCGAGAATCTTGTTTAACTCCGATTTGAAAACTATTTTTCCTTGATTTGATTTATCTTTAGTTTCTGTTGTTGAATTTGATTTTGATGGATTATTATTGAATTTGAGTTTGTATTTATTGATTTTGATGAAAATTGTGGAATTTTGAATCTTGATGTTAGCTGTAGCATCCGAGTTTGTAGTTATATGATTTGAAGGATTTTGTTCATTTCTGAATTTTGATGTTCGTTGATAAATTTGTTTTTTTAGGTATTCATTGTTGATTTAATTTAATTTTTGGCAAGATAAAATTATATGGGCTAGGTCATCTAAGTTATGGAAATCTTGTCTTCTATAGTCACATTAGCCAGCATGGTGAGGACATATAGTCTGACTTTGGATATATTTCTCGGGTGTAGAAATTTAAGGTTTTCGCAGCCAAGCTAGCGGCATCGCAAAAATGTTAAATACCATGATTCTAGAGGTATGTGCCAAAGTCGAGGACTCTGTGATTATCGTAGCCTTGCTTACTAGTATGACGAGGATTTAGGGTACCATGATTTTGCATAGACGCATATGATTATCAGATTGTACGTTAAATATTTTTGAGCATATTTTCTCTACTTTTGTTCCAGTCCTTCAAAAAAAACTTTTATTATTATTATTATTATTATTATTATTATTATTATTATTTGTTTGCTTTT
The DNA here is from genome assembly GCA_029216955.1 of Iris pallida. Classification (NCBI taxonomy): domain Eukaryota; kingdom Viridiplantae; phylum Streptophyta; class Magnoliopsida; order Asparagales; family Iridaceae; genus Iris; species Iris pallida. The sequence goes on along the minus strand of JANAVB010006598.1, from coordinate 3,526,630 downwards.
TTTTGCTTCTCATTATTTAACTTAGGAGTAGCTTTAGCTGTTTTATAAACTTTGTGTAACTTCTTACAAATTTATTTCTTCTTAATACAATAAATCAGTGATTTTGCTAGGCCTTATTTTGGATTTGATATTATAGCTCTGATTTCGAAATGGGTTCCTCTTTTAAATAGATAAGCAGAACAGATTCTATTATCATTCTTTTCCTGCCAATATTTTTACTACCATCATTCCTTGTCTTATATACCTGTCCTGATTATATCAATTCCCTGTCTCGTATATAATTCTGTCAGCTATACCTTGAAAACTCTTGAATCATTTTTTATTTGAGAAATGTTGAGGAAGTGACGTAAATCATATAGTTCGAAAATGATGTAATTGGTTATCATATGATGATTTTGTAGGAATCAGAGTGTTGGATGTCAAATATGAAAAATTTGAAATGGAGATGTGGTAAAGGTTTAAAATAAAATTGAGGGATAAATGTTATCAATTTAGAAACAATCGCAGAAAATTGGGTTACAAGAAATTCATGGATGTATTTCAAAACTAATGAGGATACCAGAGGTCAACCTAGTTTTGAGGATTAGAAAATCTTGGTTATTGATTCTGGGAAACTTTTACTCTGAGGCTATGTGGAAAAAAAAGGGAGAGAAGTGGAAATTTAATTGTATTCTATGATTATGCGAAGTTGAACTAGATATTGTAAAAGGGTGACTAGAGACAGAGAGAACACAAGGGTTTTACGTTATAGAAATTATTTTAGATGATTGGAAGAAAATTGTAGAATTCAAAAAAAATATTTGAAGGTGAACGTTGAAGAAAATATGAAGGTTGATTTATAAATAAGTATAAATTTTGTGTGACATAGTGGTATTGGAGTTTAGTGAATACGAGACTCGATTTAAACAAGTTCAAGGATTCCATAAACTGGATTTAGAGGTTTCGGATCTAACTTAGAACGAGGTGAAAGAATTTGGAAACTTGATTAAATGGGTAAGTGTTGATACCTAATTAAGAGTGGTACGCTTCGTGGAAAATGTTTTGGAAGTTGGGAATTTTGTCTATGGTGATTGTGGTAAAGGTTTAGATGACTGAAGGTTATAAAATTTCGATGATAGTCATATGAAGGTTGATTTTCATATTGGGACTTGTGAAAAAAAAATATATGGTTTGGCAAATGATAAACTGATAGTATTAGAGAGGGATGATTTGCTGACTTCGTATGAAATCTTTTCTTGTTTTCTCTAAAAAAAGGTTTTTCAATACCATTAAATCCTAGTTTTCTTAATCACGACCAAATCGACTTCGATTATCTTTTCTTATCTTGGGTTGTACTTGATTGAATTAAATTTAATCATGACCTGAATCTCCATCATTGGATGCTCGTGCTCATACTTTTATTTCATTGATTTCCCTTCTTGTCCAAATCTCGTTTTATCCCGAAATTGATCAACTTAGATCATGTCAAGACAAAAATCTGTTTGTGATTTGTTGTGCCTAAATTTTTAATTTTTGCCATTTTATGGAATAGTAACCTTTTAATAATTTCTTAGTTGCTTGTTAATGACCAATTTTTATATAGGATGGTAGACAGCCCTACAACCTTGATGATTGTTGTTCCCTTACCTTTCCAATTAGGACACCCTAGATTGTTTGTGTATTGATACCATAGTACTGTTTTGACCTAGAATGATTAGTGTACCTAGGTGAGACTTCCAACTGCTACGGTATGCCCTGACCTTGTATACTATTCCTTCAAATTGCATGATTTAGATAAATTTTCTTAAGACCTTGATTGTTGGGAAATAGGGACGTCACTCCATTAGTATCAGTTGTAGATATATATGGGTTAGTCCTTGATGTGGGGATGTGTGTCTATAAACATGTAGCTTAGGAGATTTAGGAGAGTTATAGTATCAGCCTTGATAGGATGTACTAGTCTTTTGGTGAGTATAAATGTGTTATGAGAGATAGGGGACTATATGTCTTAGTAATGCATCGTTCCTATGGTAATAGAATGTATTAATAGATGGTTAATAGGAAGATAATAGTTTGAGCATACCTATAGCCTATGATCAGTTCCTTTTCATCCTTAGTTAAGACCACTTTAAAATAGGTTCAGTCCCTTGGATATAGGTTCCATTCCATATTTTATTGAAGTTCCATTACCGCCGTACAGCAGAGCAGTATTGGAGGTATTCCTAGATTGACACTTTTTAGATGTCCGTTTATTATTCCAGTGTTAGGAAGTGTTACCTTAGATATTGGGTAGGTTAGAGGCTCTAGAAGGAGTACTATCGATCTTAATTTCGAGGACAAAATTTTTCTAAGGTGGGTAGAGTTGTAGCACCCAGTTTTCCAAATGAAGGTAATTTTGAAATTTTGTGTTTATAATTATTTTAATAATGATATTTAATTCATGATATAATTTTTGGTGATTTTAAATCATTTTAAAATTATTTAAATCAATGAGTTGTGATTTTGACGTTTTGCTAGTGAAACCCTAGAGACTGTTTGACCTAGAGCCTAACCATGTGATTATAATATTTTAATATCATTTTGGCCTAAGGATATTTTTGCATTTGACCTCTTTGAATTATTTTGATATTATTTTATTATTTATGATATTGTTTTGGGGTTATTTGAGTCGGGTTCGAATTTCAACTCAATTCGACTTGAAACGGGGACCCGGGGGTAGTTTGACTCTAGTGGGACCCACACACTAGTTAGGCATGGCCCACATGATATTAATTTTAGTCCACATGATAGAAATATTTTAGTTAGAGGCTAGACTAATTATTATGGATAAGGTTAGTGTGATTAGAGACTTTAGAATGACTAATTTAGCCCCAACCAATTAGCCCTTTCCTAATACTCATAGAATAGGTTAGTAGGGGCATTTTGGACCTTACCATAATAGGACAAATAGCCCCATATGGCCAGCCACTTTTGGAGAGGATAGGCTCAAGTTCATTTCATTATTCTCATCCACACACTCTCTCTCTTGTTCTTCCCCAAATTCCTAGAGAGCAATCCCTAGCAATTTCTCCACCAAATCCTTCCATTTCACCACCAAATCTTCTTCTTTCTTTCTCCATTCTAGCCAAGGAGGAAGCTACCCAAGTTTGGGAGGATTCAGAGCTCGTTCGTGTCCTTTTAGAATCTCTACGTGTCGGTGTCGCTCCGGGAAGGCTTTTATTCGATTCGATCTATCGGGAGGTATAAATCCCTTCTCCTTTTTATTTTCTCATGCATATAGGTCTATTTTGAACCCATAGGAATGACCCCCATGGTTGTATCTCCATTTGTGTCCATTTCGTGTCCATTTGGAGGTCATAGGAGTGTCATTTGTGTTGTGGTTGTGTCCATGTGGGAAAATCCCAAATTTGGACACACTATGTGTTGTTGTTATGTATGAATGAATTATTACATGTTTAATCTCATATTTTTGTATTGGAGATGTGTTCTATAGTGTCTCATATATATATATTAGTGTAGAGAGTGAGTTCTTGATATATTATTTTATATACTTGTGTTCTTTTGTCTCAAACTACCTAAATCCGTCATGTACGTTTTTAATTTCAGCCCTAACTTAGAAATGTCATAACTTCTAGATCAAAGCTCGGTTTAATCTTCTGTTTTTTTTAGAAGAAGCGTATTGAAGTTAGCTTTCCAAAAACATGTATTAATAGGCCTAATTCTTTCTGTAACTTTCTGGAGAATTATTTGAGTGTCAGCTGTACGAAAGACAAACGCGTTCTCGATGTTTTCGCGATTCCGGGAGTTTCCGGAAACGAAAACGCGATCCGTTTGAAGTTTCGGAAAGCTAACACATAGATCTATAACATACTTTAATCCTAGATTTTAATTCATGCTGAGATGGTACAGTATTGATTATTAGTAGGAGTTACTATTCGGCATATGCATTTTGTGCACCCTTGTGTGTAATATAATGTTCTATTTGATTTTAACCCATGTTAATATATATACATTATATAATTAAATAGAGAATGCAAGCATGAGTAAATATTTAAATAAATGATGTATGCGGTGTAAGTATCCTATCTAATGTAAGCATGTATAAGTATGACTTGTAATGAATATGTAGGTTCCATAGTATGTAATGTTTGGTACATATAGTAGTGCAAGAGAATAAATGATTGATGAATGAATGCAAGCATGAATGTAATATAATAATAGATGTAATGTATGCAATATACAAGTTAATGAGATGTAATGTTCTATGTTAACACAAATCCTATATTACCTCATGTACCCCTTACACTATGTTGACACTATCACACTTGACACTTTGTTCACTTACACTTTGACACTCTTTGATATGTATACACTATATATGCCCATTTAACCCTTACTTGCCCCTTTGCCATGTTCACCTACACACAAGCCTCTTAAATAAGTATTTATGAATATAGTTAACTTAGCTTTGTACGTATATTATATATATGTTAGCATATTGTGTTGTAATATATAAGTTTATATAACCATTTGAAATGCCATGATTATAGACCTAATGTTGAATACCAATATATGCATGTGTATATATGTGTAGACATATATAACTTAAAGTAATAGATTACCTAGTGTATATCCAATGTGAATTCTTGCCTATTTGAGTATTGAATAATTGCATGCTATATAGAATTGGATGTATGTTGGCTTGTATAGCCTTGTATTGATGTGTGCTTGCTAGGATAGTCTTGGTTAGGCCTAGTAAGTCTTGCTGGATTAGGACATGACCTAGTTTGACCTAGTTTGACTAGTGCAGTTGACCAGAGTTGATCAAGGGTTGACTTTGGCCTAGTTTGACCTAGATTCATGTAGAATATATTGTAGTGCTTTATATTACCCTGCTGGACATGTTGTGACTTGTGCTGTTCTAATTAGGAGCTAGACACCTCTCCTCAGACAGTATCTTTACCTTGGACATTCAGATATCAGGCGAGTACATTCTCTGATCATTTTATATCCTGCTTAGAATTATTTTCTGCAGTAGATTACTTTACTTGTACTGTCACGATGGTCACACAGATTGGTACTATATGGATCCTTTATTGAGATGTTATCCTTAGGGAGCATCGGGTACTCTATGTTCTGTGCGTTTCACTTACATGACGTATCACTATGCTTCGTTGGTTCTTCGATCACTTGTGACATATACTCTTATGATCACAGAGTCTTCCTAGAATCCTTATCCTATTTATGGGACTACTATGTATCACCTTCGGGGTCTATCACCTTCGGGGTCTATCACCTTCGGGGGCTGTTACATAGCATCATATAACATAACCTGGCTGGATCCTTGTGTATTGATTGGGGGTACGGAGGAGTAGAATTGGACATGTGAATAATACCCAAGTAGTATCTTATCAGAATCTCTTCCATAGTGTCTTATCAGAATCTCCTATGCCATTTACATGTCTATATTATACTCTGACTCACTAGCCACTGTTAGTTCTCTATGTATAGTAGATATTTCTATTACAGCTTTCTCTCTGTTTACATACTGCATTTCTTTCAGTACCTGTATCTTACTTTACTGCATGATTATATTTTCTAACCTGCTATGATCTGTTGAGATGTACTGTACTCGCTCATGTCCTGACTGGACCTGTTGATAAATTTTACAGATAGCCTGGAGGTTGCCTGCTAGCATAGAGGAGACACTTTAGAGGTTGTTTAGATAGTTATTTCATTTGTCTGGAGTTGTATTTACTTTAAGGATTACTGTATTTTGAGTTTTGAGGTGTATTTCTGGGTTTTTGTATCTTAGACACTTAGACTTCTATCTCCTGTATCTCTTTTGGATTTCATGTTTTATCTATCCTTATCATGCTCTACCTTAGATATGATTGAGATTGTATCTGCTATGTCACCCCCATTCGGGGAGTATAAACTACTTAGCATTATATTGTTAGATGTTGTGACCTAGAACAGCGTTCTACCGCCGATACTGCGGCGTAGGCTGGGCGTTGTTACGTTCTCGTACCCTAACTCTAGGGCGCGGGTCGTGACAAGGACAGCCCCCCATGACCCCCTTTCACCCTCTTTTTAGCCCCCCTTATATGCACCTATATATATATATATATATATATATATATATATATATATATATATATATATATATATATTAAAATATATATATATATATATATATATATATATATATATATATATATATATATATATATTTGTGTGTGTGTGTGTGTGTGTGTGTGTGTGTGTGTGTGTGTGTGTGTGACTCTAAATAGGATTAGATTAGGGGTTAAATGAGTGGTTAGAATGTTAGTGGTTTGAGTGGTAAATGTTAAGACAAGTTAGTCTATGTTAGTGAAGTATTAATGTTAGTATCCTACATGTTAAGATATTGGTGCCATGAGAGTTAGATGTTTAGTAAGATATAGGTAGGTTAGCTTATGTTAGATACTAGCTAGGATATTGTTGTTAGATATGTTAGTGTATGAGGGTAGTTAGTAGATAGATATAGGTAAGTATCTTGGTATCTCATGATACCAAGATAATACCTTAAGGTAAGATACATATGTTAAGATATGTAATAAGATACATTAGTGAGTTAGTTAGTGTGAGATAGTGGTTGGTAATGGTTAGATATGTTGGTATCTTGATATCATAGGATACCAAGAGTGGTATCTCAAGGTAAAAGTGGTTTATCTTGGTATGGACAAGGTAGTGGAAATTACCTTGGAAAGGGTAAGATTAAGGTATTGGGCTCTAACTAAGATATTGGTATCGGGATACCATTTTGACTTAGATATGTCTTGGTAGGAAAATGTTAGGAATGGTATGTTTAGTCTAGTTTTGATCCCGTTGACCCAAAGTTGACTTTTTTACCAAAAGTCAACTACGAGTCAACTCTTTGCTAGAATTGTCTAGAACTTGACCAGAGTTGACCAGTTAACCGAAAGTCAACTGTTAGTCAACATTTGCCTAGTTTGACCTAAAGTTGACCAAAGTTGACCAGTTGACTAAAAGTCAACTGTAAGTCAACCCTTTACCCAGTTTGACCTAGTTTGACTTGGTTTGACTTCATATGACCTAGTTTGACCTAATGTGACTCACTGTGACTTAGTTTAACCTAGATTGACTTGTTGTGACCTAGATTGACTTAGTTTGACTGAGCTTGACCTAGATTATATATCATACACTAGAATATCATGCCCTTCACTTTCAAACCCTAATTAACTCATGATATCTCATCTTTAGGTCTGTGACATCACACTGCACATTTGTTTTCACTGTCGGTTCAGGACCGCAGGCGAGTACAGTCACTGATAGTTTTCATTGTCTTGATATCTGTTATATCCGATTCAATTGTAGTGTCATACTTGATTCCCGACACGATGGTTCACGGACTAGTATGTCACGCCCCGATCCGAGAAATCGCTCGTCCTCGCTAGATTTCCCCCGAATTATCGTCCTCGCTGGGACGTGATGTCGCACGAGCCTGGAGTTACGCTCGTGCAAGGCAAGATAACGGTTCGCATAGTATTTATCTCAAATTGATAACATAAGCAGCGGAAGGGAAACAGAGTATAACATAAGAATCTCTTTCTTATTGATAATGAACTGAAGATTACAAAGGCTCTGAATGGCCCAACTTAACATGCCAATTGGCTACAACGCTCATGATCTCTCTAGCTCACAAAGGATTACATTGTTCCATACATTATGCCTTTTTATAGCCACCAAGTAGTCTTCGGCCGAACATCTTCACGTTACAAGTCCGAACGCCTATGTGGTAGCTCTTCTTGAACGCTAAGGACTCCATGCCTCGGCACGTCCAAGCCAAGCCCCGTCCCGAGCCAATCATAACCTGAACCTGCACAAAACTAGGGGAGGATTAGTGCTTTCGTCCTCGCTTTGCACTGATTAAGACCCGCTCGCACCCAAACCAAACACTAAATATATATTTAGTAAAACATGCATCTTAATTTGTGATCTTTCTATTTAGCCTTAGGATCAGTTTCATGGCAATCATTCAACATATCGACTTAATATAAATGTGTCCAATATCGTGTCCCTACGGCAGATACAGTTAGACATAATATGAATATAAACATAGTGATTGTGCTCATCTCCGTCCCTTTTTGCCTAGCCTGCAATGGTTAGAACTTAACATAGAAATTATATTATTCACGCATTCAAGCGACCATACTTAACATATGCATAGGGGTGGCAAGCCCTGCGCTTGCACCCAACTCTAATCTCAGCCCACCGGCCCTATCTATATGAAGGTAACGGTGTTTCACACCGTAATGGACTTGGCATCTCTTATGTGTAAGCCTGTGATCGCTTCGATACGGGTTGCTATCCCAATATGCGAATGATCCCAAACTTACTAATATCATAGCTTATCACAACACTGGACGGTCATAACCCGTCCGAATGATGTGCACCATAAATATCATACATAATTTCCTCATAGGCCGAACAGTCTCGGTGCCCCGGTCGTAACCGTCCGAGGGAAGCCGCACCCGTGCACGGGTCATCCGAGTCCATTGACCATGCAATACGTTCCATAGCATACAAGTTATACATTTCAACCCATCCCGTGTTCCATAACGTAATCCCATATCTCTATTCCAAGTTTCGTGGGCAATATGTCCCAACACGTCCGTATTGATGCACAACGTCCAACGGCTTGGACTTCTCGTACTTATTTTCAACGCGTTCCGTTCATAAGTTACTCACATAGCTTAGTCTCGTAGTTATTTAGTCCTTTCCTAGTTTTCGTGCACAAGGGCACGCCTAGCGCCATAATCAATGTTCTACGCCTAGTGTCCAATGTTCTCGGAGTCGTGCACGTGATGCACATCTCGATATTGTCTTTCAATGTTCTACCATCATGCCCTACCGCGACTCGTACACTTGATGCACGTCGCTTTAATTGTTCAATGTTCTATCTTAATGTTTGACATATACTACGACACTTAATCGCCGAGCAACGCTCGCTAACTTGATAGCAACTTACGCATATAGGGATATATTTTATTAGACGTAAAGAAATAGGGAGAGAGAGTCAAGAATCCATTCACCTTAAGCCGATACGCCTTGTCGTCTCGCCGATTGAAGCATCTCGCTTCCGCAACTTGGTCGCATAGCTAACTCTCGGACTTAGCCATTCCTTTGAACTACTCGGTTGATTTGGCCTATCGTGCCCATGCCACAATCCGTTGCAAGGCCACGATTTGGTTTCGCGGACACTTCACTGCATAAGACAAAATGTCGACCTCTTATCGTCCAGCGTAAAAGCATAGCCTGTACACCAGATCGACTAAAATATGCACTTGGTCAACGAGACTTATCCTTTGCATCAATTCGATCCATAGATTCCAATCGACTCAAAGCTTACCTTTGGCCAACGTAACTCTTGCGTCGATTCGCATCAATACTTCATCGGGTCAACGCAACTCTTCGAGTCAACGACTCATCGTAATGCACCGTGCGGAGCGGGGCATTACATAATATACCACTCAAAACAAGGTTCGTCCTCGAACCGAAACCAACACTTAAATCCAAGTGTCCCGCATAGATCGTTTTACGATCTCGTGCTACTATCGTTGAATCATACAACTTAGTTTGGATCATACACATATTTTAGGCGTCCCACCAATATATGTATCTCAGCCAAGCTCAGTTGTAGGATATCGGGACAAAGCTAACAGTCTTTTACTTAATTCTTCAAGCATCAATCATTTCCTATTCGACTTAGTCAAATCTTAGCACCTATTCCCAAAATACTTCTCGTATGAATTATCCCATAACATGCGATCATTTCCAAACATCTTTGCACCCAACTTAACTCAAACTATTAGTTCGATCTCATAAATTTCTCGCTGGCCACCTAATACTCGCATTGCATTAAGTCATTGCGCATCCGATCGCAACAATTCTCTGCAACGCCTATTCGCTCGACCGTTTTCTATCTCTCACATAACTCAAGTCTTTTCTCTAGTCATTGATAACACTTGTCCTCAATGACATGGACTAAGTCCAACATGTCCAAATTTTCTTGCCTACTATTTGCACTAAGTCTCGCACATAACTATCCAGGTATGATTCACTTTCTCTCGCTCCATCCATGCATTGCGTCTGGGGATACCTCCGCTAGGTAACTTATCCAGACATCGTGCTTAATCTCTCCCGACACAAGAGGTCAACTGATTCTACGATGCTCAAAGGCAACAATCTTTCTGACCCAAGGTCTCTTACGATACGTCCATCTCCTATTCTCGACCGAGTACGAATCCTTTACTCAATCTTCGATTCAATCCCGACTGGTTCATTTCGTAACATAGATCGTGCGCTCAAATGCACATAACCTAACCATTTTCTCAATCGATCTACGACACAACTCTTAGGGTCATTCTACTATTCGTCACTCTCGCGTATTGCAAGATTCTTGCAATCGCCTTACCGCGTCACTACGCTAAGCACGTTCCTCAACATCTATTCGATCATCGACTAGCAAACAACTCGAATACTTATTTGATCGACCCATGACCATTTCGATTCTAGTACTCGCTAACTTCCGAAACATGATACTCAATCGCTTAGACTTATCCTTAGCATGTACTATATTATCATTCATCATCGACGTAATTTTTTATCCTTAGGGTCATCCTACAGTCTTCAACATACACTTGATTTGGCGGTCAAGTCTTCTAGGGTTATCTGTCCCGAAACTACGCTAGATAATTTTGATCATCAACGCGGGACAGTTACAACGAACCATGCTATATCCTACCGCGGAGCCAAATCAATTCCCGACAATTCCTATGAGACTTTATCCAATCCGACGTAATTTACCAATCCATAATTTATCTATCCCGCGCAACTGATGTGCCGTTAACTACTCGAATCACTCATACATTACCGTCAACACGATCGAAATCGAGCAACATTCCATCTTCTCACGTAAACATCTGGCACACTCTAGGCTTATCGTACAATCCCCAATTCCACCTTCGCATCAAACCACGAGTCCATATCAAATTTGCCACGCCTCGTAAGTTCGATCATCCCTGCTGGATGAATCACCATACCAGCTCTCACGCGGAATGATCGTCCTAATTTGACGTGATGCATGTGCGAGGCTGGTGTTGCGCTCGCTCAAGACAAGAATGTCAACATAGTGGTGGTCCACGAAGCAATCCAGACACTTTCGTTTTCATCCAAGTAATATCCATCCACTCTCAATTTCTTCGAAGCAATCCTATCATTGTCATCCAAACTGTCATCAACTTAACTTGCATCTCATTCATCCAACAACAATGCTCAACATAATTTTCGTTCATTTAATCAGAGTATCCCCGAGTTATTGCATATCGTCTTTGATACGTCGCAATACCATTGTCGATATGCATAACTTGAATATCTTCCTTTCTCATAAGCTCCAATTCGTTGCAATCAATGTTATCATCCGAACTTGAGTACGAATCAAGTCTTGCACACATCAAGGTTCATTCCGTTATAACTAACTACCATAATCGTGACACAATTTCTGATTCATATATTTATTCTCATATTCCTAACTCGTACTTCCAAATCGTGCTACTGACTCCTCGTGCTAACTCAATTCGTTCACATGATTTCTTCGTACCTACTCAATTCATTCCGAATGGTTTTCGTACCGACTTAACATAATTTTGACCGAGTCGACCATTTCCTCAATGCAACATTTCCTCGCTATGCTCAGCCTATCGTTCGACTTACACTTAACGAACCCTCGTCCGACATATCCTCCATAGGTACGACTTCTCACATAATCGTTCAACTCAATTTATCGAAGCATACTTGCATCGACTTCTATCGAGTCATTCTCACTCGAGTCTCATTACTACTCTGCCTGTTGCGAACAAACCTATCATAATCAACACAATCGTCTCGACGCAATCTATTGCAAGTCACCAAGGGCTTAACATAGCTATCGCTAAGTCGTATTACATATACCACTCAGAACTCGAGCCTATCATTATCGATACAATGCCTTACTTCACTGATCGCACAAGTGGTATTGCATATACCACTCGAAATCGAGTTACTACTCAACGTTACACTCCATATAGGTTCGACATCTATTTTCCAATCAACTCTTTCATGTGGCGATCTTTCTCGATCCTAGCTCTAGCGTTCTTCTTACTCGAGTTGGCATAACAACTGGACCAACATGCCCTATCGTTCGCTCAAGTTTGACATACATTCAATCTAACCATACTTTGGCGATCATATCGATCACACATACAACATTCGCTTATTCAAAGCTCACACGATATTCAGCCAACATAACGTTCGCCTACTCAAACTCGACCTAGCGACCAACTCGACTCGTTACTATCGCATCCGCGATCTTCCAATCTCACTCGTTACAACTCGTACAACAATTTACTCTCGATACTTAAAGGTCATTGCTCGATCTCTTTTAACATATCGCTATCCATCCACATAGTCGTATAACATGTATCATACCATGTCGACTCGTTACTCCAATGCAACGAACGATCCACGACTTTGCTGCACTCCGTGCAACCAACAATACATAACCATTCGTATCGCCACATAACACGATTTGCCTTACATATCGACTCGTTGTACTTCGTGCAACCAATAACACATATCTCTTTGCACTTCGTGCAACCGACAATACGCATCTCATCGCACTTTATGCAACCAATATCACCATATTCGTTGCACTTTATACAAACAACGACTCACACCTTTGTTGCACTTAGGGAACCAATATTTCATAACTCGTTGCACTTTCTGTAACCAACATACTCCGGTGGCACTGGAAGATAGCGTGATAGTCTTGACATACTTGTGGCAGACGTACGTAACTTAATATAAAATTTATTGTATGGAACATTCAATGTAGCATCGAGCAGATCCATGAGCCATGCGGTTGCGAAAACAACTTACAGTCAACTGGATTTCGATATCGAAGCAACTGAGGGTCAAAGAGATTCATTCACGGTCCAAAGGATGGAACAGCTCTGATACCAACTTGTCACGCCCCGATCCAGAAAATCGCTCGCCCTCGCTAGATTTCACCCGAATTATCGTCCTCGCTGGGACGTGATGCCGTACGAGCCTGGAGTTGCACTCTTGCAAGGCAAGATAACGATTCATATAGTATTTATCTCAAATTGATAACATAAGCAGCGAAAGGAAAACAGAGTATAACATAAGAATCTCTTTCTTATTGATAATGAACTGAAGATTACAAAGGCTCTGAATGGCCAAACTTAACATGCTAATTGGCTACAACGCTCATGATCTCTCTAGCTCACAAAGGATTACATTATTTCAAACATTATGTCTCTTTATAGCCACCAAGTAGTCTTCGGCCGAACATCTTGTAACTCCTCGTCCCTAAATTTTCAAAACTCTTATTTATTTATTTACATTTAAAGATTTTTTGTCGATACTTGGTGGATGATATTTTATGATTATTTTGTTTACCAAAAATTAGTTTTAAGAATATATATAAAAATATATATATAAAATGGTTTGAAAGTACTAATTGCTTGTAACAAAAATATTTTGTCCTTAATTATTATTACCGGCATCATAAAGAAGATGTTATATTTTGGACACACAAAGCTATGGGCTCGAAAGTAAATTGAAGTGCATCCGTATTTTGGTCGATATAAGATTTTCCTAAATTATTCTCGATATATTTTTGAATGATTTTGCTAGTATCAAATACTATTAAATTTACTTGGATAATATTAGATATTTTAAATTATTAGTATAACCCATTATTGGATTAAGATTACCATGTATATGATTTAAACTAATAGATATTATCAAAAATATATTCTAAATATTATTCCTATGATTTCGAGAGATTATTCGTTTTAAATTGAGACATTTGATAATGACAGATATTTTTGTAGAAATTAACTATTTGTTTATTTTACGATTTAAATTATTGTATACCATTGAATATCATTTTAAAGATCTTGTAGTGATCACTTAATTTATTTAGATTTTTTTAACTAATTACTTGATGATATCAAATATGCACTTTAAATTACTTTGATAGGTAGTGAGCATTGTTCAAATTATTTTGGTAATGACAAATATTATTTTGGTAATCCATTAATGATTAAATTAAATCCATATGATTTGAATTAATGGATAATGATTGTTTCTTTAAAGTATTACTAAGATTGCGATGAGGTTGATATCTTTTAAATAACTTTTGGATTTAAATAAAGAGAGGATTGTAGTGTACTAATAGGATCAGTATTATCTAATCTTTTCTTCTATCAAACTATATACGTGATCCCTCCCTCCAGTAACCTACTAAGACTTGATAGCTATATCCGCTACCCTTCCTTCTCATATATGAAGAGAATCAGGAGCCGACTCTCCCTGCTTCTTTGTTCCCTTTATGTTCTACCACCCCTCTACCAACGCCATCTCCACTGTGCCTCTCCTGAATGACCACCCCAACCGATATGCTCCACCACCAGAGACGACCAACCCAGCGTTATCGCCAGCCCCACCTCCCAGTTGAATTGCTACAATCACCGACCGCAGCCATCACTACCCCGCAACTTCCCGCTCCTTCATCTTCCATGTTCCGGCCATCCACCGAGATTGATCGGCGCCTATCGCCGAAGTACGACAACCGTTCTCCACCAATGAAGCCAGTCACCACCGATCCCGACCCCACAATCGGCCATTCGTCAACCATTGGTTCCCCGACCTTCCCCGTCAAGGCCGCAGCCCCTGCCATCAGGACACCACAGCGATCGAAACCACCACAACCAAAACCAGCACTACCAATAACCACCAAAACCCACTCACCTCAAACCGAGTCCGTCGAGAGTCCTCTTCATTTCGTACGCCACGTTGGATCTACCATTCGTCGTTGACCCCGACCCGATCGTTACGGCCGGCGACCTCATCGTTGAACGATCCGTCGCCGAACTGGAGCAACCGTCCCCCGAAGGAGACGATCCTCCTCGACTGCTGCGACTTCGAACACTAGCTGTGCGTCGTCGAACCGCCCTCGCCGGAAACTTTACGATGCCAGTTGATTCCGCCCAATTCATTCCGTCGCCAACGCCACCGAGTTCCACACAGGCACACCCGTCCCCGGCCCTAAGCTGTCGACGCCCAAACCGTGGCCGAGCGACGACCAGTTGACCTCCTCCACCACACCAGAGGAAGCCGCCCTCCATTTTTGCTCACCACCGCCGAGCCGAGCTCGATCCTCTTCGCAAGCGGCGAATGTGCGCCGCACGACCCACTCGGGACCGACCTCCACCGCCGGGGTCGAGACTCTCTCCGCCGGAAAGTCAGATGCGGTGCCGCCATGAGCGCGATGAACCTGCGCTGGCATCCGCAGCACAATGCCTCCTGCGGACCAGCACACGCCTCGACCGGGGTCGGGCAGCCCCACCGCCCCAAGCGTTCCTCGACACTGGACGCGCGGCTTGTTGTGGCTCGAAGATCGCGCTCCTCCGGCATCCCTGATCGAGGAGCCGCTAACGTGCGCTGCCGGAGCCGCCTTCCACAGCAGTAGCGCGCCGCTCCTCTCCGCCCCTCGCCGACCCAAGACCGCCACCGCCCGGACCTACGATCAGGTCGACTCCTCCGCGTACCGCGCCTCGACCCAGCGGTGACGAGCTCAGCACCGGTGACGAGTCGCGCGCCACCGAGCGGTGAGACAAAGAGGTCTCTTCTTGGAGGAGGAAATCTATTTCCACCTTTTTGTGAGTTCCACCTTTCTCATTCTCTCTCTTTCTGTCCTTTTCCTTTTTATTTTGCTGCTTGGTAACAAAGCTCCATCTGTTTAGTTTCTTTTAGTTAAATTTCTATTACTTCCCTCTCTCATAAAATGAGGAGAAGAGTAATGCTAGTTGTTTTGTTCGATTACTTACATTTTGGAAATGGAGACAAATTAGAGTTATTTTAGGCATATTATTGCAACAGCATGTACATACATGAGAATTGAATACTGGTACAGAGTATATTATTCTTCTTCTTCTTATTATCATTATTATTATTATTTACTGATTAGTTGGCCTGGCCCCATATGAGAATTGGGCCTCTGAACCAGACTGGTATATTAAGTATATTAAATATTATTTATTTAGAATATTTAAATTATATTTTGGACCTTTGAGATACCTTTTATGGACATGTATATATATAAACTCTTAAATAGATATCTAAATTGTTTATATAAATACTTTCAAAAGCTATATGGTAGTATGACTAATAATAGTTAATAGCTCTATTTCAATATGATTTGTATAAGTATTGTAAATACTTTCTTAGATAGGTTCAAATATCTATCATGCTTCTAAATATATTTCAAATAATTAACAAATATTTTCTTAAAGATGGTTAAAACCTATTATGTTATCTATACCTTCCAAAGTATATACATATTTTTTAATTAAATAGTTATCCTTTCTCTAAGTTAAGAAATACCCCTTAAATCATTGGATTATCATGGATCGTAACTAATCGATAATTTTATATTTTCTGGCAACCCTGCATACCGACCCCGGCTAAATGGACTATTTTGGACTCAAGAGAATTATTGGTTTCACCAGCTAAAGACCTCAGGCAAGTGCACTTTCTGATTGCTTTCGATTCATAGTAGTTTTCTTATTTCATGTCTATACATATATCTTGCTGCTTGTTGACACGCTCGTCATACGGAGTAGTCGGGAGGGGAAATATCTTAGTAAACATGTGGACTACCCAGAACTATCCCAGTGTCTCTCGTGAATGCTAGCCGCTGCGCACGAC